>VZRN01000811.1:56044-69369 GCA_013397935.1 Dasyornis broadbenti
TTCCTGGAAGCGTCAGATCCCCTTTCCCAAGGGCTTCGTCCCACTGGGAGCAGCTCCTCTTCCTCAGTTTTCCAAGGAAAGCGAGAATTCCAGGGGGAATCCCGAGGGTTTTTTTCCCAGTTTTCCAGAGGGCGATCCCGGGTTTTCCAGCTCCCAGGATTGTTGGAAAAGAGGGAATTTTCCAAGGAGCTTTGGGATCTCCCTGGAAAAGCTGGATTCCATCCGGGAGCTGTCGGTGCTGCTTCACTGGGAAGAGAAGAACAGGGAAAAGGTTGGGATTTTCCCTACGGAATATCCGGGGTCCTTCCCAAAAAATTCCCCACCCTGGGAGAGGAGTGGGAGCTCCCAAATCCCACTGGGATGGAAACTCTAGGAATGCTCAGGGTGGGATTTGGGACATCCCAGGCTCATTCCAGGCCCTTGGGAATGAGGGGTTTTCCTCCTTTTCAGCCAATTCCGGGAATTTTGGGCGGCAGATCCTCCCCAAAACCACGGAATCTTCCAGGCTGAACTTTGGGAATGAGGGAAAAATGGATCCCACTCCACTCCCACATCCCAGGAGCCGCATTCCCAGCAAAACTTGGGATGCGGATCCCTCCCAGTTCCGGGTTTTTCCTTGGACAACACTCACAAAGCTGATCTCGGTCTCCTGCAGCTCCTCCAGGGGCAGGGAAGGCCCGGGGGATCCGCTGGGAAAACAACGGGAATTTGTGGGAATTTGTGGGAATCAATCCAAGAAATCCCATCCATAAATCCCGATCTCCAGGGCCCCGCTGCTCCCAGCCCAGAATTCCCAGGAAATCCCGGGAAAAACCCCTAAAAAATCATCGAAAATCCGGGATTTTCCCAAGGGATTTTGTTTTTTCCAGGAGTTTTGGAGCATCCCAGGTTTGGGGAGGAATCCAGGGATCCACATCCACAGGGATCGGGGTTTCCTGGCGGGAAAAATCCCTGGGAAAGGTTTTTCCATGGGACTTGTGCTCCGAGGGAAATCCCGGGAATTTCCGCATCCCAGAAACGGCCAAATCCCGGGATTTCCTGGGAAAGATTCCCAGGAGAAGCTGGAATCTCCCTCACCTGGGCAGGGACTCCCCGGGAGCTGCTCCGGAGCCCTCGGATGTGTGAACCTCCACCCCCACGGACCTGTGGGAACGAGGGAGGAAATCCGGGATCAGCCGGAAAAACGGGAACGCCGGGAGCGGCTCCAGGTGAGGGTCCCCAGGGAGAGCATTCCCGCTTTTCCAGAGGCCTCATTCCAGGGAAACCTTCCAGGAGCTGGGCTGGAATGGGTTGGGAAAGCTCCCGAACCCTCAGGAATGACCCCAAACCCTGGGAATGATCCCAAACCACTGGGAATGACCCCAAACCTTCGGGAATGATCCCAAACCCTGGGAATGACCCCAAACCACTGAGAACCATCCCAACGCCTTCTCCCAATCCCAACCCCCTTTTCCCGACCCCTTTTCCGGCCGGGATCGCTCCCGGAACGCCGGGATTCACCTGCTGGGGGGGGATCCCACGCCGGCGCTGCCGAGGGAGGAGCTGGACAGGGTCGTGGCCACGGAGTCACTGCCGGGGTCGGAGAATCCCGGGAGCGGCCGCGGGAGCACGTCCGGCCGGGAATCTGGGAATGAGATCGGGATCGGGGCTGGGAACTCCCCAGGGATTCCGGATTGGGGCTGGATCCCCTTGGAAATGCCCCAGGAAGCTCCTGGAAGTTCAGGATTGGGATCGTTCGCATCCCGAATCCCAAAAATGGGGGGTTTTGGGATAAAAACAGGGATTTTTTTGGAATATTGATGAGCATTTCTTGGGATGGAAACTGGGATTTTTTAAGGATGGAAACTGGGATTTTTTAAGGACGAAACCTGAGAATTTTTTGGAGATAAAACCTGGGATTTTTTGGAGATAAAACCTGGGATTTTTTGGAGATAAAACCTGGGATTTTTTGGGATGAAGACTGGGATTTTTTGGGACGAAAATGGGGATTTTTTGGGGATAAAAATTCCCTGGAACTCACCTTGCTCCACGTCCGCCTCCGTGGTCATTTGGGCTTTGGCATCTCCGGATCCCAGGATTTGGAATGGGATCCCTCCCTGGCTCCTCCTGGGAACGACGGGGCCGCTCCGACTCTTCTTGGAAGGGGAGGGTTTCACTGGGAAAAGGGGGAAATTCCATGGAAAAGGGGCTTTTCCAGAGGGAGAAAAAAAGCACTTTTCCAGCTTTTCCAGTGAGTTTTTATGGTGAGAAAAGCAGGAAAAAGGTGGAAAAGGGGAAAAATCCGCAAGAAAAGCGCTTTCCCGGCTTTTTTTAAGGGAGAGAAAAAGAAAAGTGAGCGGAGAAAAGCAGGAAAAAGCCGGGAGAAGGTGGGAAATCAGGAGTGGGAATGCCTTGGGGCCTGCAGAGGGAATTCCCGAGGGAAGGACGGGAATTTGGGAATGCCGGGGGGGGCACTCACGTGGGATTTTCCGGAACACCGTGTGGCACATGAAGCGCTGGAAGCGCTCGGCGTAGAAGCTGGGCCGGTGCACGGACACCGTGTCCTGGAAGGGGGAAAAGACGGGATTTGTCCCCAAAATCCTGGGAATTCCGGGCGGGGAGGAGGGAGAGCAAGAGGGTTTTGGGGAGAAATGCCGGGAATTCGGGTGGAAATCCCGGGAATTCAGGGGGAAAGTGAGAAAATCAGCGTTTTTAGGGAGGGGTTTTGGCAGAGATCTTGGGAATTTGGGGATCAATCCTGGGAATTCAGGAAAAATCCCAGGATTCTGGGGGGAAATGGAGGGAAACAGCATTTGTGGGAGGGGTTTTTGGGTAGAAATCCCAGGAATTCAGGAGTTTTCCTTAAAAATTGGGTGTTTTCCATAAAAATTTGGCGTTTTTCCTTGAAAACTGGGGGTTTCCTTCATGAAGGGCCAATTCTCCTTAAAAAGGGCCAAATGCCCTTAAAAAAAGGCGCTTTCCCACTAAAAAGCCCCATTTTCCCACTAAAAAAATCCGATGTTCCCACTAAAAATTCCAATTTTTTCCTTTAAAAAGTCCCATTTCCCTCAAAAAAATCTGATTCTTTCCAGTAAGAACTCCCATTTGCCTTTAAATAAAAAAAAAAATCCTGTTTTTTCCATTAAAAGACCCTTTTCCTTTAAAAAACCCCATTTTTTCCGTAAAAAGTCCCTTTTCCCTTCAGAAAACCCTGCTTTTTCCCTAAAAAAAGCCCCGTTTTCCCACACCAATTCCCATTTTCCCGCTCACCCCGTCGTGCACCAGCGCCTTCCAGGAGTGCTCGAGCTTCTTCACGAACCTGGGGGAGGGAAAGGAACGGAAATTCCAGGGAATTTTTAGGGAATTTCAGGGAATTCCCACTCCCGCGATCCCCACGCCATTCCCAGGGTTTGGATTCTCCCCCTTTTTCTCATTTTCCCCGGATTTTTTCCCAACCGGAGACGTCTAAAGGCGTGATTATGTTTTAATTATAAATAATAACTTTGATTACAAATATTTCCCAGGAAATCTGGGAAGATCCAAGGGACCGATGCCCCAAAATCCAGAAAATTGGGAGGGAAATCATGGAATCAATAAAGAAATTAAAGAAAGGAAGTAATTAATTACAGAAAACAACTTAAAAAATAAAATCATCAATTAAAGAAGCAGTCAAATAAATAATGAAGTGAAAGACTGGAATAAAGAAATAAAACAATTACACCGGATTAATGGATTGATTAATTAGCAATAGATTAATTGATTGATTAATTAGCGATGGATTCATGGATTAATTAATTAGCAATGGATCAATGGATTAATTAATTAACGCTAGAATGATGGATGAATTAATTAAGGTTGGATAAATGGATTGATTAACAGCGATTAACAGATTAATTAACCAGTGATGCATTCGTGTATTCATTCACGATGGGTCTGTGGTTAATTAATTAATTAACAGGGAATTAATCACCTGTAGGACTGCAGGACGTCGATGATGCCGATGTAGAGCAGCAGCCGCTCCCCCCGGGAATTCCTGGCGGGAATTCCGCCCATCCTGAGAAAAGGACGGGCAGGGATCAGGGAACGGGGCAGGAACGGATCTGCAGGGATCCCAGCCCAGGGCAGGGACAGATCCCACGGGAACTGGGCACTTCCAGGGATGGGGAATCCATGGAATTCCCTAGGCCAGGGTCCAGGGTTTATCCCTGAAATCCCATTAAAAACAAGGCCAGGGGATCCTGGAATGGATCGGGATGGGCGGGATCTTAAAGGTCCACGGGCAGGGGCATTCCCACCATCCCAGGCCGATCCAGGGATGGAAAATCCATGGAATAACCTGGGCCGGGGTCCAGGATTTGTCCCTAAAATCCCCTTGGACCCAGCCCAGTCCATCCCAGCGCTCCTCGGTCTCGACGGCTCCACCTCTCCAGGCCTTTCCCTGGGTGGATTCCACAGCTCCGGAGTTTCCAACCCCGGCAATCCCAGCCCTGACCCCGGTGAATCCCGGTGAATCCCGGTGAATCCCGGTGAATCCCGGTGAATCCCGGTGAATCCCAGCGCTCACTGGTCGTCGGTCTCGATGGTTCCCCCCCTGCGGGCCTCGCCCTGGATGGACTCCATGGCCGTGGAGTACAGGGCCCTCTGCGCCGCCGGCCGCCCCCGCGCGTCCGAGCGGGAATTCCCGGCCGCGCGCTCCCGCTGCGCCTGGTCCAGGTTGTGGATGGCCACCAGCAAACTGTAATCCATGATCTTGAAACTCTGCAGGACCTGGGGAAACGGGGGGAAAAACGGGATTTACCAGGATCTAGCGGCCACCCGGAGGCTGGAATCCGGGATTGTGAAGCTCTGGAGAACCTGGAAAGGGCGGGAAGTTGGGAATTTGGGAATGGGAAGGGGAGGTTTCTCAAGGGGGATTCTGGTTTTCAAAGGGGGAACCATTTTTCCAAAAGGGAATTTGGTTTTCCAGAGGGGAATTCCCTTCTCCAAGGGAGGACTGGGCTTTTGAAAAAGGGAAATGTTGGAAACACTCAAAAATTGGGATCCAGCTCCTGCTTTGGACCCAAAACCCCTCAAAATTCCCACGTTTTCCAACTCAACATGTCCCAAAGCCAAACACCCACCCTTTTTCCACAAAAAAACCCCAAAAACCCAAAAAAGGGTGAAACACCCAGCATTTTTTCACAAAAACCCTGAAAAATCACCAAACACCCACGATTTTTCCACAAAAAACCTGGAGAAAGTACTGAACACCTGCCATTTTCCCAGAAAAACCTGGAAAAATCGCTGAACACCCACCATTTTCCCACAAAAAATCCAAAAAAGCACTGAACACCCATCATTTTTCCACAAAAAACCCAGAAAAATCACTGAACACCCACTATTTTTCCAGAAAAAACCCGGAACAATCGCTGAGCATCAACCATTTTCCCACAAAAACCCAAAAAAGGGTGAAACACCCACCATTTTCCCACAAAAAATGATGAACACCCACCATTTTCCCACAAAAAACCCAGAAAAAACGATGAACACCCACCATTTCCCCACAAAAAACCCAGAAAAAATGAACACCCACCATTTTCCCACAAAAAATGATGAACACCCACCATTTTGCCACAAAAAACCCAGAAAAAATGATGAACACCCACCATTTTCCCACAAAAAACCCACAAAAAATGATAAACACCTACCATTTTCCCACAAAAAACCCAGAAAAATCGCAGAACACCCCCCATTTCCCCACAAAAACCCCCCAGAAAAGGCCCCAAGCCGGCCCCCGTTTTACCCCCAGACCCTCACCAGGCAATCCCTCTGCAGCGTCTTGCAGAGCGCGCTGTACATGTCGGCGTCCAGGAAGAGCCCGTCGGGGATGTCCTGCATGAAATCCAAGTCCTTGAAGGTGGGGAAAACCTTCTCGCGCTCCTTCTGCGAGGCGCGGCGCTTGTAGGTGGAGCCCTTGAGGTCGTACTTGAGGTGCATGCGCACGGAGCGCGGCACCAGGTTGTTCATGACCACGATGCGGATGTTCTTGCCGCCCGCCTGCACGCAGTAGAGCCCGTAAAACTTGGGCAGCAGCGTCCGGGGGTTCTGGTTCAGGTTCTGCGAGGGTAAAAGCACCCTCAGGATTCCTGAGGTTTTGGGGGGGTGTTTTTTTTTTTTTTTTTGGGGTGGGGGGGTTGCNGTGGTTTTTTTTTTTGTTTTTGGGATGGGTGAGGGTTGCTTCGGGAGTGGGGGAAAAATCAGGGGTAAAACAGTCGGGAGAGCGGCGGCAAAAATCCACGCAGTTGTTCAGAATAATCGGGATTTTCTGTGGAAATGGGGTTGGGAATGAGAGGGGAAGCTTGGGAAGGAAAAGAAATGCGGGATTAGGGTGAAAATTCGTCAAAATCCCCCTGGTTTTAAAGGCTTTCTGAGGATTTTTGGGTGGGAACGCATCAGACTCAGGGATAAACCATGGGAACAGCAGTAAAATCAGAAATACAAGATCAGAGTCGAAATCCCACAAAATCCCTCTGGTTTTTCAGGATTTCTGTGGATTTTTGGGTGGGAACGCATCAAACTCAGGGATTAGGGTCAAAATCCCTGAAAATCCCTCCGGTTTTTCAGGATTTATGTGGATTTTTGGGGGCTTGGGGTTGGGAACGGATCAAACTCAGGGAAAAGGGCACAGGGAAGGGGGTTCCAGGATTCCGTGAGCTGGTTTAGATTGGATTTTCGGGATAAATTCCTGCCCAGGTGATTCCATGGATTCCCCATCCCTGGAAGTGCCCAATCCCAGCTCGGATCCTCCCGGCACAGCAGGAGCCGCCCCCGCCCCAATCCCGACGACTTCAATCCCACGACTCCGCCGATTCCGACGGGACTTTCGCCGATTCCGACGGGGTTTTTACGTCCTTGCCCCATTCCAGGCGCTTCCCGAGGTTGGGAATTCCCGGAATTCCGGGCTCACCATGTAATATCCGGGCAGGAGCTTCTGCAGGAACTCGGCCTCCTTGTGCTGCACGGTTTTGATGATGAACTCGTCGTCGCTGGAGACGTAGAAGAGCGATCCGCTGGCGCCGGAGTTGGACAGCTCGATCAGGGGGTCGTTGCACAGGGAATACTGCGGGGAAAAGCGGGAAGAGCAGCTGGAATTTCACTGGGAACGTTGGTTTGTGTCCAGAGCTAACAGGGGAAATGCCAGGCACGGGGAAAGGCGACGGGAGCTTCTCGGGCGTCACCATGAGGAGAAACGTTCCTGGAAAAGGCAAGGAATGGGGAGGGAAAGAGAGGAAAATCCATCCCAAAGGGAAGAGAGGGAAAGGAAGAGGGAACAGAGAAGGGGAAAGGGAAGGGAAAGGGAACAGGGAAGAGAGAAGGGAAAGGGAAGAGGGAAGGGAAGAAAAAAGGAAAAGGGAAAATGGAAGAGGAAAGGGAAAAGTGAAGAGGGAAGGGAAAGAGAAAGGGAAAAGGGAAGAGGGAAGGGAAAGAGAAAGGGAAAAGGGAAGAGGGAAGAAAAAGGGAAAAGTGAGAAGGGAAAGGGAACAGGGAAGAAGGGAAAGATAAGAGAGAAGGGAAAGAGAAAGGGAAAAAGGAAAAGGGAAGAAAAAGGGAAAAGGTAAAAAAGAAGAGGGAAGGGAAAAGGGAAGAGGGAAGGGAAAAAGGAGGAGGGAAGGGACGTCCAGGGAAGCTCCCATTCCCATCATCCCCATCATTCCCATTCCCATCATTCCCAGCCCAAATCCCACCCCCACTCACCAGGTAATCGTCCGGGCGGATCCCGAAGAGCTCCCGGAAGTAGCGGAAAGCCACGGGCGCGTAGGTCTTGAAGCGGAAATCGTTGTAGTGGTGGGCGGGGGTCAGGTTGCTGCCCTCGCTGCGGGACACAGGGATTGGGATTGGGATTTTCCAGCGGGAATCCGGCCCTAAAGCAGCCCCAGGGAGAGGAGGGGGAAAGGGAATGGGGGAAAGGGGAAGGAGGGGAATGGAAGGGGAAAAGGGAACAAAAAAAAAAAAAAAAGAAAAAGGGAAGGAACAGAAAAAAATAAAGGAAAAAGGGAAGGAACGGGAAGGGGAAAAGAATGAAGGGAATGGAAAAGAAAAAGGGAAGGGGAAAATGGATGAAGGGAAAGGAAACTGGGAAAAAAGGGAGAAAAGAGGAGGAGAAAAACGAAGGGAAAGGGGGGAAGGAGGGGAACGCGAAAGAAACTGGAGAAAAAAAGGAAAAAATGGGAGAAGGGGAGAAGGGAATGGCAAACCTCGGGAAGAAGATGCTCTCGACCACGTAGAAATCCTGCATCAGCACATCCCGCTCCGGCTTGGTGCTCAGGCTGCCCACGGTGTGCGTGATCCCCAGCTGGATCGCGCCCTTCAGCGCCGACGAGGTGGTCTGGGGCCACAGCGGGAACGGGGGTGAGAGCGGGAATAATGGCAGTGGGAGCGGGAATAATGGGAATAATGGGAGTGGGAGTGGGGAACGGGAATGGGGATAATGGGAGTGGGAATGGGAGTGGGGATGGGAGTGGGGATGGGAGTGGGGATAGGGAACGGGAAGGGGAGCAGGAATAATGGGAATAATGGGAGTGGGAACGGGAGTGGGAATGGGAGCGGGAATGGGGAACAGGAANTGGGAATAATGGGAGTGGGAGTGGGGAACGGGAATGGGGATAATGGGAGTGGGAATGGGAGTGGGGATGGGAGTGGGGATGGGAGTGGGGATAGGGAACGGGAAGGGGAGCAGGAATAATGGGAATAATGGGAGTGGGAACGGGAGTGGGAATGGGAGCGGGAATGGGGAACAGGAATAATGGGAGTGGGAATGGGAATGGGAAACGGGGAACGGGAATAATGAGAATGGGAATGGGGAACGGGAATGGAAATGGGAATGTGAGTGGGGATGGGAAATGGGAATGGGAACGGGAACAATGGGGATGGGGATGGGAAGGGAAACGGGAACGGGAATTACAGCGGGAAATGGGAATGAGACCAGGAAACCAGAGTGGGAATGGGAATGGACTCAATGGGAATGGCAGGGAATGGGAATTGCAGCAGAGTGGGAATGGAAGGAAACGGGAGTGACACTGGGAAATGGGAGTGGGAACAGCTGGAATTCCATGGGAATGGGAGGGAATGGGAACTACAGCGGAAAACAGGAGCGGGAATGGGGGCAGTTCCATGGGAATGGGGGGGAATTCAACGGGAATTCCACGGGAGTGGGAGGAATTCAAGGGAAGAGCCCCCAAAAAAGCCCCGCATTTACAAAATTCCCAAGGAATTCCCTCCATGCCCAGCAAATCGCAGCCATTCCACGGGATTTACGGGAATTGCTGTGCCCTGGGAAGCAGAGGTCAGAAATCCTCTTCCCAAAGGCTCCGGAACAGCAGCCGCGAAATTCCCTTTTTTTCCTTCCTTTCCATGGAATCCCCTCCCATTCCCACAGCCAGCCCGGACAGGATTCCCGGCGGAAAAGGGAGAAAAAGGTGGGAATTTTACCTTTTTGTAGGTGGTTTCCCCTGTGGAATCCACTCCTCTGTGGCCTTTCCGGATGGTCTGGGATCCGGGTTGTCCGGAGCCCCCCGGCATCTTGGGAAAAGGGAAAACGGGAAGAGGAAAAAAATGGGAAAGTTTTGAGTTTTTAAAAAGATTTTTCCCGCCCCAAACCACCTGGAAAAGTCGGGATGTTTTTTTCCTGGAATCCACAGAAAGCTGGGCTGGGCTTTTCCCTCTCTAATTCCAAGGATTCAGGAGGAATTTTGGGAAGGCTGCAAATCCCAGTCCGGTGATTCCCGGCCCAGGGATCCAAGGATTCACCCAGGAGCTGTTAAACTGAATTTTCCAGGGATTTTGGGGGCAGTTCCGGGATCAGTTCGGGGTTTGGAGCAGGAATTCCTTTGGGAAGGAGAAATTCCTGGAATTCCCGTGGGAGAAGCTGCTCAGGTCCAAGGCAGGCTGGGAAAAGGAGCAGGAAAAGCTGGAATACGGGATTTTTCCAGCCTGGAACTCACCTCGGGAGTCAGGGATTTTTTGAAGGTGTTGGATCCTGCCAAGAGAAAGGGAAAATCCACACTCAGAGAGGATCAAATCCCAAAAAAAATTCCCGGAAGTTTGGGAAAGCTCAGGCCTTTCCCAGCCCGGGAGGGTTCCAGGAGTTCCAGGCCCAAGGAATCCTCGGAAAATCCGGATTTACGGGATCCAGAGGCAGCTCCAGCCCCATCCCATTCGATTTTCTATCCCAAAATTCCCTGGATTTAATTCCAGCTCCCTCCCCAGAGCATCCCAAATCTCCTGGACACGTTAAAAACGGGAATATCCCAAAATTCCACAAATATCCCACAAATCCTGGAGCAGCCTGCAGCACTTCCTGGGATTTTTGGTGGCAATTCCAGAAATTCCAGCCCCTGGAAGCTGCGGGAAAACTGGGAGAAGCTCCGGGAGCATCTCCTTGAGATGGAACAAGAATTATTTGGGAACGAATCCTGGCCTGGGCCAAAATTCCAGGATTTTCCACCCGAAACGCTTCCAGGATTTAAAATCCCAGCCCATCCCTGTTCCCAACAGCTCCAGGAACACAAATCCGCCCATTTTCCCACGGAAATGGATTGAAAATTCCACTCTCATGGCCCTCTGGGAACAGAAATCCCAAAAAAACGCCCCAGAATTCCATTTTCCAGTCTCAATTCCCGGGAAGGGAGGGGGTCCCCAGCCCCTTCTCCAGCTGGGATGGCCCCGATCCCACCCTGGAGCAGGAAAAGCGGGATCAGCCTCCTCAGGCGGAGGGAAGAGCAACAGTTTTTTCCAGAAAAAAGGAGGATTTAGGTCAGGGCGATCCCCAGGAGCGCTGGGAATCCGCAGGGATTCAGGGAATGTTTGATCACTGCAGGAGGAAAGGGCAAAACTCAGCTCAGCGCCTCGGGACGGAGCCCAGAGCCCGGGAAAACACCAGGATTCATCCCAAAAAAAAAAAAAAAAGGGGAGTTTTAGGGGGGGCAGAGGGAGAATNTAATAAATATGTGTACAAAAAAAAAAAAAAAAAAGGGAAGTTTTAGGGACGGCAGAGGGAGAATCCCAACCCAAAGTGGACAAAGCCCAAGGGAAAAGGGGGAGCAGGGAGGAGCAGATTCCACTTCCCAAAGGGAATTCCAGGGAAAAGTCAGGAAATGGGATTTGGGGCAGTTGGGGAATCCTCAAAATCCCATGGTTTTCCCTCATTCCCAAGGAATTTTCCAGGGATTTACTCCCAGTTTTGGCTTTTCCCACCGGAATTTTTCAGCTCCAGGGTCAAAAAAATAACAAAAAAATGGAATTTTGGGATCTTTGTGTGGGAAACGATTTTTTTTGTGGGAAAACCACCCCTAGCCAGGAACACCCACAGTGATTCCCAGGAAAAACAAACGGGAATTTTATCCCAAATCCGGGTCTGGAGTCACTTGGCAGAACTATTTCAGGCCTCCCAGATGTTGTTTGATAAACTGGGATCAGGGATTGTCCTGATTCCCAGGAATTTGGGAAAACATTCCTGGGCGTTCCCAGCCCTTTTTCGGGCTCGGAATTCAGGATTCTGCTCCCGGCTTTTTTCGAGGGATTTTGGGAGGAATTCCCTCAGCCTCGGCATTCCCAACTCAAATCCCGAATTTTTGGGCAGGGAAAACAGGGAAAGGCTCCAAACCTATCCACATCCCCCGGATTCAGGGTGGGAAACCTCGGGAAAACAGCCCAGGGTGTCCCCAAAATCCACAGGGAGGGGCTTGGGGCGATCCCGGGATTATCCAGGAGCACAGGAAAACCTCAAATCCAAAGCAAAACTTTTTGTTAACCCCAACAGAAATCCAGGTTCCCAATTTTTCCAGCTCCATCCCCATTATTCCCAGGAAAATCCAGGCAAACAATGGGAATTATTCCAAGCAGAAAAGGAAAAGGGATTCACTCGTGGAGTTGGGAGATTTTCCCTCAAATCCCATCCGGTTCTTTCTCTGGAAAAGCTCCAAATCCCAAAGGAAGCTCCAGAAAAACAGGGAAAAAAATCCCAGAAAAACAGGGAAAAATCCCAGAAAAACAGGGAAAAATCCCAGAAAACACAAAAAGTTACTTTATCCAAACCCCTACCATGCTCTCCTCAGGTTTCTGGCCCCAAATTCCCAAAAAAAACCGATGGATAAAGAGGCAGAAAATCAGGCATCAGGCCCTAAACCCCTCCAGGGAAAAGGGGGGAGCAGGGAACACCCCCACTCCTTCCCAAAGGGAATTTCTATGGATCTGAGAGAATCACGGCACAAATTTAAGGTGGAAAAGCCGATTTGGAGCTGTAGGAAAAGTGGGATAAAGGGGCTCGATTCCCCCAGGAATTCCACCAGGCTCGGGAAAAAAACGGGAAGAGGTAAAATCCCAGGTTTGAGAGCCAAAAATTCCCTCTTTTATCCCTTTAAAAATCTCCAACGCCGCGAATTCCCGATTTCCTGAGCGCTGGCAGCACTTCCAGCCCTTTCCCTGGCTGCCATTCCCGCTTATCCAAACAAATCCCGTGTTTGTGTCGCTGTTCCCACAGGATTCCCGGGCTCCGGGAAGGGATTTTTGGGATCCTGATCTGGGAGCCAGGAGCTGCTCCCACCTCCCGGAGCTGCTCCTGAGTCACCGGACGGGAACGGGAATCGAATTTCCCTGGCACCAAAACTCTTCTCCCTCCCTCCCCGCCCCATTCCCAGGTTTTTTTGTTGGGAATTTCAAGCCCTCCTCAAATCCCCCCCGGCCATTCCTGGGCTTCCCACAGGGAAAGGGCAGCTTGGAATTCGCTTTTTGCAGGGAAAAGTGGGATCCAGATCCCGCCATGGCACCCCAAGATTCCCTCAGGAAACTCCAGATTCCCCCGAAAAAAGGAGCTCCAGACCCACCCCAAGGAGTTCCCAAACACACCCCAAAAAAACCCCTAAAGACCCCAAAAATCCCCCTCAGCCCCAGAGTTCTACGCTCCCTTGACCCCAATAAAACCCCACAGTCCAAAAACTCCCCAAAAATATCTGCAGCCTCGCAGACCTACAACCCCAAAGACCCCAAAAAATCCCCGAGTCTCAGTCCTACACCCTCAAAGACCTCCAAAAAACCCCCAGAGACCCCAAAAGCCCCCTCACCCAGAGGCCTCTGAGACCCTCAGAGGCCCCTCAGCACCACAGTCCTACAACCTCTCAGCCCCAAAACACCCCAAAGACCCCCAAAATCCCCTCACCCTAGAAGCCTCTCAGGCCCTCAGGGCCCCCTTAGCCCCACACTCCCAAAAACCCCAAAGACGCCCCAAGAACCCCCTGAGCTCCACACTCCTACACCCTCAAAGACCCCCTCACCCCAGAGGCCTCTGAGACCCTCAGATCTCCCTCACTCCA
>VZRN01000815.1:3744-26040 GCA_013397935.1 Dasyornis broadbenti
ACAAAACCCACTGATCTATAGAATAAAAAAAAAAGAAAAGAAATGTTATTTTCCTGTAAAGGTATCAGTTCATTTATATTCATTTAACCATCCATCCATCAATTCAGTTTCTCACTCCCTGCACATTCTCCCTGCCTCTGGTAAACCTACCCCACCAATATACTTTTCTGGAATATACAATGAAGTTTCCTTAAAAAAAAAAAGAAATGATATGAGATTCAGCGGGAGTAGGTAAAGCAAACTTTCCCTTCTCCTCCTCTCCCCAGCTCCTCTTTTACATTACAGACTTTGAGTAAATTAGCAACATGGCAAAGAGAACGGTTTAGTTGGGTAAAAAAAAAAAAAAGTCTACGTATATCTATAAATAATAGATGCAGTCTAGATGTTACAGATGTGCCTATATGGATCTATTTAATATTTAGACAGCAGGGTTTGTGTGCTCAACATGTATGTGCCGCGTCCCTGTGCTTGTGTGGTACAAACAGCTCATCCTCTGCCTCTAAAATAAAATATACACGTATTGTTCAGCTATTTACAGCATTCATATATCCCTGCATCCAGGTTTAACCATCCACCCGGCCTGCGTATGCTGGGGATATGCACAATATATATGGCGCCCGAGCGCATGCAGAGGCTCTGAATGGGAGCAGAACCTCTGGGTTTCAATGTAAAATATTTCCCTAATTGTCAGCACGTGTCCCTAGGGAAAGCTGAGGCACCCGTGGCGGCGGGTGCTGGATTGGATGCCCGTGTTTTGGGTGCTCTCTGGCGCACGCACGAAGCGCGGGGCACGGCTCAGCCCGGCGGCCTCCGACCTCCCAAATCTGAGGGCCACCACCTCTGCGTTTATTCATTTGCGTTTTGGATGGTACCTGGAGCTGAGATCCAAATTCCCTTGCAGGAGAGCGGCCCGAGAGCAAACCTAAACCTCTCCCCTGCCACCTCCAAGGACCAAACCAACCCCACCTGGGCGAGCTCTTCCTGAGGCTCTGGGTGTGAGGTGGGGACAGAGGTGACTTCTTTCTCCCCGTGGTCTCGGCGTGCCGGCCCTTCCTCGCAGGAACGGCTCCGGGGAGGACGAGCCGCGGGCCCAAAGACGGAGCCTGCCAAACCATCCCTCATTTCCCGCACGGAGCGGAGGGACGCGCAAAAACTTCTTTTTCTGCTTTAAATGCAGCGGCAGGAGCCGTGCGAGAAGTTGCTTTTCTCTTGTTGCAAGCAGGTAAATAGAGAGGCAGCCAGATTTGGAAATGCCTCTACACACGCAGATAAAAATATACGTCTTTATCTCCAGCCAGATACGGATATAGATCCGCACAGCATTTCCCTGGCGGCTGCTGTTCAAGAGCCCCAGCCGGCGCTCGGGGGGTCCTCGCCAGCCTTTCCCAAACCTCCCTGTGGGAATAAAGGCAGCAGGCATCCCCCCCCTTCCCGGATCAAACAGGCTGGGGGCACTGCAGAGCCCAGCACCTCGTGGGTGCTCCACATCAAAGGCTGGAGTTCCCAGGCTCCGTGTTGGAAGTGACACCTGCAGATGTTGCCCTGCCTCGTGCTTCCGAGCCGGACCTGAACAAACGCAGAATCATATCACAGAGCATAATTAATAGCGCTATCACCATGAAGGACTCTTAAAGGGAAGGCTGTTGAAAGAGAGTTCCTGAAGATAATCCTTTTAAAAGGTTTCCTTAAAATGAAACCGCGAGCGGGAATAAGGCAGGTTTGGTTTCAACATCTTAATACCTCCGCAGAGCCGAGTTTTAGATCTTGTTAATGTCTTTCCTTTAACAGTGGCCTGACTTTTGGTTCGGGCCTTGCACTTTTTGGAGGACCTCGCTGCTGTTGTGGTTCTTCTCAGCAGAGAAGGTCCTCGAGAAGGCCCAGCCCGGCTCCCCGCTCCATTGACCCATCGGGGCCCCACAACCTCGTTCCTGCTGGAATCCCAGCCCGGTCCCATCCTGTCTGGGCTGCTGTCCTGCACTTGTGTCTAATGACCCATCAGAACGATTTTCAGGGTGCTGCTTAATTTGGTTTTTCCTTCTCATTCTGGATGACACCCCAGCTCCTGGCCCGTGAGGAAGGGGGTTCAGCTGCTCCCCAGCTCTTTCCTTAGCGCTGTCTCCCGACTCCTCCGCAGTGCTCAGAGAATTCCTGCGTGGCGCTGAAGCGGGGCTTGGTGAGTAAATCACTCTATTTTGGCTTTCCCAAACGGTGTCTGTGTGAAATGAGCAGAGCCACACCGTGACCTGCGTGTCTGGGGGATAAACGGGCACCAGCGGGCTCTGCCCGGTGCTCCCCTCAACCCTTCTTCCTCAGCCTCCCCTCCCAGGAGCTCTTCCCGTGGTTATTTTGCGTCCTCACTTTTCTCAGGCTTTGCATGGAGAGGGCAAAGCTTGAGGAACCGGGACCACCCAGCGAAGCAGAGCCCTGGGAGCAGCTGGGTCCTGCCTTTTGCTGTCACTGCTTGGCTGGAGCTTCAAGCCAGGATCCAGGCTCCTGGTTTTCAGCAGGAAAAGTTTGGATTTGTGAAAAATGTCGTCAAATTGGAGTGGGAATAAGCGAGGGCTTTTGGACTAAGAGATGATGGACACCTCCTCCCAACAGCAATAATTAAAAAAATCAAAATAAAAATGGAATTCAGTTAAATCAGATATTTTCACCTCTTTGCCTTACAGCTGTGGACAATCCTTTAGACTACCCCAGTGCCAATTTCCGTGCTGGGGTAGTCTAAAGGTGATGGTTTTGGTGTCTGATCTCTCTAACCCCACAAGGCCTCTGGAAAACCAGGGATCTCCCTTCCCAAAAAAAGGAGGACCAGGCTGTGGTGCTGTGGTGCTGTGTGCAGGGAAAAGCACTTTGAAGGCAACGAGGGGTGTTTGCCGTGCCCTGGCTGCTGTGCCCTCTCCGGGAGGGTGGCACTGCTGGCGTTCGCCCAGCGCGGTCAGCGGAGGTGCCACCCCAGCTCGGCCAAATCCTGCGAGGGACAATGGCAGAACATTTTGGGTGTCCCGGGACAGCAGGGTCAGGGCGCTGCTGGCTCAAACCTTTTCAGCTCTTTCAGCTCTGAAATAAGCACAGGAGACAGAAAAGGCTCTGCTGCCATGCGTCACCCGCCAGGCACCGGGGTGGCCCCGGCACTGCCCGGCCAGTGGGGACGGGGAGGCTGAGGGGACCCGCAGAGGTGCCACCTCTGACTCTGTGCCGCCTCTGAGGACACCCAAGGTGGCACAGGAGGTGACGCCTGGTGCCAGCGATGAGCTCGGGTCTCACCTCGTGCCCCCGTGGCCAGCATCCCCTTCCCCAACAAAGCTTTACAAACCAAACCCGTCCTGCTTTCAGCCATGCTCCTGCTCCCTGCTTGCCCAAGTTTTATTTTTCCCGGTTTATCTTTAGGTTGCCACATCCAGGTTTTCTTTCTTAGCCAGGTCAGAGCCCTCTGGTTTAGAGTATTTAATTGCTTCTAATTTCTCCAAATTTCCGTGTAGGCATTTTAATGTTTGCCTCCTTCCTTCCCTGTGAGCTATTAGAGTGAGTCAGTTTTTCTCCTGACACAGACAAGGGTTTTCCCCCTCTCCTTTTACTCCTTCCAGCCCTACTTACATGGGAATTCCCCCAGCAGGCACTGAAAGAAGAAAGGGAATTAGATCTTTATCAGAGCCTTACTTTCACCCAAGATTTCCTTAGATCAGGGAGTGAAATCGAGGCCAACAGAAGCCAAACAAATGCTTTCTCTCCTACCTGGAAATAACCCCCACTGCAGCCAAAAGCATTCCCTCTCCTCCTCTGGAGGCAAAGCAGGAGCTGCATGTCCCTCTCTCAGATGTACCAGTGTCAGTCCCCTGCCATGGTTGGATTTCTCGTCTTCTCTCTTTGCCCACAGAGCGCCAGGCAAGAGAAGAACTCCATTTCTAGCAGTAAAGAAAATAAATAGGAAAACAGGGGGGGGAAAAAAAAAAAATGAAAGCCCAGTGTTGCTTCTAATCCCTGCCAACTTTCCAGGCCTTCATAACTCAGCCAAAAATAAGGCCACAAACCCATTTTTCCTCATTTGCAGGTCACCTTGAAGGGAAGATGAGGAGCTCTTTCAATAGCATTTCTTTCAAGGGGATTTCAGTGAGGAAAGCGGCAATGATTGAAATTCCCTGTTTCCTTCCAGATCCTCAGGTTTTCCCGGAGGATTTACAAACACCTGGGCACCTCCCCGCTGTGGATTTTCTCTCTGTTTTCGGTGACACAGCCTGACTCGAGGGACTGCAGAGGTTTGGCACAAGCATGCTTTAATGTAATTTTTTAATCACCTCTTGGCCCCTCAGCCCACGCACTCCTGTTCAAACAGCATCAGGGCTGGAGGAGATGCTCGCAGAAAAATGGGACAGCATCTGCTTCCCACTGGAACGCAGCCTCTCCGTGAGATCTCCTGGTGGAAAGCACCTTCCAAGCCGAGCGGGCAAGCATCAAAAAGCACAGAAAGGAGGTGGAAATTGGAATAATGAGGAGAAGAGGTGCCCTGATGCCTTCTCTCTCGGGCACAGGGCGATGGGTGGGTGCTTAGTGGCGGCAGGGTGTTTCTCTCTGCTCCCAGCCCCTGTCGATCCTCCTCCTTCACTGTGGTGCCAAGCGGGGACAGGGCCCCAGGGGTCCCTCCTCCTGCTGAGGCAGTGGGAACAGGAGGTCAGATTGTCCAGGTGCTTTAGTTCAGCCCAAGAGGACGAGAGGCGAGCAAAGCTTCCCCTCCGCGCGTCCCCGTGTGTATGGATCCGCACACTCACCGCACACGCGTGTGTGCATAAACAGAGCTCTTCAAATTTAAATAGATTTATGCCCAAGGACAGGAGGGTGGGGATGAGGCCGTTCCCAAGAAAGAAGGTGTAACACATCCATATGTTCTGTTGTGGGGATTGAATCCATAGCAGCGCTAATACTCCTATTAATTCCTATTTTTCATTGTTGTTTGCGCATTTGTCAGGCTCCGATGAAGGGATAATGAAGCGAGCGGATGTTAACTGCAAATTAATCAGCCCTGTCTGCGAGTGTAACACAGGTTCCTGTTTGCTTCCCCTCTTCAGCCAGGAACGTAACACACTTTCTGTGTCCCCACCAGGAGAAGCTGCTGGATGCCGTGGCAGAGCAGAGAAAGGAAGGAAAAGGAAGAATGAGGGACACCTTGGCTGAGAAACTTCCAATTCTCACTGAAACTGCCGAATTTGAGTTGTAAGGAAGCTGAGGAAGCTGAGGAAGTGTTAATTTTGCAAGAGGATCTTGTTGGAAATGCTGTGTTGGCCATGGGCAGGTTGGACCTTTCGTTGTGTTTGACCCCTGAAGTGTCAGACCTTTTGAGGGTTTATTTTTTTTTAACTGGGGCGTGTCCCTGCTCATGGCAGGGCTTTGGAATCTTTAGGGTCCCTTCCAACCCAAGCCATTCTGTGATTCCCTGACTCCCTGATTTTCCCGTGCTGTGCAGTGAGGGACGGATGTATTCACAAATATTTGGGCTTCTTTCACCGCAAATGGTCTTGCTTGACTTTGGAGCCTGTGAGCCTGCTCTGGTCGTGGGGCCTGGGTGTGAGGTTCCCTTGTGCCGGGATGAATGGGAACAGAGCCAGAGCAAGCCCAGCTCCCTGGGAGATCCTTGGGAGAGAGCGGAGCGGGAGCTGAGGCAGTCAGTGAGCAGCTCCAGGAATGCATTCCCTCACGGATACCCGCCCGGGGTACCCTGCCAGCATCCCTCAGGCAAACACTGGTGCTCTGAGCGTTCTTTTTGCACTCTGGACTTTGACTCAGGCCAAGGCGGGAATTTCTGCTGGGGTGTCGCGTTTCTGATGAACTGAGTTCGGTTCTAAGCAGAGAGGCCTGTGGGGTTCAACGCCCTGGGCCTGTTTAGTGCTTGAGAAAGGAAACAAGAGCAGAGTTCGGATTGATCATTGATCGCTCACCCTTGTGAGGATCACTTGGTGCTGGTTCCAGCACCAACTTAGATTTCCTTGCGGAAAACATCCTTCTCCTTCCCCGTGCTGCAGGGTGCAGATCTCCCCTGCTGGAGCAGCCTGGGGAGTCTCCAGTTCCCTGCAGCAGGAGCAGCACCCAGACCTGATCCTCGTTTCGGGGATATCAATGTGCTGCCCTGCCCAGCTCCCAGGGTGCTTGGATGCCAGCACCCACAGATCATCTACCTGTGGGAAGGAAATTCTTGATCAAACTGAAATTACCATCAATAAATTCACGTAGCTGTAGCAGCTCTCCTGCTCAGGGCACACAGCAGCCCCAATAAATGGGTGTCTGCCTCATAAATCCAGAAAATTTCCAGTGCTCCTAAAGATGGGCATTTCACGGACAAGTTTGTCCTGCCCAGGGCAAGCAGCACCCAGGCTCGTGTCCAGAATAATTAGGGAATGCTGCAAGATTTAAATGTGTCACTGTTTATTGGAGAAGAGGCACTGTAGATGAATCAGGCATTCCTTAAAGGGAATTCTCCCAGCCTTTGTCCTTTCCTTTTATCGCCTTCCTTGTTCCAGTCCTTGGCACAGTCTCTTTTATTGATCCAACACTTGATCAGTTGATCAATTAATCACTTGCTTGACCCAGATTTTTCACATATCTGCCCCAACTTTTTTTTTTCCTCTTCCCAACCTAGCTTTATCTCCAGTCCTTCCTTTCTGAAATGCAAGGTTTTGACGACAAAGCATTCCCTGATCCTTGTCCTTCTGCACACGTCCCAGGATATCGCCTCTCCTGTGATCTTGGAGGCACTGGGTGACAGATTTCTGCAAAGCTTTCCTGGAAAAGCAGCCAAACCTTGTGGTCCACCCTGTGTTCGGGGCAGAAAATCTCTGTTCGGGCTCCATCCCCTGCCCTTGGCTCATCAGGATTAGAACCAGAACTTTCTCATTGTCTCTTCCCCTCTTTTCCTTCCCTTCCTCCTCGTGTCTTCCCCCTCCCGACGAGTGCGGAGAAGACATTTTCTCACAAATTCTTAACTCCGTGGGTTTCAAAAGGGGTGGATTTCATTTCCTCACCCACCGTCCCCGCCACGGGCTCTCCAAGCCGAAACATCTCCATTCGTTTCGTGGGCCAGGGGAAAAACAAAGCAGCGGAGAGGGCCGTAAGCATCCCGCAATTCACTTCTCTGGCGGCACAGTGTTGACCCGTGGCCACTTCTGGGGCTCTTGCACGACGCTTTAAAGCCTCGCGTTTCTTTTGTCTTGTGCCCAGCCCAAGAATTCCGTTTTTAATAAGAAATCCCAGAAGTGTCTGTGAAGGATCCCGGCTCCCGCGCGGCACCGGCGCGGCGCGGATACGGCAGCCCCCGCTCGCTGCCGTGGTCCCGTGGGCTCCATCTCCCGGGATTAATGAGGGTCCAGCGCAGTCCTTGCCTTCTCCTCCTGCAGACGCGTGCGGTGGAGCTCAGAACTGCCTCTGCCTCTTCAGGCATCTTCTCCATGGCATCACGTGCGCGTGGCTGCTGCTTGGAGAGCCTTGGATAAGAGGGAGGAAGGCTCTCAGCGGCTCGGGAAGGAGCTGGTTTCCTTTCCTCGCTGTCCCCATGGCGGGAGGAGCCGTTTTGGGTAGAGTTTTCCCGGCCTAAAGTCTCCAGAAGGTCACCTGTTAGACCTGAGTGCAGCTCTTTGTTCCATGGATTCAGCCCTGCCTGGCTGATTGTCCTTCGCAGATCCACATCCTTGTGCTCTTCCAAGAGCTTGCCCAGGGAAGCTGTGGCTGCTTCATCCCTGGAAGTGTCCAAGGCCAGGCTGGACAGGGCTTGGAGCAGCCTGGGATAGTGGAAGGTGTCCCTGCCCATGGCAGGGGGTGGGATGGGATGGTCAGTAAGCTCATTCCACTCCCTTCCACCCCAAACTATTCCATGATCCAAAACCAGCAGAGATCTCCAGACCTCCCTCTCCTGCCATGCCAGCGCTGGGATTCGAATGTGGTGACCACACCTGTGCAAACTTCACTGGAGTTTAGGATCCTAAATCACACAGGCTTGTCTAAAAATAAAATACAGGCTCTAAAACGTCTCCGAGCAGTTCAGCTCATTTTCGTGGCGAGATGTGAGATATTTCCAAATGGAATCAGGGGTGAGGGAAGCAGCCGGGCACATTTTAATTCTAATTTTTCCCATATATCAAGCGTTAAATTAACAAGCGGGGGAGAACCCTCCTGAAGAGCTATCTGCAGTTTAGACAGGCATATCAGGATAAAATTACTCTGGGCTTGCCCATGGTTTGTCTGGATCCTCCTGGAGCTGCACCAGTAAAGAGAATAATTGTGCTGCTCTTTGAGGCTGCGGGGTTGGTGCTGCGGATCCTCCCCTCTGACTACGCCCGGGTTCCTTGCTGGCGTTAGGGAACGATTCCTTGGAGAAGGTTTCCCCCCAGGCAGGGGGCAGAGCTCCTCAGAAGGTGAAAAAAGGGAGAAGGGCTCAGGGGAGAGACTTTTATTTGTAATTGTGAGGGTGGTTGGCTCAAGTAACAGAATTAGAGAATTCCGGGATAGTTTGGAGTGGGAAGAGCTTGAAGTTCATCCAACCCCACCCCTGCCGGGGGCAGGGACACCTTCCCCTGTCCCAGGCTGTTCCACATCTTGTCGAGCCTGGCCTTGGACACTGCCAGGGATCCAGGGGCAGCCACAGCTGCTCTGGGCACCCTGTGCCAGGGCCTCCCCACTCTCACAGGGAACAATTCCTTCTGTCTATCTAACCCAAATTTCCCCTCTTTCAGTTTGATCCATCCCTCCTTGCCCTGCCACTCCAATTCCTGAGGAAGGATCCCTCTCCAGCCTCCTTGTAGCCCCTTCAGATGCTGGAAGGTGCTGTGAGGTCTCCACGCCTTTTCCCCTCTGGGCTGAACAGCCTCAGCTTTTGCTGTTTCTCTCCAAGGTTTGATGGCGAGAGGTTTTTCCCACTGTTTTGGTAGGGAAGTCTGACCTTCCCAGGAAATACTTGCCAGTCAAAGGGATGATTTCTGTTTCTGAACATTCAGTGCAGCACGGGAATTATTTTAGTATCATCCTACAGCTTTGACTCTTTGTGTCTGTAGTGAGAATGAGGATGGCTGTCGCTTTAACTTGGAGTAGTTCAGTTTCGTATCACAGCACTCTCCAAAATCTTGGATTTGGTGCGTGGTCTTTGACTTGCTGCAGTGAGAAGGGGCTCTGAAGGTTTTAGAACCACTACCACCAGCACAGGTCACCTCTAGGGGTGGCACAGCCGGCCTGGACCACCCGCGTGCACCTCGAGTTGTCCTGGCCCTGAGCAAAGAGCTGGGATTGACTTTCTCCGAAGCTCAGTTACGAAACGCTTCAGTGCACTGAACATGATTCCTTTTTTCTCACTCCAAGTCCCACGAGGACTGACTCCAGGTGTCCCCACTCCATGAAACACTGTTTCTGCAGCCAGGGAAAACAATCTCTTGAGCACGAACCTTGAAACAGAGCAACAGGCGATTTCTCAGCATCCTTTTGGTATTGCCACACCTTCAATCTTTTGGGGATTCATGGAATTTGCCGATACGTGGGGCTGACTCTGGACACTAAATGCCTAATTTTCCCAAGTTCACATTTATTCCCTTTGCACTTTCTGTGTCCTGTAGCTGTGGGAGCAGTATCATTGTTCCAGTTTTATGGATGGGAGAGCTGTGTTGCACAGAGACACCCGGGCAGCGTTCCCGAGTCTCCTCATTCCTTCAGTGCCAGTTTGGTGAGGAATCTGTGTGTCCTGATGCTTTCGTGTGCTGACTTTGTGGTTTTTCTCCTTTCTAAGGTCTGGCTCCCCCTGGGTTCCCAGGGATGACCCTTTTTCCCCTGTAGAGCAGAGGTGGGAAGAAGCAGGAGGAAGCGCCACCTTTTCCAAGTCAGTGGATTTAGCCGCAGTGATGGGCCCTGAGGCTGTCCAAGTCCTTCCAGGAGTATTTCCAGGCATCATTTACTGCAGTGAGATCCTGGCTCACTCTTTAGGAGGTTTCAGCTCATTTAATGTCACCACAGAGCTCTGGGTGGACCTGGAGCTCAGGAGATCTCCCTTCCTCCCCAGCCCACCAGCCCCTCCCTGAGCTCATTTGTTCTTTGCGCTCTTTGTTTTCTGCTTCTTACGACTGAAAAAACCCCGAAGTGGAAACAGGAACATTTTCATGTGGAGAAACCCCCCCAGATTTTAATTAAAAGTCTTGATTTCAAATTTCCATCAGTTTTAAGGACCCAGCTCTGCCTGTACTTTATGGAGGAGTGTGGGGCTGCCAGCTGGATTCCCTTAGGGAGACTCCAGGTTTAAGGGGGAAGAAACTCCACAGACCCCACCTGCTCCCACCCAGATTAAAAAAAAAAAAAAAGCTGAAACTAAAAACTAATCCAGAAAGAGCTGTGAGGGCCTGGATCTGCAGGAGGTAACACTTGCATTCCAAAGGTTATTTTCCAGCCTGTTCCTCCAAACCCCAACCTGCTGGATGGTATCCTGCCATTCCCTACGTTCCTTGGTCTTCCCAGTAGACCTGCACGTTCTCCTGAGGAGGCAGCAGCAGGAAGTTTAGATTCCCTATCCCACTCTTGCTATAAAGCTGGATTTGCTGGAATGTTGGGAAACAGCAGCAGCGCTCCTCTTGAGGATGTTGCAGATTCGGATCAGGGCTGCCAAAAAGTTCCTGCCACGTTGCCCTCCCTGCAAATATTGGGTTTTACCCTGGCAGCATCATTGACTGCCCCCTTGCCAGCCTCGTGGACAAGTTTACGGCTGGGATTAAGAATGTGGTTTTCATCTCTTCTGTGTTATCCCAGGTCCCTGAGGCGCCCGGAGAGGACAGAGCCGGAGAGTCACTAAAAGAGCCACGGAAGCACGATGCAAACAGCCTCCTCTTCCCGCCTTGGGGAATGCACAGGTCTCAGGGGGATTTGTGTCCCTCAGGGAGGTTCTGCCTCGCTTGGCTGGGTGCCTTGGGAGCTGCTGGGAAGTTGGCTCCTCATTGCTGCACCTGTTGCTTTGTGCAAGCTGCTTTACACCGGGGGCAGAGCGGTGTAAGACATGGAATTGCCATTTTCTGTCCCTTCTCCCGCCTCTGCAGTCTCCCAGAGCTCCCATATGGACTCCAGAGTCCCACTGGGACCATGGCAGCAATGTTTAGGTGCTGCTCTAAAGCTGGGTTTAGCAGCATAAACGCCCTTTAATGCATGGCATCACAGAGTGTGTCCCACTCTGTCCCTTATGGAATAGCTGGAGGGATGGCATTCCCTATTTTTGCCACACCATTAATGACAGGCGTGGCTGGTGCATTATTGAGGTGACTTGGCCCATGCCAAACGGGAACCACCTGGACAGGACCAGTGGTGTCATCCCCAACAGGCCCAGGGATCCCACACCTGCATCCAGAGGGTGACAGAGCTTTGGAAGGGTGTTCAGGGAGTGATGGGCAGTGCTGGCACCCAGGGGACCATCATGAAGTTCCCACATGGAGAAATCCAGCAGGACACATGCAGGGAGTCTCTGGGGGTGGCTGTGGTGGCTCCTGGTCACTGCTGGGGGGCGGTTGCTGAGGGCACCCATGCAGACTCCTGGCCCTGGCACAGGGTGCCCAGGGAAGCTGTGGCTGCCCCTGAATCCCTGGAAGTGCCCAAGGCCAGGCTGGACGGGGCTTGGAGCAGCCTGGGATGGTGGAAAGTGTCCCTGCCATGGCAGGGGGTGGGGCTGGATGGGCTTGAATGTCCCTTCCAACCCAACCCATTCCATGATTCCGTGGTTCTTAGGGTTCCTGGATGGGAATGGTGGTGGTCAGCACTTCCCTCAAACTCGTCTTCACACAAATCCCTCCCACGTGACCCTTCTTGCAAGCACAGCTGCTCAGATGTTTTGGGGTTGAAGCAGTTCCCGATCACAAAAAGGCTTTTTGCCCAGAATCAACATTTTCTGTGGGAAGATGGGCATGAGATTCTGTGGGTTTGCAGACGTGAATGTAGGTGCTGGCCAGGGCTGGTGATGCTGACAGGAATCAAGGAAGCACCACGAAAGCAGCCTCCTCACACTGCTCTGATTCCTGCAGCCTTGGCTGTCCCAGCCCAGAACTCCAGTGGGGAAGGAAGCTCAGCTGAGGGTGCTCTGTGAAATCTCAGAGGGAATCTGCTCTGCTGGTCCTCCTGCACTGCCCTCACAGGGCACTGGGAGCACCTGTGGGAAAGGAAAAGCCTGCGGAGCCGGTGGTGCTCTGTGTGAGGTGATGTCGCAGTTGAGACGTGCACCACACGCACACTGACACACACCAACAGCTCCAAGCAAAAGGAAGAACTCCTCTTCATTACTGCAAAGCCTCTTTTATACAATTTCTTAGCATGTGCATTCCATCTTCATTGGCTCCTAACTCACTCCGTCACAGTATTATTGGTCATCTATAACCAGCACACATTCTTGCAAACAACAGACCCCCTCTTGCAGCTGCAGCTTCTCCTCTTGTTTTTGCTTCTCGCTTCTGTTGGCGGTAGAATTCTCATGGGTGCAAAGTGATGGTGTCAAGGTCGATGTCTGTGAGTTCCTCAGACTGTCAATCCCCACAAGGTGAGGGACTCATTCCCACTGCTCCAGGGGAGCTCGTGGAGGGCAGAATTCCTGCACTGTTCTAAGAGCCATGACGTGATCTTCAAATGAACCCAATGGCTGTGCCTCTGTTGGAAGCACAGGTGAGGAACCTGAGCTCCGTGAGCAACGTGAGGGCTCTGAGCCACCCTCATCAGTGCTGCTGCCGGCACAAGGGGAGGGATGGCAGCGCTGAGGAGCCTCCTGGAGAGGTGCAATTAGGGAGGCAGCAGCTGATGAGCTGCAGTGTGGGGCCCTCAGGGAACCTTTCCCAGATCAGCCACGAGAGCCAGCCCTTGGACCACACTCGTCAGCAGCTGGTGTCAAAGTGCTCCGTGAAGTGCTGCAGCCCCTGCACAGAGGAGCAGAAAGGTTCCTCAGGGCTGGCTGTGGAGGGCCAGAGGTGGAGAGGGGTTTCTGTGGCCTGGAGCGGGATCCCTGGCCTCTGCATTCCCACAGGGAGGGGTGTGCAAGTCCTGGCTGGAAAACAGCAAAGCAGCCCTGGCCCTTGCAGAGGGGGTTAAGATGTGGGAGTAACCTCCTGGAGGGATTTCAGCCACCCCTGTTGTGTCTGGGGAGACTGACAGAGTCTCCATCAATTCTCTTGGAAGCTGCCCACCCCTTTGCCCTCACTCCATCAGTTCTCCGGGAAAATCTCCATCTCCCACTTGTCTTCTGCTTTTTCCGCTGCAGTGAGGGGCTGCAGCTGCTTCCAGCACAGGAGGTGCACTTGGACACGGCTGCTCTGCGTCCCTGCTGGGTTTCATCAGCCCTTTCCAGCTCCATGGATCATTTATCCTGGCTCTCTACCCGTCCAGAGGTACTGGATGCTCTGCAGTGCTCTCCCGTCAGGGCCAGTGTCTCCCGGGGGGTTCCCTCAGGGTCCTGGCTCTCTCACAAACCAGGAGATGAGGCTCATGGCAAATGGACTTCATCCTGTCTGCCCAGGCCAGCAACTTCTGGGTGTTGGTAGCCTGAGGCTGCCTCGTCCAGGTGGAAATTTGCCTCCTGCACTCAGGAGCTGCAAGATATTGGCACCTAAAGGCGCCAAGGAGCTAGAAGTGCAGGAATTGTGGTTCAGTGGAAATAAACCCTGCTGACTCCTGCTCCATGTCTGCCTGTGCTTTACAGTGTCTGTGCTTTTCTATCTCCAGAGTGTTGCTGCAGAGGTTGCAGCCTGCCTTGAAGTTCAGAGCAAAGGAATTTCAAAAGCTGTTCCAGGGGAAGCTCCTGTGAGCTCCTGGTGAGGAGGTCGGAGAGGACACGGCAGGTGCTGGGTGCCACAAGAGCAGCAGAGAAACAAAATATCACCTCAGAGCGTCGGTGGCTGTGTCGCTCTGAAGTGACAGTCCCTGTCCTGCGTCTGCCAACCCCACCAGCCTGGGAATCCAAAAGTTGCCGCAGCAGCAGAGTCAACCAAAGCCCGGCAGGGGTGTTGGGAGAGGCTGCTGCTGGGGAGATTTCTGCCTGATGGGAGGCAGGACAGGGATTTCGTGGCTTTTTTGGGCTCTGTGGTGTCTTGCAATGATGAGAAGATGCTCGAAACTCCTGCCTGCTCTCTCAGCTTGCAGTGTGGGGGGAAAACAGATGGGAAAATGTTTACAAGCCTAACCACTGAGTGAGGCCTCTCTAATGGAGGATTTGATCTCCAGGACATTGTTATCTCTGCTAGGTTTGCTGTATCTTAGGTACTCAATAAATGATTGCTAAAGTAATTCAGCATTCTCCTCTCAATCAGAAAACACAGCCTCGTGTCAGGGATCCAATCACGCTCCCATTCAGCAAATAGAGCCCAGGCAGGGCAGGCCCGTGGGGGAGGAAACTCTGAAAACAGGCCTGAGATGCAGGCCTGGAGCTTGGAAAGGTGAGGGAAACACTCCATGGCTGGAGATTGCAGCAAAGAGGTAAGGAAGAGCTGCAGGAAGTCATTCGCAGGGAAATTACGTCAGAAGCACGTACAGGATGGCAGCCAGGGGTTGCAGTGCTCAGCTATGCCATGGAAACATTTCCCTGACTCCCCACTGCTGAAAAGATCCTGCTTTTCTGTCTCTCCGTGCCCCGGGGCAATTCCTCGTGTCCTGCCTTCTCCCTGGGAGCGTGGGAAGAACCGATATTCACAGAGGTGCTTTCCTTCAGCACCGACACTCAGTGCCCTCCACACACTGGTGTTCCCATCGTCTCCATCCCTCTCTTGGTGCCCTTCCTGGGATGGACCCCCTGGATCCTGCCCCCTCCAGCTCTGTGTCCCTCCTCTGTGCTGCATTCCCAGCCCATCCAGCCCGAGATTCCAGCGGTGTGGGGCTGTGGCCCCTCTCCGGCGGGTGCAGCCCCGTGTGGTGATGCCTCCTCAGAAGATTTTTCCAGCCTCATTGTATCTCAGACGGGTGAGTTTGAGCCCTGGAATTCAGGTCCCAGGCTGAGCTGCCAGCGTGGTCCCCTGGGATGTGACTGCAGCTTTGTCCCCTGGTCCCTGTGGGATGTAATTCATCCCCGTGTTCGGAGCACTCCCATTCTGCCTCCTCAGACCTGGGTCAGGTTTAATACAGTCTGCGAGAAAGGCTTAAAACAGCAAGGTTTGAGATTGAATTATGGCCTAATCTGCCACTAATAGAACCTGACCGGCTCCATTATTCACTGTCAAATCACTGCATTTGCTATTAAAACACAGCGTGAACTTCCCTAATTTCTGTCCGGTTGGGACCATATCCATCATCCTCGCCTGAGCCGACACCAGGGTAGTGCAGATAACACAGACAAATTTAATGTGGTTAATTCACCTCAGGAAGCTTGCTGGGGAGGGAGGGCAGTCCTAGGAGGAAAAGGATGGATGAGGGTGAGCTGCAGTTTGACATTGCGGTGGGGGGGAATGAAATTGCACAGGGCCTCTTTAGGCCGCTTCCCCCTTTAGGATGGGAAGGCCTGAGCGGCCCTGACCTAAAACTGTGCTCGGAGGGGAGGGGACAGAGGAGGGACCAGCCCCATGTTCTGGGGCAGGAGAAAGGGAGCAGAGGCCATAACCACAGTCCCCAGACGTGCAGCTGTCGCACCTTAAGTTTGCAGCCTCTTTTTCTGCAAGCACCTTCGAAATCAGCTCCTGCTTTCTGCCGAGCCTTAGGAAGGCAGAGGTGGAATCAAACTCTTTGCCTCACACCCTGGCTGGCACCAGCCTTCCTTGAGAGGGGCCAAACTGAGCTGCTTGTTTGCAGCGTCCTAAATGGAGCCAGGAATTCCCCAGCAGGGACCTGGGGAGTCAAACAAAGCCTGCCCAGCCTGGCTCAGCTGGGACTCACACCAGGATTTTGGCTCTTTTTTTGCAGAGGTGGAAAGCGAGGCCATGAACTCGGTGGACCAGCAAAAATCCTTTGGCAGAAATTCTGTGTTTACGTGCTCTCGCTCCCTTTTCTGTTTTCTGTGTCTGTGCTAATTCTAGAAATAAAGAATTATGAAGGTAAATCCCTACCACGCCGACCAGAGGAAAGGGAAGTAGAGACAGATGAAACCATTGTAAGCATTTTCAAGGGTAAACAGATTCTGATGGCCATGGGGATTAGAAGAATTCATTAGAGAAAAAAATAGGATTTGTCATTACGAGGTCTAATGAGTTGACACTGGTGAAGAGGGACTTGTCACCACAGAAATGACAAATATTAGGAAAGAAAGATAAACAATTCCAGCTGGATGGTGAAGACTTTATCTGGCCTGGCTGGAATGAGTCCGACCAGCAGGTCTGCCTTGGGAGGAGCTTGTGTTTCACCCATCCTTACCTTCAGCACAGCTCCTGTGTTGTAAGGACTGAAGCTTTGGGGGCTCAACCAGATTTCAGAAAGTGCTGGATGAATCTACGGTGTATGAACGTGTGAGTGCTACTGCTTCCAAAGGGAAATAACCCAGGAATGCTGAGGGCTGTCTGGATAAGCCCAGCCTTGTAGATCCTTCTCAGCTGGCAAAGCTTCCTGTATCTTTATTAGACCTTTTCCATGAGGATCCGGACCTGGAAAAGCTTTATCCCTCCTCCTGCCTGTGTTCAGGACGTACCTGTCATGAAAAGCTCTGTCCCTTGACCTCCCAAGGCTTCTGTCTGGGCCAAGAATAAGAAACACTTTAGCTTTAATCAAGACCAGCTTTTTCCATGTTTATGGTCCTTCCAGAACTGCCATTTACACATCCACCAGCTGGGTGTGAGGACACAGTTGTTTAGGAATTCACCACAGTTTTTAAGGAATTCACCACATCCTGGATCAGCACTCACATCCTGCTTCCATGGCCCTCTAAGCACTTCCCAGAGGATTTGGGAGGGTGGCGTACACGAGCACCAGGCTTGCACACACAGATGGGCTTCCCAGGTGCTTCCCAAGGGATGGGTGAGGAATGGGGCAGAGAGGAGAGACCAGGAAACGGTGGGGTCATTCCTGCCTGCCCTCGCCAAAGGAGCTCTGCTCAGGTATAAAGGAGCCAAGGTGCCACAGGGTTAAAGGTCTCACAGGGTTCAAGATGCTGTCACAGATGTGTCCCCACAGTCATTAGGAAAAAGCAGGAGCTTCCAAGTCTCTCGGGACAGGAAGTGGCACATGTGAGCCCCCCAGCTCAATCCACAGGGGGTCACACACAATTCCACTGGGAAAGGGCCTTCCAGAAATGGCGGGAAAGGCACTGCTTCTCCTGGAGGAGCCAGGGCAGAGCATCTGCTTAGAGCTGGGCCTCCTGTGCACCCTCAGGAAAGCCCAGACCACCGGGAACTGGAGGGCTACAGGGCAAAGCTGCTGTGGAGTGATGATCCAGGCTCAGGTGGGCAGCCTCGAATTCCACAGGCACGCACCTGAGGCTGCCTGAAGGCAAAACTACGGAGAAAGGGATAGCACGGGGTGTCTTTGCCCTTCTCCCATGCTCGTCCGCAAAGAAGCGACACTGAACTCAAGAAAATGGAGACTTGTGGTTCTTCCTGAAGACAACCCCGACACCTCGTCCCAAACACTCGTGCTGGGTTTGCTCAGGCACGGCCTCGGCAATTACTGGGATAAGGAAGGCAGCCAAACCCCACGCTCCTGTGCCAGAGCCTTGGCACTCTCAAATTGTGAAGGCTGGGCATGAACAGAGCTGTCAGCGCCGTGTCTGTGGCCGGGACAGAGCCACAGGGGCAGCGTGGGGCCACCAGAGGGTCCTTCCTCCTCTTCAGGAGAGCAAGGGAGGTGGAAATCACCCCCCCAGGCAATTTGTCAGCCCAAAGGCTGAGCCTGGTGGCATGGGATGATCTATGCCGAAATCTCTGTGGCAAATCCAGTGGAATAGGAGCTCCAAAGAAAGTTTTCTCCGTCTCCAGTGTCTCCAGCCTTCACTCACTTTGCCTCTTCCGGGCTGTCCTCTCCCAGGGCTGACTTTTTTGCTCTCCCAGGTCTTCCATTGCAAGCACTTCAGTGTGGGCAGGGGAATGAGTTCTTGCCAGGGCTAAGGCAATATTCCTCGGTGATGTGACTTAGCCAGGGAAGAGAAAGGACTCAGCTCAACATGGAATCAGGGAATCATAGAATGGCCTGGCTTGGAACGGCCTTAAAGCTCCTCCAGCTCATCCCGGCTGTGGGCAGGGTCACCTTTCACTAGCCCAGGTTGCTCAGAGCTCATTCTGCACTTGGATTGATGTGAAGGAACCTGGTTTGGAGGGAAGCATACAGCTTCGTCCTGGATTGTGCCGGTGGACCGAGCTCAGGAGGATCCCTTTCCCCTCTACAGCACCATCCGTGTTCATTTGTGAGACCCACCGGACGCACCTCGGATTTGTTGCTGCAGATGGTTTTGATGGCAGATTTACACCTGCACACACGAGCTGAGCCGTGCTCATTGTCTTTGCCCACCCCGTATCCATCTCAATTAAAAGAAGGTTTTGTGAGGGAGCCTTGGAGCCGCGCGTGGGACGGGAGCGCTGCGATGTCTGCGCTGCTCAATTATTCATTCCCCATTTCTGCATACACAAAAGGTTAATCCAGGAGGCGCCTGCCACACAAGGAAAGCAGCTCTTTGGAGACAGCTACATATTATTATTTTTTTTTTTTTCCTAGTGTTTTTTCAAGCATTATCTCTCCTCTGTTCCTTCTCGCACCGGGGGTGCGGGGCAGGGAGCATGGAGGATAATGAAGAGCTTCCTCTTCCCTGGCAGGCAGCTGGAGGAGAAAGCTGATGTGGTTGGTGGAGGCAGGATGGAGGACGGGCCGCTACAGTTTTGGAGTTTGGGTCATGACAATTTGGGAGTTTGAGTCCTCCACCTCTCTCATTGTCACCTTCACCAAGCTTTCCGTACCAGGGGATAAACTCTGGAGCCTCTGCCTCCCTCTTGCCTCGCTCCCACAAATGCCCCCATCTTTAGAGATGCTGAGTAGATTTGCTGCCTTATTAATAATTAAGATGCCAGGCACTCAGTCCTTTGAGCAAACTCTGCCCTGTGCCCTCCAGCTCACACTGTGGGGCTTTTGGGTTGGCTCCTCCCTTGGCATTCCATGAAGTAGTGCTTCCAAAGGATTTGGAGGAAGAAACACCCACTTTTGCAGTGAGATCAGGCAGCAAAACAAGGCAGGAGGAGCGTGGCACGGCCAGTGCTGCACCAGCCTTGGAGGGAAGGCCCCAGGGCTGTGTCCTCAGCAAACGTTGCCATGGAAAGCACATCTTTCCATCAGAGCAGCTTGTGAGGGAGCCTTGCAGAGCTCTGCATCCTCCTCCTTCCCTCAAAAGATGTGTTTTTCCTTGGCATCCAGAGGCTCTGCCCTGCTGGGCCTCTCTTCCCTCAGAGAGTTCCAACGGGACCTTTGAAGAAGCCCCAGTGGCCTCATGGCCTTTCCCTGCTCTGTTTTCATGCCTGGGACTCAGGACAGATTCTCTGTGCTGCTCTGAGCTGCCAGGACCTGCAGGTGAGCCGAGATCTGGAGGGGAATCAGAGCCAGGAAGGGCTTGTTCCTCACCCTGAGCTGCCCTGGGCATCCTGTGGAGCTGAAAGGACACAGCCACCCATGGCCACACCTTCCCTGGTGACCATTGCAGACAACTGGGTGACCCTCAGCTCTTCCATTATTCATCCCTGTTGGGCTGAACTCGTTCCTGGAGCTGTTGGAAAGGTCAGCTCCGTATTAAGGTGCTGAATGGGAAGGTGCCATGGGCTGGAAATTGAACCTGTCACAGCAGAGTGACTCTCATGGACGGCGTTTGATTTGTCATTAATATTAATTGTAGCTTCTGAGGGACACTCACAAAGATTTGCCATGTGGTAGCGGATTCCAGCAGTGTTCGCCTTTGGAAAAACAGAAATACTGTCCAGAAGTTGCTCTGAAAAGGCTGAACTTCCTCCTGCAATGGGGCACAGAGGCGAACAAAGAGGTGCCCAGAAGACCCAAGTGAAATGGAGCCACTGGGACACGCGGCCCTCAACTCCCATGCCATCCCGCTGCTCCTGGGATGTGAGGGGAAAGCAGGAATCTCCTGAAACCCATCAGGATTGTCAGGCAGATGTGTGGGCATAGGGGCAGCAGCTGGATTTCCCGCTGCTGGTGTTCAGTGCCATGCCTGAGATAACTCAGGACGTCCCCTACGGAGCCACAGCGCTGGCTCGTCTCCTGTCACTGCTGACCAGGCCCCGTAAAAATCACCTTGCTGAGAGTTTTCCTCCATTCCCAAAGAACCCAATCTCCTTTGTGTGGGTCTGTGCTCTCCGTGGTACGTTTCTGCCTGTCCAGCAAGATGTGACTTCATGGCTGGAGGCCACATCCACCTCCTTTTCAACCGTGGGATGGTGCTGCTCACGGAATTGGGGGTGCATTTATAACCTCTCCGGGTTGGCTGATGAAAAGAGAAGGAGAGCCTGGTGTTTCCAGGTGAATTGCATCATGGAAAGATGTATTTCTTTGCCTGCAGTTGGTTGACACTGGCTGTCTGGGCTTCTCCATGCTCCACTGGAGAGCTGCGACAGCTTCAGCTCCACACTCCCAGACCCTGATTTTCGGAGGGGTCACTGCACTTGGCTGGGAGCAAAGGAATATTCCCTGCATGTCCCAGGGAGACCAAGACCTCATGGAGACCACACCAAACTCCTCCCAGAGAGTTCAGGGCCTTCCAAACCCCTTGGTGTAATGAAGAGACAAGCATTCCTCCCCAGGCACGTGCAGCAGGGAGGGATCCTCGTTTTCATGCCCCTCCAAGCTGCATATCAAGCACAGATGGATCCTCCTCCACGGAGACCTAAACAGGGCGACACCACCGGGATCCACAGCGGGTCCCAGCCCTGTCCTCTCCCCAGCCCTCACACGCCCCCACACATTCGGCTGCAGGATTTTCCAGAGGCATTCAGCTCCTCTGGGTTTATCTGGGAGCAGGCTGCTCTGGTTAAAATAACGCTGTGCAGCAGAACAGAAAATAAGATGTCACGGCAAACTAAACATCTTCACTTTCCCAACATACTAAAAAGCTCTGGGGTGAGCAGGGCTGGGCCAGTGGCAAAGGGACCAGGTGGCCCTGCCTGGCCCCAGGATGGGTGGCTTGGGCTGGCCATGCATTTCCATCCTGTCATCATTGCCAGGGAAGAGCTGGGGGAGATGGATGCAGGCCAAGCCTATCTCCTACGACATCTTTAATTTTTGCCACTAAAGAATACATTTCATTTGCAGTAACATCTTATTTTCTGTTCCACTGCACAATTTTATTCTAAGCAAGGTGGCTTTCTCCTGGATAAACTCTGAAGAGCTCCCCAGCTTTCCTTTCAGCAAGAAGAGCTTTGGAAACCCTGCTCTTATTTATTGGTTCGTTTTTATTTCCTGTTCTTTTTCTGCCGTGTTTAGTACGACCGAGTGACCAATTCAATAAAAAATGGAAAACTTGTGTGGATTGTGTAATAAAGCAGAGCAGGTCACTGAGGGGGATGTATTATACTCGCAATATTCTTCACAAAACCCAGATTTGACATCGAGATATGCTGAATGAGATGGGGCGCTGATACTCCACTGCAGTTCATATTGTTGCTCTGAATAGGAGCAGTCACCAGGACACAGCTCCCGAGAACACGCTCCTGGGAACAGCCCCGGCATTCCCTGGAAATACAAACCAGACCGGGAATTGCTGCTCTCCAGTCCCGGGAAGATCTTTGGGGCAGGAGCTGATGTTTGCTTTATGCTTTTGTGCAGGGCTTGGTGTGAGTGCAGCTTGCTTTGGGTAGGAGGAACACCTACAGAATTCTTACAGAATCCTGGAATTGTTTCGGTTGGAAAAGACCTTTAGGACCCCTGAGTCCCAGCACTGCCAAGCCACCACCAGCCCATGTCCCCAAGTGCCACATCTACCTGATTTAAATCCCTCCACCTCCCTGGGCAGCCCGTTCCAGTTGTTGACAATATTCCTTCCAGCAGCAGATGCCCTTCCCTTCTCAGGGAAGGGAATTTCCCCCTTCCCACTCCCAGGGAAACCCCACAACGATCAGAGAGAATTCTTTCCCAAATAAACACAGCTTTCCTGCCCGTGTGCCTATCTCTGTTCTGCTCTCAAACCCATCCCAACCCAGGACTTCTCCTACACCGCCCCATCTTCCCGTCACCAACAACTTTCCACATGGAATATTTGCTTTATTCCCCCTCTGCTGCAGATATTGGAAGTTTGGTACAGCAGCTGCCTGGCTCCAAGGGGGATTTTCCTCTGTGTGAGGGAGAACACAAATGGATGATGGCACCACCTTGGCACAGCAGCACCGGTGATGTATAAAATCAAGCAGTTTATTTTCACCTCTTTTT
>VZRN01000816.1:10999-22192 GCA_013397935.1 Dasyornis broadbenti
TTTTTTTGGGAAGGGCTCATTCCCTTCCCATGGAATTATCCAGGCTGGGAAAAACCTCCAGGATCAGCCATTCCCTGCCGCCTTCCCGCTGCTCCCTCCACCTGCAAAATTCCACATTTTCCTCCTCCAGCTCCCGGTTTTTCCCGGTTTTTCGGGATGGAATCTGCATCCCACCTTATCCGTCCCTCATCCACGCCCCTCAGGTGTTCCCTCCACAAACCCCGCAGCCACGCGACAAAATTCCGCACGAGCGCCAAGAGCGGCCATCGCTTGGGGTTATTTGAGGGAATATTTCCCTTTTTCTCCAGAATTATTCCCTGTTCCCGGTTCCCTTTTGAGGACAGACTGGCTGAATCCCACTTTTTCCACAGGGAGACGGGAAAAAAACCGGGAATTTGCCCCGCCCGAGCAAACGGCCGCTGGCTGAGCGCGGCTTTTCAAACGAGGGACGTCCATAAAATTTATGGATGGCCGGGTTTATGGCGATGTCCCGGGAACGTTCCGGGTTTATCGGCTCCAGATAAGATGGGAGGCGCTGGGAAAGGCTCGTTAAGGCCGCGCCAATTAACGAACGGCGCCAATTAACGAACAAACTCCCGCTCCGGGGGGACGAACAAAGCGGAGCCGCGCGGGATGAGCGCCTCGGGATCCACCTGCTCCGGGGATTAGGGACAAGCGCGGCTCCGGCGCCGCTTTCCCGGTCCAAAATCCAGGGATTTTATGATCCCGGGGGATCCGAGTGCTGCCGGGAGGGCGGGGAGGTTAAAGTTTAACGGAGCGGGGTTGGAAATGGAAATCAAAGATTCCTCGAGGGAAACACCTGGAGGGGATGGATGAGGGATGGATAAGGTGGGACGCGGCTTCCGTGGCTGAAATGGCGGGGCAAATTCCCGGCTGTTTTCCCGTCTCCCTGTGGAAAAAGTGGGATTCAGCCAGTCTGTCCTCAAAAGGGAACCGGGAACAGGGAATAATTCCGGAGAAAAAGGGAAATATTCCCTCAAATAACCCCAAGCGATGGCCGCTCTTGGCGCTCGTGCGGAATTTTGTCCCGTGGCTGCGGGGTTTGTGGAGGGAACACCTGGGGGGCGTGGATGAGGGACGGATAAGGTGGGATGCAGATTCCATCCCGAAAAACCGGGAAAAACCGGGAGCTGGAAGAGGAAAATGTGGAATTTTGCAGGTGGAGGGAGCAGCGGGAAGGCGGCAGGGAATGGCTGATCCTGGAGGTCTTTCCCAGCCTGGATAATTCCACGGGAAGGGAATGAGCCCTTCCCAAGGACTCCGTTCCCGAGGACTGGATTTCTCCTCCTCATTCCTGGGGTTCCTCAGGGCTGGATCGAGGAACCCCATTTCACCGATTTTGGGGTTTTTCTCCCCCGGGGGATGAGGAACTGGGAGCCCCTGGGATCCGTGGGAGAAGGGATTTTGCCCCCCAGGATCCGCGGAGCCTCATCCCAGCACCGGCCGAAGCTGCCAGCCCCAAGCCAATTCCAGAATCCCAAATTCAAGCCCCTTTGGAGAAATCCCGGCCTTTTAGAGGGAGAGAATATCCGTGCCCCTTGCTGGGGTTCTTGTATTGCGTACGAGTTCCTTTTATTCTCATTTCTTTTATTTTCATTTCTTTTATTCTCATTTATTTTATTCTACTTTATTCCATTCTGCTTTATTTTATTCTAATTTCTTTTTCCTTATTCCATTCTATTTTATTCTAATTTATTCTAATTTATTTCATTCTAATTTGTTTTATTTACATTTCTTTTATTCTACTTTATTCAGTTCTATTTTGTGTTATTCTAATTCCTTTTACTCTATTCTATTCTACTTTATTGCATTCTAATTTATTCTATTTCATTCTAATTTATCCTACTTTATTCTGTTCTACTTTATTCCATTCTAATTTATTCTATTTTATTCTAATTTGTTTTATTCTGATTTCTTTTATTTTAATTTATTTGATTCTGCCTTGTTTCGTTCTCCTTTACTCCATTCTGTTTTATTTTATTCTAACTGGTTTATTCAAATTTATTTTATTCCAATGTCTTTTACTTTATCCTATTCGACTTTATTCCCTTTTCATTTATTGTGTTTTATTTTACTTTATTCCATTCTACTTTATTCCATTCTACTTTATTTCAGTCAAATTTATTTTATTCTAATTTATTCCATTCTACTTTATTTCAGTCGAATTTATTTTATTCTGATTTATTTACTTCCCATGTATTTCATGCAAACCTCCCCAGTCCTGTGCTTCCCATCAGGCACCGAATTTCCCGCCATTCCCAACACCGCCGCCCGCGGCAATTCCCAAAAAACGCCCATTCCCAGCCCAATCCTCGCTTTTCTTCCTGGGAATCCCGGGAGGAGGGAGCTCCTGGCCTTCTGCTCCCCCAAGCGGCCACGGCGCCGGGGATTCCCAGGGAACCGAAACCGGGGAAGGAGAAATTCGGGAAAAAAGGAGGAGAGGGGGGGATTTATCCCAGAGGGAAATCCAAGGGTTTGAAGCGGAGGAAAAGCCGGTGGAAGAAAAAGTTTTCATTATGGAATTATTATTATTATTATTATTATTATTATTATTTATTATTTATTATTTCCGGTTATGGAATATCCTGAAGGGATCCACCAGGATCCAATCCAGCTCCTGGGAATGGCACAGGGAAGGTTTTGTCCCGGGAATTCAGGGTTTGGACCAACGTGGAACAGAGGGAAGGATCCGTAAATGTTTGGAATTCAGGGAACTCGGGGTTTGGACTAAGACAGAACAAAGGGAAGAATCCGCAGGAGTGTGGAATCAGAATTCCAGGGAATTCAGGGTTTGGACTAACACAGAACAAAGGGAAGAATCCGCAGGAGTTTGGAATCAGAATTCCAGGGAATTCAGGGTTTGGACCAACGTGGAACAGAGGGAAGGATCCGTAAATGTTTGGAATTCAGGGAACTCGGGGTTTGGACTAAGACAGAACAAAGGGAAGAATCCGCAGGAGTGTGGAATCAGAATTCCAGGGAATTCAGGGTTTGGACTAACACAGAACAAAGGGAAGAATCCGTAAATGTTTGGAATCAGAATTCCAGGGAATTCAGGGTTTGGACCACCGCGGAACAAAGGGAAGGATCCGCGAGTGTTTGGAATTCAAGGAATTCCAAATTCCAGGGAATTCAGGGTTTGGACCAGCACAGAGCAAAAGGAAGAATCGGCGAGCGTTTGGAATTTTCATTCCCACCATTCCCACCTCCTCCATCCCCGCATCCACTCAAACTCCGAGCCTGATTTGTCTCTCTTTCCCGCCTTTTATTCCAAGTTCCATTTTCCGGGATAAACGCTCCAAAATTGCCGCTTTCGGGGGGGAATCAGCCGGGAATGTTTTCCTGTGGAAGGATGGGAACGCAGCTGCTCGTTAAGGACCCCGCGCTAATTGCGGCCGCTCGCTCCTCGTTAACCGCGGTGCTCGTTAAGGAACCCGCGCTCCCCATTCCAGCCCCTCTGGAATTGCGGCTCCTGGGAGGGCCCTGGAGTTCACCCTCAGCTGAGGCGGAATTTAGGGATTTTCCCTTCCCGCCGCGGCTTTTCCAACCTCGTTCAGCCGATGCCTCCTGAAGTTTCTCAGGGAACGGGGAGAATTCATGGAATTCCACGCTCGGTTTGTCCTGACCACTTTCCCTAAAATCCATCCCAGCCTCCCTCTGGGGGAGGAATTTTTCCCTAAAATCCATCCCAAGCTCCTCCTGGAGAGGAGTTTTTCCCTAAAATCCACCCCAACCTCGCTCTGGAGAGGAATTTTTCCCTAAAATCCATCCCAGCCTCCTTCTGGGGGAGGAATTTTTCCCTAAAATCCATCCCAACCTCACTCTGGAGAGGAATTTTTCCCTAAAACCCATCCCAAGCTCCTCCTGGAGAGGAATTTTTCCCTAAAATCCACCCCAGGCTCCCTCTGGAGAGGAACCATTCCCTAAAACCCATCCCAAGCTCCCTCTGGGAAAGAACCATTCCCTAAAATCAACCCCAAGCTCCCTCTGGAGAGGAATTTTTCCCTAAAACCCATCCCAAGCTCCCCCTGGCCGCCTCCAGGGATGGGGATCCCAGCCCTTCCCGAGGCCTGAGCACGTTTTCCATGGAGAAATCCCTCGGGATGTCCAAGCTGATCCTCCCCTGGCCCAGGGCCTGGCTCCAAGCCCCAAATCCGATTCCTGGGAATCCCGGGCGCTCTTCCAATCTGTTTCCGGGTTTTCCTGCTCTTTTCGAAACCAGACCCAGATAAACCCGCACGAACCTCAAAACGATCGCTCCCTAAAGGCGTTTTTCACCGCAGGTAGGGCCCCACAGGTGGAATTTCCCAAAATAAATCGGATTTTAGGATGGAAAAACCCAATTCAGCCTCATTCTCTCGCTTCAAACCCCGCCAAAAGTGATTTTTGTTTCTTTTTCTTCCATTTCTCCCCATTTTCGTGGCTCTCCCACCCCAGAGGGGCCGAAACCTCGAGCTCCTTCCGTGCCGATTCCATTCCCTCCCTCCAACCACGGCAGAACCTCCAGAGCCACCACAAACCCCCCCCAAAAAAAAACCCAAAAAACCCCAAAAAAGCTGAAATTCTCTTTATTTTGGCACCGTTTCGAAAGATACAAATCCATGGAATACCGGGGTTGATCCAAGGCGATTTTTCAAACCCGTCGCGGTCGTTTTCCCGGGAGGCGGGGAGCAAAACGCCGCATCTGACAGGGACCCGGACAGCGCGGGAAAAAGGAGGAACTTCGGGGCGGGAATTCTGAGCTGAACCACGCCAAAAAAAAATAAAAAAATTAAAAAAAGAGGAAAAATCCCAGGGTTTTCAAGTTTTCTGGGAGTTTTCCACCGGGAAAAACTTGGACTGCAGCAGATTTGGGTTTTTGGACAACACGAGAGCGAATCTCCCTCGAGGAGGAGACACAGAACGAGGAGCTGATCCTGCAAGAAATGGAATTTTGGGAATTCAGCAGGACAGGAATTCCAGCAGTGCCATGGAATTCCCTGCTCCCAGAAGCGCAGTTTTCCTTGGCACTTTTTGCATAGTTACTCCTTTTTTTTTTTTTTTTTCCCCCTCTCAGAAATCAGGAAAATCCTCAGGAATTAAAAAATTCAGGATAAAAATTCCAGCCATTTCTGCCTTGGGGTGAGGGGGGAAAACCTCAGCAACACAAGGAGACATCGGAATGACAAAAATCCAGGATTCTCCCTAATGTTCCCAGGAATTCCACGTGGGAATCTTGAAGGCTCTCAATAATTTTATTTTTCCTGATGATTGAGAGGGAAAAATCCGGAATTTCAGGGTTTGTTGTTTTTTTGGTTTTTTTTTTTTTTTGGCACAGGAGCCTCTCCACGAGGAGAAAATTCCACGAGAGATCTCACGATTTCTCAGGAGATAAAAGCAAATCCAACCGCCCCGAAAATCCCGGGAAACGGGGCAATTCCGTGGGATGAATTCATCCCCTCCCATCCCGAGTTTCTCTCCTGGAAGCGGCTTTGAAGCCCAGGGAAAAGGGAGCGCGGGCTCTCCACGTGGGAATCACGGCAGCTCCCGCAGTTTCGTCCTCGTTTTCCCAAAAAAAAGGGAGAACCAACGGTTCCGGCTCCTGTCCCTGCTTCCGAAGGATTTCTTTTGGGAGCTGGGAATGCTCAGAGTTGGAATTCCAGGTGGGGACAGGCACAATTCCACCTCATTTGGGAATCTGGGAATTTGTGCTGCCCATCCCGGGATGTGTTCCCACAGAGGAGGAAAACTGGGGCGGGAAAGGAGAAAATCCGGGGAAAAAAATCGTTTTGTGGCTCCTTGAAATTGCCAAGGGAGCGATTCCTCAGGCAGGAACGGGATCCAGGCTGGGATGGGGAGGCTGGAGTTTGGAACAGGGAAAATCCTGACCAGAAAACCCCGGTATTGACCAAAAAACCCCGTTCCTGACCAAAAAACCCCGTTCCTGACCAAAAAACCCCGTTGTTGACCAAAAAACCCCATTGTTGACCACGAAAATCCCATTATTGACCAAAAAAATCCCATTGTTGACCAAAAAACCCCTCATTATTGACTCAAAAAATCTCATTATTGACCAAAAAACCCCACTATTGACCAAAAACCCCATTATTGACCAAAACTCCTCATTATTGATGAAAAAACCCTCATGGTTGACCAAAAACCCCATTATTGACCAAAAAAACCCCATTATTGATGAAAAGAAATCATTATTGACCAAACCCCCCCATTATTGACCAAAAACCCCCATTATTGCCCAAAAAGCCTCATTTTTGACCAAAAATCCCGCTATTGACCAAAACCCCCATTACTGGGCTGAGAAAATTCCCCAAAGAATTCCCAGATTTGGGATCAGCTTGGAAAAGTCGCCCAAGGATTCCCAGGTTTGGGATCGGCCCCGGGGACTGGGGATGGTCCCAGGGGGATCCGGGCTCGGCCGCGGCTGAGGCTGCTCCAGGTTTTGCTTCCCAAGGGTTCCGTGCCTCAATTCCCGCCATCGTTAAATTCCCGCCATCTTTAATTGCCGCCATCGTTAAATCCCCTCCATCATTAACTCCCGCCATCGTTAATTGCCGCCATCGTTAATTGCCGCCGTCGTTAATTGCCGTCCCATTGTCCCACGGCTGGAAGCGGCAGCACTTGGGAACAACGGGCTGCCATTGCCGAGTGCCCATCCTGGAGCGGATCCACATCCCCATCCCGGGATTCCGCACATCCCGATCCCCGGATTCCTCATCCCAGCCCTGGAATTCCGTATCCCAATGCCCGGATTCCGCACATCCCGATCCCAGGATTCTGCATCCCAATCCCAGGGTTCCGCACATCCCGATCCCAGGGTTCTCATATGGATCCTGGGATTCCGCACATCCCGATCACAGGATTCTACGTCCCAGTCCTGGGATTCCTGATCCCAGTCCTGGGATTCTGCATCCCGATCCCAGGGTTCCGCACATCCCGATCCCAGGGTTCCGCACATCCCGATCCCAGGGTTCCGCGCCCCCAGTCGCAGGATTTTACACTGCCATCCCAGAATTCCTCATCCCAGTCCCAGGATTCCGCACATCCCGATTGCTGAGTCCCCATCCTAGAGTGGATCCACATCCCGATCCCGGGATTCCGCAGCGCTGCCCCCTCTGGATCTGGGGTCCTGCTCCAAGGAAAGGCAGATCCCACAGGGATTCTTCCCCTGGAGCAGAGGGAGGAGCCCCCGGAGCGGGGCCGGCGACTCCAAAATTCCCGAGCCGGAGGCGCCTGGGATCCCTGGGGATCGTTTGGCACAAACCCTTCCCGTTCCTGAGGGTTTTCCGGAGTTTTCCTGGCACTTGGTGGATCGGGAAAGGCTCGCGGGCGCTGCCGGCGGAGCCGTGGGCTCACACGTGGCTGACCCTGGTGTCCGACGGGGCCGCAGCGGCCGCGGGGCCCAGGGAGCGCTCGCGGCGGACGTAGCGCGGCTTCCGGACTGCGGGGCAAAAACATGGAAAGATCAGCGGGAATTCCGGCTGGGAGCAGCGTCAGACTGCTGGGAAAGGGGATTTGAGTGGGAATTCCCTCAGGGAACAGCGAAACTGCTGGGAAATGGGATTTGAGTGGGAATTCCCTCAGGGAACAGCGTCAGACTGCTGGGAAAGGGGATTTGAGTGGGAATTCCCTCAGGGAACAGCGAAACTGCTGGGAAAGGGGATTCGAGCGGGAATTCCCTCATGGAACAGTGAAACTGCTGGGAAAGGGGATTTGAGCGGGAATTCCCTCAGGGATAATGAGGTTACACACAGGAATTTCTGTCCACGTACATAGCGTGGCACAAAAATATGGAAAAATCAGCGGGAATTCCAGCGTCAGACTGACGGGAAATGGGATTTGAGCGGGAATTCCAACAGGGAACAGCAAAAACTGCTGGGAAATGGGATTCGAGCGGGAATTCCCTCAGGGAACAATGAAACTGCTGGGAAATGGGATTTGAGCGGGAATTCCCTCAGGGATAACGAGGTTAAACATGGGAATTGATGCCCAGGGATGTAGCGTGGCTTCCGGACTGCAGGGCATAAAATCATGGAAAAATGATTGGGAATTCCATCAGGGAACAACATCAAACCGCTGGGAAATGGGATTTGAGTGGGAATTCTACTAGGGAATAGCATCAGACTGATGGGAAATGGGGTTTAGCGGGAATTCCATCAGGAATAATGAGGTTAAACGTGGGAAGCGATGCCCACGGATGTAGCACGGCTTCCGGACTGTGGGGCAAAAAAACATGGAAAAATCAGTGGGAATTCCATCAGGAATAATGAGGTTACACGTGGGAATTGATGCTCAGGAACCTTGCGCGGCTTCCAGACTGCAGGGCACAAAAACATGGAAAAAACTGCTGGGAAATGGGATTTTGGCAGGAATTCCAGCAGGGAACAGCAAAAACTGCTGGGAAATGGGATTTGAGAGGGAATTCCCTCAGGGATAACGAGGTTAAACGTGGGAATTGATGCCCAGGGATGTAGTTCTGGACTGCAGGGCATAAAAACACAGAAAAATGATTGGGAATTCCATCAGGGAACAGCTTCAGAGTGATGGGAAAGGGGATTTGAGCGGCAATTCCCTCAGGAATAACGAGGTTCAACGTGGGAAACGATGCCCAGGAGCCTAGCGTGGTTTCGGGGTTGCAGGGCACAAAAACATGGAAAAAACTGCTGGAAAACGGGATTTGAGTGGGAATTCCCTCAGGGAACAGCAGTAAGTGCTGGAAATCAGGATTTTATCGGGAATTCCCTCAGGGAATTGCTGCCCAGGGAGCTCTGGAGGCCCCAGAAGGCCGGAGGTGCCGCTCAGGGATGGGGGGGATGGGGTTGGATTCTGATCCTGGAGATTTTTTCCAACCCCAAGGATCCTGGGATGCTGTGAATTCCCAACCCCATCCGACCATTCCTGAGGGACCAAAGCCACAGGGAACCCCAAAACCCAAACCTGAACCCGCAAATCGCAGCCACAAACCCAAACCTAAACCCATAAAACTCAACCCCCCCCAAAAAAACCCCTCAAACCACGAAACTCAGCCACAATCCCAAACTGAAACCCGTAAATCCCAAACGAAACCCCCAAAACTCAACCCCAAATGAAACCTAAACCCCCAAAACTCAACCCCCAAAGCCAAAATTAAATCCACAAAACCAAACCTAAACCCAACCAAAACCCACGAAACTCGGCCACAAACCCAAAACCAACCCAAAAAAAACCTCAACCCCAAAATGAAACCTAAACTCACAGAACTCAGGCCCAGACCCAAAACTCAACCCCCAAAACCAAAACTCAACCCCCAAAATCCAAACCTAAACCTAAACTGAAGCCACAAAACTCAACCCCAAAACGAAACCTAAACTCACAAAACTCAACCCAAACCCAAACCCACAAAACTCAAGGCCCAAAATAAACCCATAAAACCCAAATTAAACCCACAAAGCTCAATCCCAAACCCAAAACTCAACCCCGAACCCACAAAACTCGCCCCTGAAATGAAACCTAAAACCCAAAACTCAACCCCAACCCCAAAACTAACCCCACAAAACTCAACCCTCAAAACCAAAAGTCAACCCCCAAAACCCAAACCTAAACCCACAAACCCAAACTAAACCCACAAAACTCAACCCCAAACCCCAAAAACCAAAACCCACAAAACTCAACCCCAAACTGAAATCTAAAATCACAAAACTCGACCCCAAACCCAAACCTCAGCCCCAAACCCAAAACCAACCCCACAAAACTCAACCTCAAAAACCAAAACCCCAAATGAAACCTAAAACCCCAAAACTCCACCCCAAACCCAAAACCAAACCCATAAAACCTCAACCCCAAACCCACAAAACCAACCCCAAAACCCCAAACCCACAAAACCAACCCCAAAACCCCAAAACTCGACCCCAAACCCACAAAACTCAACCCTAAAACCCCAAAACTCAACCCCAAACCCACAAAACTCAACCCAAGCCCCGCTGGCAAGGGCAGCTTTTATTGGATTTCCGTCCCCTCCTCGCATTCCGGGGCTTTGTCCAGGGAATCTTTGGGATTTCCTGAGTGCTTTTAGCATTTCCGGGGGGAGCTTTCCCTGGATTTTAGGCAGGGTGGAAGCAGCAGCAAATTCCAAGGGAAACTTCCTCACCTGAGGAGGCTGGAGAGGGGATCATGGAGGCCTGGGGAGGAGAAAGAGGATGTCAAAAAAAAACCATCTTGGAAGAGTTTTTCCTTAAAAAAAATCCAGGGATTTTTAGGGTTTCCTATGATATCCATGTCAAAAAAAGCCCTTTTCAGTCTTTCCTTTAAAAATCCAGGAATTTTTTAGGGTTCCAATAATATTAATATATAAAAAAGCACTTTTTAGAAGTTTTTTCTTGAAAAATCCAGGAATTTTTTAGGGTTCCAATAATATTAATATATAAAAAAGCACTTGTTAACAGTTTTTCCTTTAAAAATCCAGGAATTTTTTAGGGTTCCAGTAATATTGATGCCAAAGAAACCCTCACTTTTAAATAGTTTTTCCTTTAAAAAATCCAGAGATTTTTTTTTTGGGTTCCAATAATATTCCTGTCAAAAAAGGACTTTTTAGGTCTTTCCTTTAAAAATCCAGGAATTTTTTAGGGTTCCAGTAATATTGATGCCAAAGAAACCCTCACTTTTAAATAGTTTTTCCTTTAAAAATCCAGGAATTTTCCAGATTTCCAATAATATTCAAGTCCAAAAAAAAGCAATTTTTAAGAGCTTTTCCTTAAAAAAATCCAGGAATATTTTAAGGTTCCAATAAGATGGAAAAAAGTCCAAAAAAGCACTTTTTAACAATTTTTCCTTTAAAAAAATCCAGGAATTTTTTAGAGTTCCAATAATATTCATGTCCCAAAAACCACTTTTTAGGAGTTTTTCCCTTTAAAAAAGTCCAGGGATTTTTCGGGATTCCAATAAAACTCCTGTCCAAAAAAACCCCCCACTTTTCAACAGCTTTTCCTGAAAAAATCCAGGAATTTTTTTTAGGATTCCAATAACGACCACCACGTACAGTTTTCCTTGGAAAAAATATCTCCCCAGAATCCCAGATTTTCCCGGTTTGGATGCAAAGAACCCCAAAACTTTTTTTTTTTTTGTTTTCCCAGTCTCATTTCTCAGGTGAAGGGAGCTGCTTCACCAAGTTTCGACTCCCTTGACTGAAGTCGAAATTCTTGT
>VZRN01000826.1:0-65427 GCA_013397935.1 Dasyornis broadbenti
CACAGGGTGCACTCATCCACACCATAGCCCATCTGTTTCTCCAGGAGGAGTCTGTGGGAAACTATACCGAAAGCCTTGGAGAAATCCAGGCAGCCCACCCCACACCAACCAAGCCGGTTCCTTTGTCATGGAGGGTGATCAGGTTTGTCAAGCTCAATTTGTCCTTGGTGAGTTTGTGTTGGCTTTTCCCAGTCCCATGCTTCATCTGACTTGTGATAGCTCCCATGAGGATTCATTCCATAACTTTAAGTTCCTCCTTTACGCCCTACTTGTAATGGGGGTGATATTATCCTTCCAGTCCTCTGGGACATCCCCGGCTCTCCTTTGACTTCTCCAAAGGTTGTGCAGAGTGCCTTGCAATGATGTCAGCTAGCTCTCTTAACACCCTTGAGCAATGCCAGGGCCCATTAATCCAGAGGTCAAGCTCCTGTGGTAGCTCACCCCCTACTCTTCTTTCACTGACACTGGTGGGTCTGTGTTTGCATCAGCCTGGATTTTTGTTCCTAGGGCTGGGGACCCAGCAGTGTGGGTGAAGACAGAGGTGAAGAAGGTGCTGCAACTAATTCACTTATCCTGTTTATTCCTTCTGTTTCTGCTTGTTTTTCACATACCTGAAGAACTCTTTCTTGCAGTTTTTGACATCTCTGGCTAAATTCAGTTCTAGCTGAGCTTTTGCTTTTCTGTCTGCACCTCAGCAGGCCCTGGCAATGGTCTTGTAGATCTCAACAGGTATTTATCCACATTTTGTTGCTGGTACACTTTACTTTGATTTTGACTTGGAAGCTTGCAGTTAAGCCAGGGAGTCTCTTGCTCTACCTGCTTCCCTTATCTTTAAAGGGGATAAACTATTTTCATGCTTCTAGAAGACTGTTCTTGAAAAACTCCCAGCACTTAAGAGTTCCTTTGGCCTCCATGAAAACTTCCTGCAGAATCCCTCCCAGCTGAGCTCCGAGCAACCTGGACTTTGCTCTTCTACAGTCTGATACCTAGAACCTATTCAATAGGTTAAATAATACCAATATAATATCATATTGAATAGTGTAATATTCAATTAAAAACTACAGAGGGAATTCTGGTAGAATGTGGTAACTTCCTACTGGACATTACCAGGCTGAGATCCAAAATGAATATACAAGGAGCTACCTGTGTCTCTTCATTATCTTGGCTTTAATTATTCATTTGAAGCTTACCCAAATGCCAGCACTAGGAAGCTGTAAAGGAGCTCTGTGCTTGTCACCTTCATGTTAATGTGTCTCAAAGGATTTGAAGGCCTAAAAGAATAATACATTTTCTTTTAATGAGGTGGTAAAACTCTAAATTGCTATATCAGATCTGCTTTGCAAATTAGGAAAGAGTCAATAATCTGAAGTCATGAAGGAGACAGTAAATATCTTGTGTCATGCAAGAAGAAATTTCCATAGTTACTGGATTTTTAAGGAATGTGATGATTTTTAAGGTTGTGATCTCCAAAGAAATAGTTGTATGATGTATTTTCCTTTATGCCTGCAGGACCACAGAGTAGAAGAATTTCTCGGTTCTCCACTTTATTCAGTTATGATAATCAGTTATGAGATGCTATTGCGATCTTTGGATCAAATTCAGGCTGTAGAATTTAACCTCCTAATCTGTGATGAAGGACATCGTCTGAAAAATAGCACTATTAAGACAACTACAGCCCTTACTAGTCTGTCTTGTGAGAGGAGAATTATCCTTACTGGTTAGTATCTATCTTTTAATATTTTTTAATGTTGATAGTGCTAGGTTGGGGTAAAACCAAAAGATATTAGAAATACAGCAGGAGATCAGTAGGAATTTTGGCAATGGGTATTAAATAAGGAAATCTCAGGTTTTGTAAAAACAAGTTATTTCCAATTTTTTTTACATAAAAGCAAAATTTGTCAATCTTCAGGGGCAAGCAAGCAACCTGGGATCTTCAGCAAGGGAATCAGGACTCTGCATACACTCAATGTTTTCCTTTGTAGTTATTTAATAAAATTGATTTAGAACTTGACTTTTTAAATTCCTTTATCAGAGCAATTAGATCCGCTGTCTATTTATTTAGGAGGACAGTATCTTATTATTCATGGTAAAGTTTTAGATCAATTCAGGACTGAGTAATTCACATTGAAACAAAGCATTTGTTTTCAAGATGCATTCTCAACATTAAACTCTTCATTCAATGTACTTCCATCAGTTTAAAGAAAAAATTACCATTTTCAGAATTTCTTTTTTTCTCTTTCAAGGTACTCCGATCCAAAATGACTTGCAAGAATTTTATGCATTAATAGAGTTTGTGAATCCAGGAATACTTGGTTCTTTATCCACATATAGAAAGATATATGAGGAACCAATTGTCAGATCTAGAGAACCTTCAGCAACAGAGGTACTTGGTTAAAAAATGCAGGTATAGAAGAAAATTCATAGTAAAGTGAAATTTGCATTCTGTGGTGCAAAGTGAAGCTCAGGACTACTAATAGTAGCTGAAGCTTTTCACCTTCCTATTTGACATGAAGTCACTTGTTTTCCTAAGGGAGCAGAAGGAATACATGCATATAAAAATCGCCTCATTTTAGCTGCCTGCTAATTATCAGGCAACAATTGTGCTTCCAACACATTCCCCAAAATGCTATGTACATTTGCCATGTGACAATACTTATTCATTCTTAGTTTCTCCACATGTCTGCATGCCTTCACTGCATCTCAAGAAATTCTAGAATATAATTCAAGCCTTGGATGTCATCTGGGACATTGTTTTCCTTTGTTTAAGACTTTAGAAACCAGAGGTAAAACTAAGCTAATACAGTGGTACTGATTGGAGAAGACTTGGTCATTACAGTCCCATGTCAAAAAGGGGTATCATACTTTTAAAACGTTATTTAAATACCTAATTAAAATCACACAGAACGTTGTGCTGATGAAATGCACGATTATAATTAATTTTGTGCTTTGTTCTTTTAGGAGGAAAAGGAACTAGGAGAAAAAAGAGCAGCGGAACTCACACGCCTCACTGGACTCTTTATTCTAAGAAGAACACAGGAGGTTATAAACAAATTTTTGCCCCCCAAAAAGGAGAGCATAATCTTCTGCCGACCAACAGCGCTGCAACTTGAATTGTATCGAAAACTGCTTAGTTCTCAAGTTATTACATCCTGTCTACAAGGCAGGTTGGAAAATAGTCCTCACCTAATATGTATAGGAGCTTTGAAAAAACTTTGCAATCATCCATGTCTTCTGTTTAAAGCTATAAAGGTATCTATTTGCATGGGGCTGGGTGCCTGCAGTTAGTCATTTCAGCAAACAGGTCACTAAAACTATGTTATGGTCAATGGTCATGTTGCTTTAGGTAATTTCCATGCTCTCATGTACAACTTGCTCTAGGAAGCCTGCTTTCAAAAGCACAAATGTTAGGAAATCTGAATGTACTCAGGGAAGGTATGTCACCAGTTTCCTATTGCCTAATGCTATTTTTTCTTTCTTAATATGTTTTCCCTTTTAATCTTGTCTCTGAATATTTGCAAAAATACACACAAATGTGAATTTTACAAAGAACACTGTTAACTAGAGATTACTGTATGTACTTTGTCTGCTGGTTCCTCTGAAACCTCCCTGTCCACATGATAATGTCACTTTTTCAAGCCTAATGACGCTGGGAGCTGTAGGCTCAAGATGTCAGTGGTACTAGATGTCTCCATTACCACTTCTCCTGGGATTGTATGTATAGAAATGTTCTTATTCCTATGGGCAAATAATATGATAGTTAAAACTTGGTAATAGTAACTTCCATGGCCACTAGCCGAAGTCAAATAAGGTGGGTGGAAATGTAAATCTTTCTTAAAAGACGTACTTCATGACTTTGTAAGAATATCCACAGTGTAGCATCCATGTAACTTTTAACACTGGCAAGTAAGGTTCATTGCCGTTACTTCATAGTATAAGCATTAGAAACTTTTCATATGCAAAACCACAAGCCTTTATTAAATATAGGGATGGAAAGGACTGTGTGTGCAAGTCATTTATTGCCATTGTGGTTTCGGTGTTTGAATAGTCTGGCTTTTTACTCCCTGTGAAACATTGATTTTCTAAGTACAGCAAAATATTACCTGTATTTCTTCTATTTTATTGGTTTTGCTTGCTAGCTTTTTTTCATTTCCAGTAGGATAACTGAATCTTAATGACAGCATTTTCCTAAACAGAGTGAATGATTGGGAAGTTCCATAATAAGATATTATGTGATTTAGAAAGAATAAATAGTACATTGATTTCCTCCTCACTCCCAAGGTTTAAATATGTATTTCTGTAGATGCACATTCGTGTGGTTGTTTAAGTAGAGAAGTTGTACACATTTTTCAGTTTTAAGTATTTCAACTTTCTACTTAGCTGCAAACAATGTCTTAGGATAGAGGGTGTAAACTAAAATAAACATTATCAGTATTTTAAAACTTTGCTTTCAATCCAATGTAGGGAGGTTGTCATGCTCACCTAATACATTGCTTTGTCGAAGCTTTTTATGCCTCCTTTTGTCTTTGGGCTAAAAATACAGCATTCTTTAAAAAAGAATGTTAGAGGGGACATCAAATTTAAATCCTTTTATTTTCAATAGGAAAAAAGCTATGATCCTATGTCTGAAGAATGTGATGAGTCCAGCCTTTATGAAGGTGTAATAGATGTCTTCCCGCAAGATTATACCTCGGACACTTTTTCTGAAACGGATTCAGGAAAATTGCAGGTGCTGGTGAAGTTGTTAGCAGCAATCCATGAGCTCAACTCTTCTGAAAGGCAAGTGTGAAAGAAAGGTAGAAGGGAGGTAATGGGAGTGATCTTCTGGATATTGATTTGCTTTTCAAATGTGTGGGAATGTAACATCCAAAATAAAGGTGTTGTAGCTGTTTGCAGAGGTGCCAAATTAATTTATGCATTGTAGTCCTGGTTTTCTTGTTAAATTATGAAACTAGAATTTGCAGCTGACTTAATTTTTAAAGATGCTCTTCGTATTTTTTTCAGATAGAGATATTTTTTACACTGTAAAGCAAGTAAGATAGTTTGCTACAGCCCTTGTGCTGCATCCTTTACTTGCAGAGGCTTTTCAGTGCTTTGTATCTCCTTGAGGAGATGTATTAATCTATTACATTACACTAAAATATTTTCATTACTAGGTTATAAGTTATTTCTAATTTAATCACGCTCAACTGCTCAGTGCTTGCTGCCTTTTCTGTTCAGGGCAACCACTCTCAACAGATGAACTTGCACAGCAACCGCTTATTTCCCCTGTGGTAAATGCCACTGACATGTAGGAAAACTTTTGTTTATCATGGGGTAATAGGATGCACATGATTATTTTCTGTGCAATTGCTGAATTGTGGGAATCTCACATGACCTGGTGTCCCAGAATAATTTTTTATGGACTCATGCCTTAAAGCCCAGCTATTCCAAAAGTATTTAGCTTTTAAGTTCTATTTCAATTGATGCTTAAATAGGATACACTGTAATTCAGTAGTGGGAAGTAACAGCAGATCTCTTGACACTGATGTAATGGAATATGAAGATATTCTCTTTTTACAAATCAGAAAGTTGAGCCTATTGCTGGAGTTTATATATTTAGCATCCATTGAAACCAATGACAGCTGAATATCTAAATGTACTGGCCTTATTTTGTGTAGGTCAGTGAAACCAGGGGTGTCAGTAAAATGTGCATCTCCCTGTAGCAGTACTTTAGGAGCTGCTGATTTGAGGCGTTACTTTTTGCCTTTAAGCTTTGTTGCTTTGATTCAGTGCTGTTCATTTTTCTTTTTCTTTTGTTTCTCTGCTTTCATTGGTACTAAATAGTTTTTGTGATATACAGTCTCAATTCCAGTCTTATTCTGAAGTTTATATTCTATTTTTGAATTTAAATAAAGGTGTGAATGTTGTGTTGATTGACAAAAAAAAAAATAAGTCTTGCAAAGTCTTTGCAAACAAGTCTTGGATGTAGGTCAGTTGTAAAGTGTAGTAATAAAAATATTCTAAAACACTTCTAAAATGTTAATATTTTCATTTCCCCCTGAAATTATTTGTCTAGTTCTTCAGAACTTGATTTCAATCAAAATTATGTAAAAAAAAAAAGTAATTTATTACATTTAGTTTAGACTATAAAAGACCTCCAAAGAAGATCTGGCAGAAAATGTCCTTTTACTTATGGCTTAAATTCAAAAGGTATTTGTCTACTTACTAGAATCATCCTCAATATCTGGGAGGATAGGAATTCTAAATTTTCAGACCTCTGAAACCTATTTAGGCAAAACTTCAGAAAAAATAGACCAACATAACTTGGGCCATTAGTGTAAGGGATCAGACTGATTTTGCTTTCTAAAAAAACCCCACTGTCTATCTTTCACTAGCCTTCATCCCAGTTCCTTTCAGCCATAAAATGTAGAAAAAAATCTCTGCTTTCCTACTTGGCTTTCATTATGTTGTTTGTTAGAATTTTCTGAGGTTTTCTGTAGAAGTTCACAGTAACTTTTCCAGTAAGTAGAGTTATGTATATATTATTTATTAGCTCCTACAACATCCTCTGCAAATGCTGTCTTAACAACAGCTATTTTGTAAAAACACATTTAAAAAAAAAAAAAAAATCTATCTTTGTGATTGGTTCTGAATGCCTGCAATCTGTGCATTATGCCAAATTCTGTTGCAAAGGGAGACATTAATTATTTAATGTTTGAATGCTTGACAGTAGGTATAAGGCATACAGATCTAGTATGTGCTTCTAATTAATAGGAAGTGTTTTATATCATAGAAAGGAAAAGTAACCTCGGGTCGATGTGTAATTTTTGCTTCACTTTAAATTTTATTTTCTTAGATGTCTTCAGTAATTTGTTATTGGACTTTAATTTTACCAAGGTCTAGGATGATGTCTTTGTTTTACTGTTTGACAGAGTCGTACTGGTATCCAATTACACTCAGACATTAAATGTATTACAAGACGTCTGCAAGCATTATGGATACTCCTATACTAGACTTGATGGACATACTCCTGTCTCCCAGAGACAACATATTGTTGATACTTTTAATAGTAAATTCAGCCCAACTTTTATCTTTTTGCTGAGTTCAAAGGCTGGTGGAGTAGGGCTGAATCTGGTTGGAGCATCTCATTTGATCCTGTATGATATCGACTGGAATCCAGCTACGGATATTCAGGTCTGATAACAACTGTGTACATGTGGGTTGGGATGGGCATTAAATTAATTCTTGATTGATTTTGAATTGCTTGGTGTTACATGTCTTAGTGCTACCAATTACCACATTGTATCTGAACAAGTACAATAATGAGAGAAAAATCTTTCTGAGAAGAAAAGAACAGATATTTCTCTGTCATATATATTGGGATCATTAGAAGCCCTCTTGCAGTAAAAAATGAAAAGATTAAATTCTGTTTTCTTCAGAGGAGTGAGTCACATATCCTCTTTGTCTCCTGATGTCTTTTTATCTGGAGAGTTGCTGTGTTTCTAAAAAGAAAAGGAAAACAGGATTAGATTGCATAGCAAATGTTGCTGTTGATTTGCAATCCCTGAGAAAAAGGGAGAGACTCTGATCAGAATTGCAAGAATGAGAAAATCACATGGCAATGATGCCAAAAGAAAGAAAAGAAAGCCAGTGCTGTGCTATTCTTGTAAATGCACTGTTGGCCTCAAGGGATTATTTAGTTGGTATAAGAGTCTTCAGTTAAAATAGTCCTTAAAAATAACAATTAAAAAAATCTTTTTATGAACTTAGTAAGAAACTTCTTAGTGTAGAAAAATACTATGTGCTTAATACCTGAAATAAGCTCTAATTCTTGGCCTTGCTCCTCTTCCCAGGGTGAATTAGTACCCTCATGTGGTCACTTGTCTTGTTGCCTGAAAAAGTCTGCTCAGTCAGACAAAATTGCTGCAGGTTGCCAGAGACTGCAAACCATGTTGTGTGTGCATGTACCTAGTATGTTGGCCTTACCCATACATTTTCAAAAAAAAAGATCATATAGCAGTACTCAGTTTTGTTTGTTTAAGAAAAAAAAGGAGGCACAAACAATCATTTTAAGAATTTCAAAAGAAAGGTAAAAGTCACTTTTAAAGAGGTATGGTGGCAGAAAAAAAGAAATTGGAGATGGGGGAGAATGATCAGTATTCTTGAAATATTTAATAGTTATTAATGCTTGGAAAACAAATATGAAGAGGGGATTTCTTTCAGGAAATAATTGAAACACTAAATTTCCTACTTTAGTGTACAGAAAGGAAGAGAAGCATGAATGGCAGAAAGTAAATTATATTTTCAAAACTGTTTACAGTTAATACCAGAAAACTTACACAAACAATCATGGAGAGTTATTGAGGAATGCGTTATCCAGACAACATCTCTTTGAACAAGTGAGCAGAATTGTAATTGGATCAGTGAAGGCTACAAGCTTTAGTTAAAATGTCCTTGTGTAGCAGGCTGTTAATGCTCTTTATCTTCTTGCTTTCCTCAGGCAATGGCTAGGGTGTGGAGAGATGGTCAGAAACATACTGTCCATATCTACAGGCTGCTAACCACAGGTCAGAGATGGTGCTCAACTTACCCAGAGTGAGACAAATGTTGAAATTTTGTTCATAGAATAAAGGGAAGGAGTATTTTTGGAAATAATTTGTTCTTTAAAAATATATTTGTTGTGAGTTCAGTTAAGAGAGAGACATCACATTTATTCACTTGCCTTTTTTTTGCTTTTTCTTAAATAATTGAAAGTAGTCATTTAGCATTTCCTATGTGTATTGTTATCAAGACATGGATTTGACTTCTTGGCAAATACTGGTCAAAATTATCCCAATTTATCTGTTTTCTTTTCAATACAGGCTCAATAGAAGAAAAGATTTATCAAAGACAGATCAGCAAACAAGACCTTTCTGGGGCAGTTGTAGACCTTTCCAAGACATCTGAACACACACATTTTTCTATTGAGGAGCTTAAAAATCTCTTTGCTCTTCATGAAGATTCCAGCTGTGTTACTCATGACTTGCTTGAGTGTGACTGTATGGGAAAGATTGACCATCAAAGTGAGTTTTTTTTTTCATTATCTCTGGCCACTGCTGAGGAATCCATCCTTAATATGTAATCTATCTCTGAAGAAAATTTTGATGCTCAGTAAAAGAAGATTGAAATAATGAGGTTCATTATGGGATCTTCCACACACTGGCTGATTTATCTAGTCCATAGGTGTCCTTCACGAAATGAGGAGGAGAAAGATAAATTCAGTGGCAGCCAGGTCATTTATCATGTCTCTTCAATCCTTGGATTAGCAATGTCTGGGTTAACTAATGATTTGTTACAACTAAATGACACAATATGGTATTTTGTTTCAAAATATTCAAGGACAATAATGAATACCTGGTAAAGGCTAGTTAAAAAGCAGTTTATCTGAGGACAGCTGTACTAGGTGAAGATCTATGCCAACCCTCTGAATGTAAGCCTTAATTTCTGAGTTACTAACTAAAGCTGATGCAGAATGATTAAAATAGTTACTTGAGAAATGCTGGAAGACTCCCTGGCGGTTCTAAAGCCAAGTTGCAAATACTCACATCTATCCTTTCTGTAGGAACCTGTCTCCTGTTCTTTCAGCATATCAAAGTTGCTTTCATACCTTGCTGCATACAGGTATATAGGTTTAAATTAGGAACAGGATTTAAAAAAATAAATGATCATAAGTTATGTTTGTATCTTATCAATTTTAGTTTTTGTAGCTCATCTACTTTCTTAAAGGAAAGAGTGTCTATTGCCCTGGTATGTTTCTTTTTATGGGCATGAAATATCCATGTACACTATTTACAGGTGTGATAGTGTGGTGCCAATCTTCTAAATGCACACAAATACCCCAATAAAAAGAACTCAAGAAATGGGTACAAGAGTTTGTGTACTCAACAGACAGGGGCAAGAAAAGAAGTAATGCAGACCCAGTACTATTTTGCTTCCTGGTTTGCATATTCCCAGTCTAATATATTGTAATATATTAGACTTGTGCTTCTTTCTCATCTCATTCTGCCCAAAATGGGGAGGACTTGGCTGGTGATAGCACAGGGCTTCTGTAGCCATAAGAATTTGATTTTCTCCTTTATTTTTGCTCCGCATGCTGATTAAATCATCTTTGCATCTTTCTTTAATGATTGAAAAATTAGACCTTCTGTTTTTGCATAAGTGATGTTCTAAAATACGCCATCCTCCACTTAGGTACTATTACAGGATCTGTGTGGGAAGGGCACCTTTTGTGTTAAATGTTAGCCAGGTTTTCCCAGTGGTATGCAGTGAGACAAGTGTGGCTCCTGGATTGCAGAAATCCAGAGAAATTTTGTGTTGCTACTGTGATCAATACTGGTGCTTGTAATTTTATTTAGCAGCTTGCAATTGTCTTAACATCTTGACTTCTTATCTCACACTTTGAACGCACATTGGTTCCATCAATTCGACCACAACATTGGCCTCTTGGATTCTGTGACTTCCCCAAAGGTGGTTCCTGGTCCCAGTGAACAGAACCTTTTGGCAGTAAATCAAAGAAAAGCCTGAAGGCCAGATAGACCTAAGTGGTGGTAATGATAGAGTTTGATTTCCTAAAGAGCAGAGGACAAGCTGGCTTACTGTCTCCCTAGTCAAGTTGTTCTGAGTCATGGTCTTTAGTTTGATCACCCAGGAATGCAGCTACTACTAGCTAGTCTTTTTGCCTTTCCTAACAGAAAACTGTCAAATTACTGCATCAGGGAACCAGATTCCAGGTTACTGGGAATAGATTCTGCTGCACAGAAAAACCAAGAACTTTCACTGATATTTCTTGTCCATTTCTAGCAAGTATGATTTAAAAGATAAGCTAAAGAGCAGCCAAACAATATAATACAGGCATCACAACCATCACCTCCTGTGGTCCATTCACACTAGGGTCATCTTTAGAAAACTATGGGGTCTTGAAAGGAAGGAATTTCCTGTGCATGGATTATGCAGTTGGGTTGCTTGCTATTCTGCTGGCCTTCAGATCAGCTACAAAGCTGTAAGCGTGTTGTTTTACCTGATCATAGTGTACTTTATGAGTTAGGAAGGCAGAATCTGTAAAAGCTTCTATTCTAAATTTTCTTCTGGCCAGTAAGAGAAGTATTTCAAATCTGCTTCAAATGTGCATCATATGCCAGTCAAAAGGCAAGTTTTGTGTATATGAGTATTTATGGGCTCTCTGAAACTTTAAAAAACTCAGGATATTCTTGAGTCATAATGCTCGCATCACTGGCCTTTCCTAAGGAGCACATAATACTGCTATGAAAATATTTGATGACAAGTTTTAAACCAGAAACAGTAATGATGTAATTTTTTTCCGTATAAAATTATTTCTTAATTTATCCCAGGCATCTGATGAATCATAAAGGCATCAATGTGTGAGATGCACTGCAATGACCTGATACTATTTGGGGCTTTAGGATCCTATGTTAAAAGTGAATTCATCTCTTTGTTCTTCACAGCAATAGTCTTTTCCTTACTGTTGTATACAGTATTGTGTATGTTGAACAACTTGGCATAATCAGGATGTACAGCATGTACAGATCTAGTGTGCTGAGTCAATGAAACAGCTAATCAAACTATTCTTAGCTGGCTGGAGTGATTCCTCTGGGAAGAAATTGAAGCTAGCATGAATTTTGCTGCAACTTACATCTAGATTCAGATTTACTTAAGGAATGGGAGCAGCCCAAATATCACAGAATTAGGAAGACAGAGGAAAGGAAATTGCCAGATAAGATATTTCCTTTCCCATCCATGTGTAAAAGGATTTGTCTTTATGCTAGCATATGGTGATTTTGATAACCCTTAATCACTGAGCAAGAAACAGCCTTCCCCCTCTTACTGTGGATGTATGTTTGGGTTTCATTGATAGAGAGCGATTATATGTGCTGTTCTATTTTCTCTTGTTTGTTATCACTAACTGTCTTATTGATTCAGACTGAAATTTTCTTAGTTTTCTCTGATTAGTCTACTGCATCATTTTTTTCAGATACTTCCTCAGAAAAGCCTCCAGTATCTAGAAGCTGCCAGCTTGAAAAAAACCATGGGAAGCCTAATTCAAAGAAACCACTTTCCATGTCACAGTTGATGCAATGGAAGCATTTCTCTGGGCAACATCAGACTCTTGCTGATCCTTTCCTTGAAAGGATAAAAGAGAATGTTTCTTTTATTTTCCAGAATGTAACCAATCCTACTTCCCCACCTAATAAAATTTAAGTGTCTTTCTCTACCTCTTGCATCCTCCTTGTCATAGGCCTTGTAAACAACTGATTTGCAGTTACCTATTATTCTTTTTGCTCAGTTCTGTTTTGTGTGTTTCTCATGAGGTTTCTGGGTAAATGTGATTCCTGGGTTTATACAAAATTAGAGTTACTGCTAAGTTAATTGTGCTTGCTGTAATTATAATACAGATTTTTAAAACTAACTTTGCTGTCCAGTCTTCTGTTCCTTTGATATCATAATTAATGAGATTGCTTTTATGCACATTCTTACTGTAAGTCTACTTTGGGTTATAGTTTTCATTTGATCATGATGATTTCTTGCTTGTAAAGCTGGCAACTCTTCAGCCATCTTTTATAAATTAAGCAATGCTGTATACATGTATATGCTGTTAACAAGACTCTGGTTGGATTTTTGTTGTAACAGTGAAAAGTTATGTATCTGTATAAATGCAGTTTTATAACAAGGTAGATGGTTTTTTCCCTTGAATTTACAATTTAATGAAATTCACAACAATAGTCACTAATGTCCAAAAATCTGAGGCTATGGCTTGGTGCTGCGTCAAAATATTCTGAAATTGTCCTATTGCTTTTATTTGGGAAAATAAACTTTATTTCTCAAATATACATAGTACAGGATTATCTTCATTTTGTTAACTCCTTTTAAGGATGCTTTTTGCCAAACACTGAAGTACTGAGCATTTTTATAGTATATTTTTAATGACTGTATTTCCCTTCCTTGAACACACAAACATTTGAAATCAGTTTGTAGCTTTTAAGTGAAGTGCTTTGAAAGGCTCACAGGAGCAGAAGAATGGATAATTTTTAGAAATACTGTAAACTTAGAGAATTTGAAAGACCTTGAGCAAGAATAGGGCTCCATTGTCATAATGCTGCATTGTGTCACGTGATATACCACCTCTTGATATTTGGTATATGTGGCAACAGAGCCTAAAAGCCCAACCAACTTTCAGAAAATATTTAAAATTATTCTCTGTGTTGTTGTTAGTACTCCGTTTCCCTAGATTGTCACTGAATTCACAGCCCATCCTAACCCATCGTCAGACACTTTCCGTGCATTTTGATGCAGTTTTGGAACTTGAAAGCCATGTGCACTGACCTCTGCTATCCATATTTATTTCAGAGGGTTTTTTTGAGTTTCCTTTGACTCTAAATGCTGAATTATACCAGGAAATAATGAAGACCAAAGTGAGAGAATGATTGAGAAAGTTGCTAATTCCAAACATCTTTTTGGCATGCATAATGTGTTCTTGGCAATAATTAGAATTACACTAACAGGTAGAGATTAAATCTTTAACATTTTAGGCTGGCTGCTAAAGAGCCTATTCTTTGCCCTGTGTATGGTGGTGTGGTGGCCATGCTTAGCCAGCTGCTGAGGTGCCCATTCCCTGTTAGGCAAAGTTCACACAGCTTATTTCACTTAGCAAGGACAAGGTTTGCGCCTTTGTAGCTCAAGGAGGAGATTCTAGGCAATCTGTATCATGACGGTCATTGTAATTAATAATTATCTGAGACTGATCATACTTAGATCTGTGTTGCCCATAAATCTGTAAGTTCACTCCCATCCCTGTCGGTAGGAGAACATGCTGGCCTTGTCAGCAGATGCTGTCACACTTAAGTAATGTTGCTTCAAGGTTAGGAAGGCCAAAGCAGCCTATACAAACACACAGTGCCAGCTTCAGGATGATTCCCTGTCCGTACCCAGCTATGCCAAGCTGCCCCAGATCTCCAGCAGTGACAGCTGCATGGTGATGCTCAGGGGACAGCTCCTCCAGCATCCATCCAACCAGCCAAGTGTGTCTCCCACTTAACCTCTCACGACCTCAGGGCATGATGGAAGTATGCATGTGGTTTTGGTTATGTGGATAAGACAATACTGTCCAAGTAACAGGTTGTATGTGGCATTATATGTGATGAAGATTGAAAATCTGATTCAGAAATTTTATTTATCCTGGAAAATTATGTTTCTTACTGGAAGAATAGGTTGTGGAGAATATAGGAAGCGTGAATACAGACTCTAATTTATTGTGCCATCTGTGATTCTCTCACACTAGTCTGCAACAGCCTTCATGAGACGAGCCCATACTGTTCACATTATCATAATATATTAATCAGTGTTTCCATACAGACTGCAGCAAGTGGACACGTAAATTTCTTCACCCACAGGTGAGAAATGTCTCCTAGGAAAAGTCCCTGTGGTGAATTTACCCTAATCTGACTGTTGACTGGTAAGGTGTACCGGGGATTTCAAGTCTCCAGCTATGGCATGTTGCCCTTTCTCTTAACCGATGTGAAACCCTAGAGGATGGGGAGGTGGCTGGTGCTGAAAGACAAGTACCAGGAGGACCTGATACTTGGTCTAGTGGATGGTCTCAGATGCAGCTTCTGGATTCCTTGCCAGTGATGCCAGCTCTAAAGCCCTACGTAATTTATGTTGCATGGTCTCACAAATCAGTCCCAGTGTCTTAGATCAATGACTTGCTCTGCAGAAAGGAGGAGGTAAGGGATGTTGAAGCAATGGCTGTGTTCTGGTGCAGTGCTTGCAATACCAGGTGTTAATTAAATGTACTTGGTTGCCTTTTTCAGTTTTTGAAGGATGCAAGCGTTCATCCACCAAACTGTATTTCCTACAGACACATGCCAAAGAGCAAGGCAAGTCTGCCTAACGATAGGTCTCAAATGCTTCCTCAGTGCAGCATGAAAAGCAGTGCAAGCAGCGTATTCTTTCAAAAAATGCTAAACAAAGGTTGCCAAAATTTGACATTTTTTGGTGCTATGGGGTCAGCATAGAGGTATGCCTGGGTCAGCAAGGGGTGGGTGCAGTGCCAGCTGAACATCCCAGTGCCTTTATAGGTGTGAGGTGTTGGGGGTTATCAGGTCAGGGTGTGCTCCATCTGAGCTCTGACTTGTAGAGGACTTCCTGGAATAACACTGATTCGAGCAGGTTTGCACCAGTGGCCCAGAGAGGAGTGCTCACTCTGTCAGAACAAAGATCGGAGGAATGCTCTTAGGGAATGGTCTGCTAATCTTAGAATGGCTGCTGCAGGTCTCTGAATCACACTGGGCAGGGAGGCCTGTCAGCCAGTCCTCAGATTCAGCAATCAATATTGTGTTTGTTCCTTGCCAGGTCTTAGATGGGAGGAGGGGATTTTGGAGCATTTCAATTACTTCTGGTACAGGGCATGCTGCCAAAGAGACAAGTGTACTGCATGTTCCTGCCTGAGACCAACCCTGATTTTAAAAAGCAGAAGGAGTGGTGTTTTATTTATTTCTGTATACTGCAGCAAAGTTTTTTTTAACTGGTTTCATATGACTGTTTTTGTTGATTCAGCTTTTAACCATCTTGGCACAGGTTTTCTTGTCATTGAGACGGTGACCCTTAATCATTATTCACTTGCAGAATAGCATGCTGAATTATAACTCCATTCACTTGGGAGTCATACAAGTTTGTAAGGCAACTGCCATAGATATGTCTTGTACTCTGACAAGAAGTTGACATCAAGTCCAGTTAAGGGTCTGCCTTTTTCAGAGGTTGTAAAGTTCTTTCACTTGTCATCTGGTGCAGAGAGGTGCCAAATGGTGACTGAATGATTCTGTAATGGAATAAACTCATGGTAAGTTCTTAAAATGCCAAATATGGAACAACCTTTGACAACTGCTTGGGTTTACCACCAGGAATTTGGAAAGACACACTCCAGTCCTTGCAGGCAAGTAACACACAGAAGGAAAGTAGTCCTTTCATGTGCTTTCCATTGAATGAAAACTTGACGTAAATCATTGTTGTTTATATGTGGCTTAAATAAATGATGTGTTTGTGGCTAGAAGATCTGGGAAGGCTATAAAGAACAATGAGAAAAAACATTTTGGGCTTTACAGAGTAACTGAAGAATAAGCTGAATCGAAATCTGTTTTTAACAAGGCCTTGTTTGCTTTTCCTTAGTACAAAAGCAAGACTGCTTTTATAGACACAGGGACTCACAGAACTTAGAATGTATCATGCAGTGTTCCACTCTTGAGAGGTGGCACATGTTTGCATGAGCAGCACCACTCAGGACCAGATAAGTAATCCTGAACACTGCAACCAACTTGTGAGTATTTTGCTAGAAATTTCCCTTCTCGGATACATTGGTTGCCACCACCTTTCACCTGACTTTTCATCAGCACATGGAAATATAAGCAGATTTGAAGGAAATACGTCCGTCTAAACACATCTGTGGCTGTTGCTGCTTCCAGCCTTTTTTCTCTCAGCCTTGATGTCAGCCTGAGTTTTTCCTGTACTCCTTTGTTTGCTTAGTTTGATTTACACCCACTTGACAACATATGCTGTTCATTCTCCTCTAATTAATTTCCTTCCAAGGAGGCAAAATATCAGTCACTGTGACAAAAGCCTGGGCCCCTGTGAGCTAGCTTTTTGGGTGTTTTCTGTCAGTTAGTCATAGATTTTTTCCCTCTCTTCATGTAGCACTACCTTTGCCCAGGTTTTAGTTTTCTAGAGTGTGAGTTATGATATGTAATAGTGAGTTCCCACTTGACCCTTGACTTTTCAAGGTTCCTTTTGAGGGATTGGTTTTCTCAACAATAGAAGTGCAGTCTGAAATTTCCTTCCTCCGCCTGAAACATGTTGCCCTGATGGAGTTTTCATCCTGTAGGTGGTTTGGGCTGGTCTCCACAGCCTCATTGAGTCAACCGAGTTCTGTGCAGGAGTCAAGGCTTATCCAAAATTTTGTAGACCTGAGATCTAAATTCAATTCCCAAAACAATGAGTTAAGCAGATGAACGTTTGTGTGTTATTCATGTTAATGTTACATTTGATACGTGTACTACAAATGTAGAAGGGGTTAACAGTACTTCCTAATGCTAAATCTGGCCAGCATTTCCTGCTATGCAGCACTTTCCTCCCTCCTTTGCTGCTATGAAACTTTTCCTCTTTGGGCTAAATTTTTCCCCCATCAATTTTGTGCTGCCAGGCTGATTTATGTTTGTGTTGCATCAAAACCTTCAGCAAAAATACCTGATTTGTTCCTAAGACTGGGTAGGAGAAAACACTGTTTTTTCCTTATTCCAGAACTGGAAACCCTTCTGCTGAAATGTCTTCTTGCCTTCATATTTTGGATTAGGACTTAAAATAGAGGTGGGAAAATACAGGAGGAAAAGGCATGGCTTCTGCACTAGCATGTTTTTCACTGTTCCCCTTAGTTTCTGCTCCAGTTTATAAATATTTGCAAAAAAACAGGCAGTAGGAATGTGTACAGTAAAAAAGCCTTTCTTTTGAACAGCTAAAATGTCTCCTGTTTTCTTCTACACTAGGCTTGTATGAGACTCAGAACTGCAAAGTGTTACCAGTTTGAGCAAGCTGCATTCCCTCAGAGCTTTTACCAGTGATCAAGCTCTGAATGCCCCACATCCCACAGAGCGACTAAATGCAGCCTGACCAGAATTGATTCAAGAGATTCTTTCTGCAATTCTTGATTCCAATTGCTCTCTGCTGGGCAGGGCACAGTGCCACAGCTGACAGCAAGAAACTGTCTCATCCATGTCCTAAATCAGCCATCCCATCCACCTCCAGGAGGAAAAAAAGAGCCATGTCACTAACAGCAGTAAAACTATAGCCAAGGTGATACGGGATAACCCATCCCAAGATCAGGATTGTCACAGAGAAAAGGAAGTGGAGGGGACTTAGGGAAGCAAGGAGATGATAGGAGGAAGGACCAAGACTGGGCAAGCAAAGGCTTAAATGGTGTCCTGCTGACTGAGCAGGATGTGTGGGGATGAAACATAAAAAAATCAAGATTGGAACCACATACCGCTACTAAACAGAAAGAAGAGTTGAGTTTGGTGAAAGGAGTGAGAGTGCTTTCCTCCAGGTCCTTTAATGGACCCAATGATTTCTGGTCTCACCATTCTGCTTTTGGCAAATGCTCATTGTGGTTGGTTGACCTTGACTGGACACCAGGTACACACCAAAGCTGCTCTATCACTCCCTCAGCTGGACAGGGACGTGAAAACATGACAAAAGGCTCATGGATTGAGCTAAGGTCAGGGAGAGATCACTCATTGATTGTCATCATGGGCAAAACAGATGACTTGGGGAAATAAATGCATTTATTGCTAATCAAATCCCAAATTAGATAATGAGACATAAATCTTAAAACAACTTCCCACACCCTCACTTCTCCCTGGTTCAACTTCCCCCCCATATTTCTCTCCTTCCTTCTTCCCAGCAGTGCAGGGGGATAGGGAATGGGGGTGGCAGTCAGTCCATCATAGGTTATCTCTTCCTTCCTCCTCAGAGACAGACGTCCTCACACTCTACTCCTGTTTCAGTGTGGGGTCTCTGCCCTGGAAGACAATCCTCCACAAACTTCTCCAATGTGAGTCCTTCCCAGAGGCTGCAGCTCTTCACAAACTGCTTCAGAGTGGGTCACTTCCTTGGGGTGCAGTCCTTCAGGAACAGACTGCTCCAGTGTGGGTTCCCTGTGTGGTCACAAGTCCTGCCAGCAAACCTGGTTCACATGCATTCCTCTTTCCATGGGGCCACAGGTCCTGCCAGGGGCCTGCTCCAACGTGGGCTTTCCATGAGGCCACAGGAAAGAAGATGCTCCATGGGGCACATGGAGCATTTTCTCCCCATCCTGCTCTGACACTGTTTCTCTCACATACTCTCACTCCTCTCCTCCAGCTGCTATTCCACATTTCCTGACCCTTCCTCTCTGCTTCCCCCTTAAACACATTATCCCAGAGGTGTCACCACCATTCCTGATTGACTTGGACTTGTCCAGCTGTGAGTCTGCCATGGAGCCAACTGGCATTGGCTCTATCAGACATAGAGGAAGCTTTAAGCAGCTTCTCACAGAAGTCACACCTGTAGTCCCCGTGGTGCCAAAATCTTCCCACTCAAACTCAATACACCTGTGCAGTCACTGGCAAAAAATTTGTTTTCTCTCAGCTCATGTCTGTAAGTTTTTAGAGTCTTTGCTATTGATTTGTGAATCACTGGAAATTTGAAAGTATGATCTAGATGAAAAAGTTTGCAACCTTCATTGTGCATGACCTTTTAAAGGACACAGATACTGTTTTGCAAGCTGCAGATGCTCAGGATTAGTGTTGCCTTGTGGACATTTAATGACCTTGTACATACACATCAGAGTGTCTTGTGTGAACACATAGTCTATTTCCTTGCTTCATCCAGCTGAGAGGATGGACAGCACCCTGGGAATAAGTTGTGTTTCAGCTGATGTGATTGGAATTGGTGTTTTCTACATATACAGAAATCTGGTACCGTTTCATAGTGGTCATTCCAAATTAGCCAATGTTTTGGTCACCACAATATAAGAAAGATACTAAAATATTAGGGAACATCAAAAGGAGAGCAACAAAGACGGGGAAGGGCCTTGACGGGAAGCTGTATGAGGAGCAGCTGTGGTCGCTTGGTGTGCTCAGCCTGGAGAAGAGGAGACTGAGGGGAGACCTCATTACTGTCTACAACTTCCTGGTGAAGGGAAGAGGAAGGGCAGGCACTGATCTCTTCTCTGTGGTGACCTGAAGAAATGGCCTGAAGTTGTCAGGGGAGGGTTAGGTTGGATACCAGGAAAAGGTTCTTCACCCAGAGGGTGGTTGGGCACTGGAACAGCTCCCCAGGGAAGTGGTAACAGCACCAAGCCTGACAGAATTTAAAAAGTGTTTGGACAACACTTTCAGGCCCATGGTGTGACTCTTGGGGATGGTGCTGTGCAGGGCCAGGAGTCGGACTTGCTGATCCTGATGCTCACTTCCAACTCAGCGTATTCTGTGATTCTGTGACTTCTAATTGCTGTCTTCAGTATCTCTGCTCCACCTCATAAGTGCAGTTAATAACTCTTCATCTGATAGCAGTGGTATGAAGATAAATTAGTCAACAAATTAGCAACACTTGGCTGTATGTGAGGAAAGTTAGTAATCCGACCTACGGTTTAGAGAGAAGGTGGATCTGAACTCTTATCAGAGGTGCAGAACAAAAGAGTAAGAGGAGACAGCTATTGACTGTAGAATGAGAAAACCTGACTGGAAATAATAATAATAATAATAATAATAATAATAATAATAATAATAATAATAATAATAATAATAGTAACCACTCACACACAGCAGAAGATAATAACATTGAAAAGAGGCCTCCCAGAAGGCTGTGGAAGCAGTTTTCAACACCAGACAGAAACAAAATCCCAAGTAACCTGGTCTAATGTTGATGTTGGTCCTTTTCTCGGTAGAAGGTTAAACTAGAGGACCTCCAAAGGCTCCTTCCATTGTAAGTGATCTCGTGGACTGTATTAGGAATATGGAGAAAGTACAGAGAGGCCTGTGACTGACTAAAGGTCACTAACTATCATCAAGAGCTCCTTGGGGTCTAAAACCTGTGGTAGATGTAGAACAAAAGAATCTGCTTAGGAAGAGTGAGATTTTAAAATCTGATACGATGAAGAAATTCAGGAATCCTGCTTTGTGGAGGAAAACTCATTATGACCAGTATGAAATCAGCAGCCTGGAAAGAGTTGTGAGGTCTTTTACTAAGTGTGTGTTGGCAGCTTTCAGAAGCCAGAGTTAACCAAGGAGCCTGCAGCATGCAGGTGAACAGTGGAAGATTGCCTAAACCAGAGAGCCACTTGAAATTGTAGCGCCAGCTTTCCTCAAGATACTTTTAGCCCTAACTCTACTCCTTGTCTGGCCATTGACAAACTATGTTGTTCTGCACAGCTGTACAATAAAGAAGAGCGTAACTCAAAAGCAAGAGCAATCTGTCTATCTCCTCCCAAAGATGTTGCAAGCTTTAATGGTCTGAAAAGCCGTTGAAGGAACTGCTGAAGTGTTGCAAGTTCTGAAATCTCACCTTTGATTTGAAAGCTAAACACTGCCCAGAAATTACCGCGATGGTCTCAGAATCCAACAGACAATATATTAGAAGGGAAAAACAGGCTGGAAATTAAAATACTGCTGAACTTGACACTCCTGTGAACAAAATTTGCTTAGAAAAAATAATTTCTTCTTTCCCCCGACTTCAGCATGCAAGCAACCTCTGGAAAGAAGCTTCCAAGAAAAATCTGTATCACCAGCACTCAGCTTAAGCATACATTGTCAAGAGCACACAAAATTTCCCCCAGAACATGGTTTACTTAGTTCTGCACTGAGATGTGCCTTTAAAAGTTCTCCTCAGACAATTAATCTCCTTTCCTTTCCCTAGGAGAATTGCAGAGATACCACAGAGCTGAAAAGACCACAGGTATAGCAGGAGAGCAATAAGAGCAAAGATTTTGCCCACCTTGAAGGTTTTTTTTGTTTAACTGGCTAGGCAGTACAAGCCAAGCCCCTTGCTGCAAAGGACTGCCATAAGCCAAGTTCTCTTCACCAAGCTCATCCCTCCTCCTGCAATGCAGCAGCTCTGGAAGTGAGGAGGGGCACTGCCTGCCTTTGGAGCCATACTCTGCCTTGCAGTGCTGGCAGTTTTCTCACTTGTTGCTCTCTCATCTCACCCGTGTCAAGGCCTATGCTCCGCAGCTGGTACAAGCTGATGTAGGTGGTGCCTGGTGGCATAAATGCAAGCAAAACACTCGTTAAAAATCAAGTTAGGATTGCTTGATGCAGTGCTTTTCTCCAGCCTTGGCCACAGCAGTGGTTCTAGTTGCAAATGCAAAATTCCTGCTGGGCAAGAGGAGTGTAAGGATGTGAGTGTTAATTTCAGCTGGGGATTTACCTGGGACATTTCAAGTGAGGAATTAAGGTGACTTGAGGCCACCACCTTCTGTAGCTCTGGTTTCCAGTTTCTCTCTTGCAGTTCCAGTCCTTGCAAGTGTCACGATCCTGTGGCAGGCACAGTTTGTTTCAAACTGTGTATTCCTGCAGGCTGGATGCAGTTGTCTGGCTGGCTGCCCAGGTGTGTTGTGCTGGGAGGGTTTCGGGAGAGCTGAGGCATCATGAAGCAGAGAGGGACTGTGTGCTTCTCCCTGGCTGCAGATCTGCTCTGCAGCCCCATTACCTGGACCTGAAACTCAATTGTGAGGGGACTCAAGCACTGGAACAGTCTGCCCGGGAAAGTGGTGGAGCGGCACTTGGGGAGATGATTATTGGTGTACTTGGCAGTGCCAGAGTTATAGCTGGAATTTATGATCTTGGAGGTCTCTCCAACCTAAATAATTCTGTGATTCTGTGACTGTGGCCCTGCTGGTCCTCCTGCTGCGTCTTTTTATGTCAGAGACGCCTCTGCTCCTGCTTTTGCATGGAACACATTAGATGAAACCTGTAGGCGCATCCACAGGAAGCAGTGCCAACACGCCAATAAGGTGCGAGAGTCCTACCATCCGGCTGCTCTGCTGTGTTCGCTTTTCATTTCCTTTTGTTTTAGAGCCAGCCTTCAGCAAAGGCAGAAAGCGAGGTTTCCTGGGAGGGTGACCTGAGGGTGGCAGCAGCTGCTCACGGTCGGTCGGTCCCGCTGCCGGAGCCGGCGAGCGAGGAGGCTGCAGAGCCTTGGCCGGGGAGCGCCGGGTTACGGGGTCTGGCCCGGGGACCCCGCAAAGGCAGCAGGGACAAAAGATCATTGTCGTGCTTCGGGAGCGCCTGGTACCAGGAAGGTGACTTGGCTTGTAAGAATCTGATCGCTCCTTCCAGGCAGTAGTAAGGCACAGTCTCTCTGTTTCTGCACTGAAACCAGTGAGGTCCCTTGATCTGGTGACCGGCTCTGTCCTGAGTTATGATGGGATCATACCTCCTGGCGAGGAATGATCCATCCGTGCAGGTTGATAACTGATGGGAGCGACCAGAGTTTGTAAATCGAAGCTGCAGCTGACACCTGACCGTGGGCACCTGACAGCTCCAGGAAACAAGTGCAGACACTGTGGGTTGCATAAGCAAAGGAATTCAGGTACCTAAGTACTGCCCTAGGGCTGTTGTAGGCATCGAAAAGCTCAGACTCCTGAAATCACTCTACAGCTGTAGGCTGAGCTGTGAAACATCTGATCACACTAAACACCTACCCAAACCAATAAATTCCCCGAGGATAATCTCAGGTCGGTCTTTAGTTGTCAAAGACTTGGCACCATGATTCCAATGCCCTTGTGTCTTTCCTTTCTCGTGACACTGTAGGCATTTATGGACCCTAGCTGAGATACTCAGCTCTCCCCAGCATTGCAGCATCTGTGCACCCACCTTGGGGCTGTGATTTCTGAACATGGGGAGAACACTGACAAGCTTGATGCCATAGTGCTGAGTTTCAGCGCACCTGTGTCTCTGCACATCTGGCTGATGCTGCATCCTTCTCCAAGCCTTGGTTACAAGCCAAGAGGAAAAAGTAGAAATGACTGCATAGAACTGTTCTGTTCCTTTCATTTCTAGGGCCAGCAGAAGTCAGTAGGATCTTGTAAGTGATTTAAGACAGCCTGAGCAGTTCTCTAAATTACAATGTCTTGTAATAGTTTGAAGAGGTTGTTCCATCACAACATCATAACCTTCGAACCTTCCCTCAGTGCTGGTTAAGACCATGGAAGGTCCCAACTTATTCATCACCAAATTTGGCCACCTTGCATCATTCTATCAGGATCCAGGATCTTGGAGGTTCATTTGGGAGGGTCAGAGTCCTGTGCGACATAATTAATTCTTACTGCATTACAATTGGGCAATAAAATCTTGAGACCACACACAAAATTTCTTTCAGGCCACACTTCTCCTGAAATCCTTGGATAAGAACTGAGCAGAAGAGGATCAATGCTTCAAGTTTGGCATTTTGTTTTTTTTGCTGAATCATGACTGTGCCAAGTCAGTTCAAGCAAGCCTGGCACTCTCCAGCTGTTTTCACCTGTTGCCTGTGAGCCGTTGCACCTTAGGCATACTCGGCTCCAAACAGAACAGAGTTCAAGATACGGGGGGCTGACCTGCTGTGGAAAGTATCTGAAACTGCTGTGTCTTGCTCCTTTAGTCTCTTCAGATATGCCCACTTTATTCCACCTCCAGATGCTCACCATGTGGTCAGTACACGTCCAACTAAGACACATTTTCTACAGCATCCAAACCAAAACTGACTGAGTTGATTCCAGTGTGATAACATCTGAATTGCATTTGTAAGAACTGAGGAAGTACCACCTGAGAAAGGCCATGGGGAAAAGTCTGGTAAAATGTGGGGAAACACTCTCTTGCGTCACTGATAATTGCCTATCAAAGTGGGTGCTGTTTCCATCTCATTTGGCAGTATGGTGGGCAGATAACTTCTAGTGACCAGAAATCCCTTGTAGAGGTTGTTCACTGTTAGCCAAAACTATACGCTGCTCTGCTTTGCCCAAACCCATGGGAACTTGCTGAACTTGCTGTGATACCTTAATCTCCTGGAGCTGGGACTGATGAGAGCTTGTGTTTGGATGAGGACAACTTTTAGACAGTCTCTGCCAACGGGGCTGATGCACAGTCTGGTTAAATGAAAAGTTAAAAATTAATTACCCAATGTCCAGCCCCTGGTTGCTACCAGGAGCTGTCAATGGCAGGTTCTATTTGGTGTGGCTGAGGGTGGTTGTGCTGCCAGAGGCAGAAGCTGTGTCAGGACCCACTACAGGCTTCTACTGAGCCCTACAGAACATCTGCAATAGGAACCCTTTCTCGCTTCTTTCTCCTTTCTTACAAGGAAATAGGTCAGGAAACAAAAAATCAGGAGCTGGGAAGGAGGATGAGAAGATACAGTGAGCAAGTATTCCTCTTAGACTGGAAGTAATGCCCTCTCAATGCTGAGCTCCTCTGACACTCTCCAGTTCCCTCTCTGGCTACGGGAGCACCCCTTGGGCTTGTGGCCATGCCAGCAAGGAGCTGCATCCAGGTCAGGGTATGGAGACCCACACCAGCCCTGGGCACGGCAGAGTGGAAGGGTGAGGGCTTCCTTTCAATCAGTCAATGCTCAAAGTAATTTCTCCCCCCTCCTCCAGCTCCCCACATGATTTTTCAGGCCAGGAAACGTAGGGACCTTTGTCCTTAAGGAGTTTGACTGAGAGAATTCAGTATGTGATTTCCAATGGACAACAACTGTGCTGGTGAGTTGTGCTGATAAGAGGCTCTGATCTCGCACTGCCTTGGAGCAAGGAGAGCAGTCTCCTGTCCCTCAGCCCAGTTCCTGATGACTGTCCCAGTGTGCTGTGGCTGTGGACTGGGAGGCTGTGTGGGGATGCTGCCGATGCGACCCCAGCCCCTGGTGTGGCTGCTGCTTTCTGACACTGAGTCCCTGTGAAAACCCACCCCAGGATCTTCCAACTCCCACCTCGAGTTTTCCACCTAATGCTGCTGTGAGTGGTTGGAGTTGAGAAAGAACAACTTCCTTCAGTCTTCTGGCTGGCCATCCTCAATAAAGGATCTCTCTGTTGTTTTTAGGAGGGGAGACACACATTTGTGGTGCTACAAATACGTGTGAGACAAGACCTCCAGAGAAGATGACATTATAGCTACTGTTGTGATGTGCTGCTCGGAGGAGTCTGATGAGGAACCATCCCAATCTCCTAAGTGGGTAGTGCAGTGCTGCCTGGAGGGAGGAGTGCCAGCATTTCCCAGATCACTTTGACGTGCCTCTCATTACCAGAGAAGAATACAGTGACAATAAAATGCATTTTATTGTGTTTAAATGAAAAACTGAAAAAACAGATTTCTAGAATTTAAAGATCATTTGCAAGTGTTAGAACAGAAACATCCATTTCTAACCAGTGGTAATACAGGTGAGGACTCCTGAAACACCCTTTCATGCACTCTGGGCTCACAGAATAATCTTCAGCTGTTTAAGTTGTCCCAGTCTATTAGATGCACATTCATGCTCCAGTATGTGATGCCTTAATCTCAAATGGTCTCTGTGTATATTCTTATTTCCTGGAGATCCACTGGTTGTAAACATTCCTTGGGCTTTCTGGTAACACAGCATGTTGAAAATTAATTAATTATTATATAAATCTCTACTCCTCATATTAATTAACTTCAGCAAAGAACATGTAAACTGACCTCCCGCAGCTGGGGCAGCGCTGCAGGTGGATGTGCATTCCAAGTAAAGCAATTACCGGAGGTAAATCAGCAGCATTGGTGGCAGTCTCCTGGTTTGTCTCAAGTGTAAATGCTGGAAACAGATACTTTTCCTCATATTTCAGAATGGCTGAGATGCCTCTCTGCTAACTTTGCTTAACTCGTATTTCCTAGTAAAAGAAATATCTTAAAAACACAAGGTTACAGACACCTTAAGGAGCACCATACAAACCTGTCAATGCCAAGTCAGGCAGAAGGATTTAATGTAATATTTCAGGAAGTGGTGGGATGTGACATTGCCCTCGCTTGTGCACCTGAGAAGCTTCAGTGGTGGAAGATTCAGTGCTGTTGGGATATGAAGCCTGGTGACTCTCACACACAGTGTATGTCAGAGTGACAAAAATCCATGGAAGTTGTGAATTGCCCTGCATCTTGGATTGGCATGTCTCCAGTTGTTTATCAGCACTTAATGCTGTACAAACTCACTGACACAAGTTCAGTGGTTTAGGTGCCTTCCATAAAGCATCATATGTTCTCTGGAATTCCTTGTCATTTGCTGTAGTGGACACAGAGCTAAGGTCTGAGTGTGCGGCTTCATCAGCCTTTTGGGAGAATTGGAAGAGTTGCTAATTAACTACATATTTTAGTCTCAGACCTTCTCTTCCTGCCTGCTGTGACTGTCTGTTGCTCATGCTGTCTGCCCAGCCGCTGATGGCATCTCAGAGAGAGTGTTGAGATAGGTAATGTTTCCTTTAAAGCCTTCTGAGCTCATGAGAGTGAGATAGTGCATTCCCATGTGGTTAAGTTATACACTCACAAGCTCTGCCTAGAAGTGTTAGCATAACAGCCTTGGGTTGCTAGGAGGTGCTGTGTGGGGATTAATTAATCAGGATGGTTGTGCCTTCTGTTTGCCATCATTGCTGATATAGAAGAGAGATTTTCAAAGCCAAAAGCAGTGATGGACTCTTGTCAGGCTGATAGATTTGCATATAGAAACACACATTAAGGCAGTTGTGGCAAAAGTTAGTCATTGCAAAATACTGCACAGAAAAAGCTGTAAACTGTGAGGCCCACAAGAGGCTCTGTCTGCTTTAGGCTGCTCCTCTGTCCACACTGCTATGGGCAGCAGTAACACTGAAACAGCTCTACCAAAAGACTTTCCTGTTCCACTTCATGGGTTAAAAAGGCTGATATTTAGCTCATGGATTTTTGGTCTGGTTTTGAAGCAACATCCTGAACTTTCTTAGTATACAAGTAAGAGACTTGGCTTGCCCCTTGCAAGAGCAGGGGATGCTACCACAGGTTGCAGATCCTTTACTGCACTTTCTGATGTATTTCCACCCATGTGGTTTAAGTCAATAGATGAGGAAGGAGATAGGATAACAGTAAGTCAGCAGACAAAACAGAAAATCCATTAAGAGAGTGATAAAACCTAATGGAGCTTGGAGCAGTCTCTTCAACTAGACAATGACGAGTGACCAAAGCTCCACACTGTAAGAGACATAAGATAGTCTTGATTACACGCACACATAGAGTATTGAATCCACAAAACTTTAAAATGATTTTAGACACTAAATTCATTGGACAAGCAAGGTATTATCCAAACAAAAATATTTAGTTTCCCCTCAGCTGAAGTCAGGTATTCCCTCAGCTCTTTGAGAAGAGTGTAAGAGGAAGGCAGGCAGTGTTCAGATTCCAAAAGCCCTTTGTGGATGACCCTGCATAAGGAACTTCAAGACAACTGGCCCCAAGAGTCCTGTATTCAAAATGCCCCAGAGGGATGAGTTCTCTAATTCTCTAATGCTTCTGAGAACCGATGCCTGGTAAATGCTGTGTGAGAGGGGTTCGGAGTTCCCTACCAGTATTGTCTGGTGCCTGAACAGCTCAATGGGTGCAATCACAGCAGCATGTCCAGCACTTGTTGGAGGTGTCAGAAAAGGAGAAGGCTAGATCCAAAAATGAGCGTTTGAGCTCTTCTGTTGCAGTGTAGGGGGAGAATGTAGCCTTAATAGAACAACCCACAAAAATCACACCTAATGCCTGTGTGCACCCTGTTCTGTTATCTTTCTCTCTCTTTCAGCCATGAAAAGAGAGACCTGCATGGAAGGTAAGGCAACCTTTCAGTTAATAGTCTGTTCCTTTCATCATTCTTCCATGGGGGAGCTCCATACACTGAAAGAATTCAGCTCTGCAGCTTCTTCTCAGGAGCATGTCTGAACCCCTGGTTTATAGAAGAATTCCAGGTGGCTGAGAGCAGCTGCTTGCCAAAACTCACACACTGGGTTGATAATCTTCATGGAAACAGTCTAATATGTAAAAGCAGGAGTGTAGCATAGTGGTCAGAAGTTTCAGTTTGGGAGGGCAGGCTCGAGCTTCTTCTTTGGGCTCTGTGTCACTTCCTTGGGGGTACAGTGCAGCAGCAGCCCAGGGTGTACATGGCTCTGAGTCCCTTCCAGGAAAAGAGAGGAATAGGTACTGCTTTCCCTTTCCTGCATGAGTGCTGTATCCACAAGGCTGCTATGAAAACCCTGTTGGAATTCTTTTCAGGATGGAAATAACTACTGTTTGGGGTGGGTTTTTTTGTTTGATTGTTTTTTGTTAAATGGATATTGCTGAATACTTTAGATATGTGCTAGGAGTCCCTAAGGGATGAGGCTGTCAAGGCAGTGTCCAGTCTGTAATTCTCAGCAGAAGAATTATGATAATCTTCTCCACAGCAGTGGCACCTGAGGGCATGCACAGTGCAGAATTTTAAACACCTGAGAATATTTTTAAGGCAAAATTCTATACGCCTATAACCCCTCAGGTCTACTGTTGTTCTAGTGGGGTTTGGTATCTTGTTTTGCTAGTGCTGATCACCCAAATTCCCACTTGTATTGCACTTAAAGAACTCATGCACACGTTTTTGCTCCCTTGCACCAGTGCTAGACATGAGGACTGATACAGTCATTGCCTTTTCTGTACACACAATAAAGTATAGGTTACAAGTGCTAGATGTGACCATAGTAACTTCCTATATGCTGCACGCTTCCTTGCCAGGCTCCGTGCAGAACACTCCCTGCGTAAAGCTATGAGTGGGGTAAGGCCAAGCAGGTTTTGTTTTGTTCCCTCCCAGGGGTTTGAACCCAGCCGCTGCAGGATCGTGTCCCAGCTGCTGCAGGATCGTGTCCCAGCTGCTGCTCTCACTGCTCTGCAGCACTGGAGTAGCAGAGTGTAGCTCCTGTGACAAGCTGTTTTGCAGCCTGCAGCGACACTGTCTGCTGTTTATCATGAACAGGGTTACTGGAATACTGCGAGACAGCAGTCACGGACCTGCAGTGCGGGCGCTGGAGCTACGGTAAATCAGGCTCTGGAGTCACGCGTGCACTTGCAGGGAAAGAAGGCTGTGCTGATGCCAGAATAACACATTTCCCCACTGGTGCTGGCACCTGTCTCTGGGCACTGTAGCTTCTATAAAAAGGTTTACATAAGAGAGTTGTTACTGTACAAGCCTCTATTTCTTACCCGTGGTTACCTGCATCTACTGGGCTTCTTTCTGCACGCCCACCTGTGTTAACAGACATCAGCTGGTGTGCCAGGATCATGGCACGGCTGGGGCTTGTGGAACCCTGATCAATGCTGCTGCTGAGGTCTATTAGTCACTGTTAATTGTGGCTTTTAATGCAGGCAGTTGCAAACTGTTTTTTAATTTGTACCTGTTGGATGAGTGATGGTAGCCCCAGTTCTGCAAGTTATTTAGGTTCCTGCTACTGAAATCTGTGGGGACACAATGTCTAAATTTAATTTTTCAGAATGTGGGACTGTTCTGCTTGCTACAATTCAAATACATAGAAGGTTCCCTATAAATATTTCATGGCCTTGGGGACAAACTGTGATGTGGCTGCAAAATTAGACACACATACATCTCCACAAGAAAAATCACATTGCAGTAGCAATGGAGAAACCCTGCTCCTAACCTGTCAGTACTTGCAGCTGACAGATGCAGAAAGACAAAATATAGTTAATGTTTTAGAAACAGGATTTGCACCAATATAGGCTTTCAGTTTCCAATGTTTTTAAATGAAGCAGAAATTACATGCCTATCTGCCCTCAGATTTTCCTCGTTAGCATTAATCAAGCACACTTGACTCACAGATGAATTTGATTAGGATCACGTATACTCTTAGGAACCAAAAATAATGAATCATGACTTGAGTGTACGTGCTGTTACAGCCAACATTGTTGCTTGGTGTCTGCTGCAGCAGTGTACTAATAGAAAGCTCCTAGAACTGGGTTCCAAACCCTTGGCAACAGGAGGTGGTAAATGGCACATATGAAACAAAGCAAGGCCACACAAAATGGAAAGCTATAAAATGCACAGCTATTTAAATGTCTGTGTAATTGCTTGAAATTCTCTATTTTCTGACATAGAAAAAAACTAGGATGGAAACTTGACTGTGTCTACATGCATACACAAATATTTTTGCATGTGTTCCAGCTTCTGGCCCACAATTGTAGCTTTTAGATCTGTGAGCTCACTTACATGTCTTGTTTTACAATGCCAACTGTTTCTTCTGCTCATCTTTTAGCACTAAGGAAGAAAAATGCCCTCAGGAAAAAAAACAAAGGTGACAAAAAAGCCAAAAAAAAAAAAAAAAAAAAAAAAAAAAAAAGAANAAAAAAAAGAAAAGAGAAAGCATCTGAGCTGTCTTTCCCTCTGCATATACAGTAGTATAGCTCTGTGTGTAAATCTGGATTTACACATTCACCACTGCGTGTATAAATTCATGCCAAGCCCATGTGCTCAAGCACTGGTTCAGATGCAGTCAGGGGATGCAAAATTCCACTGCCTGTTAAGATGTTTGTTGATAAAAAGACAAACACAGAAAAGTGTTTCTGTTGCGACATTTTGTTGATATTCCACATAATTTATTCTGACCTTCTGTCATCCTCATTTTATTTTTCTTTTTTTACAGTTAGTTTTATTGTGCAGTAATTCTTTTTACACTCATCTCACCAGCGAGGTGCACGAGGACTGTCTGTGCCATAAAAGAATATGTAATACCTGCTATCCCTGTTATCATGACTACTGCCTGGGTCTTTGACAGTTCTGCAATCTACTTTATCATTTACCTAATTGCCAGAAAATGCCTGTAAGAAGAAAAGTAGACATATGAAAAGGGAATAATACATAAAGAAACATCTGCATTGAGATCATTTGTCATTTTTGGAAAGGCTTTGGAGAATGATGTATACATTTAGTATAGCTCATGACACTATGAATCTCTTATTCTACCAGCAGGCCTTATCTGGCATGTATTGAGCTTTTATCATGTCTGTAAGATCCCTGCTGTGTGCTCTGGCTGCAAGGCCCTCCCTGACCCTGCCCAGTGTCTGCACTGGGTGAAGAGGGACTGCCCTCCCTGCTGTGCAGTGCTTAGCAATGCTTAGTTTGCAGCAGGTGCCTTTTTCATAAGCCGTTTGCTTTTTTTTCTTCTGCCATCTCCCCTGTTTTGCCAAGCAAGCCCCTGGGACTCTCTGTGCTGTCACTGCTTTCCAGTCTCCATCATGGTGCTGCAGACTTGGCTGCAGGGTGACTTCACCCCAAGCCCCCTCTGCCACAAGGATATCCTGTGCCTTCAGATCCTCCAAAGCATGTTTTAAGAACTGGCTTTTCAGGAGCAGGAACTGCCTATGCCAACATATGCCATGACCAGAGAAGGTAACTCTGCGGCTAAGGAGCAGAGGACGCCTGAGCAGCAAGCATTGGTAAAAGAATTCCACATTAATTCAGATCCCTGCCAGGGAGTTTCAGTTACCTTGAATTCTCTTTGTGATAACAGCACCAGAAAAACTCCCTCACTCCCTGTGCTTGCTGGTTTATGGAACACTGGAATGGCCTTGGAGTTAGGTCACTGGCAATTATCGAGATATTAGAGTACACAAAGAAAGGAAAGTTTGAAAGGCATAAATGTATTTCAGACAAGGTTTTTATGGACCTTTTCACGGGTAGATGTGCCAAAATGTTTCCACTGGAAACTTTATGTAAAATTATTAATGTAAAGGGGTTCTGCAATCCTGGCATCTCTCTCCCCTCTCCTGAGAGCTGGTGTAGCTCATGACAGCTCTGTCCTGTGTACTGGGAACATCAGCAGCTGGAACTTATAATTTGTTAGTCTTAGTCTTTATGTAGCTCATTTCAGAGACTCCACTGGTAATGACAGCTCTTACCCTTTTACCTCCAGGACAGCTTGGAATTCATTGCATAGGGCCAGAAATCACTCTAGCATCAAAATTGTAACAGGAAGAAAAATAAGCACTTAGTACAGTATCAGACCAATTTTTGGCATTCCTTAAATTCCTCCAAAGGACAGTCAGAGGGACAGATGTGTCGTTGCCGCTCTGGGCTTTCTTTCACCCCTGCTCTGTGACTGCATGGTGCTCTTCTTAAAACCTTCCCCTTGCTTTTTCACTATTCCTTACCCTTGCAAAGATTTTACCCAAGAGTTTTCTGATGCCTCTTGGACTAATGGCTACCTTTTAACATCAGGGCTTTCTAATGAAATCCTGTCCCTTTTTGTGAAGAGGTGAGCTGCCTTGGAGGTGTGACTGCCCTTGGCTGCCCGCTGCAGTTCATGGTCTCCTGTTTTGGCGGCCATGCAGTGGAAGGCAGCTTTCTCTGAAGAGGAGGAGTCTGGGGATCTGTAAGTTCAGGAAACACATCTCCCAGGCTTTCTGATAAGGTGGATTGTCGGACATTTATTTTGATTACACTTTTACCATAATGTCATGCTCTGCTGGACAGAGGGTTTTCCCTGGTGGCTATTTGCCTTCCTGAGAAGGTGGGAGAAGTATTTCTCTTCTTGCATGGCTCACAAGAATTATTTCCATGAAAAGGCTGACATACACTGAATCCATACATAGTAACCAGAGGCACCGCAGTGATGGTGTCAGTCCTATTCTGCCAGCACTTGCTGTATGTCAGAGTTCCTAGAATAAACAGATTTTATTCAAAAGAGATTAAAGCTGTCAGCTACAGCCAGTGACAGCCCACAAGGTGGCCTTTCCTTCCTCACATTCCTCTGAGCATTGTGCTCACTCTGCCTCCCGATGGCTGAGTCTGACTCTTGAGCAGCACAGCATCCTGAGGTCCTCATGCCCCAGGTGTTTTAGACCCAGGAATCCTCATGGCTCATGAGTATCTCTGTGTGGAATCCCCTTCCAGATGGGAGAGGATGCATGTTATGCCTTGTCCTCAGGAAGTTTCCAGCCTACGCTGCCTGTGGGAGAGCAGTGAGTTGGCACTACCAGCAGGGCCCCCGCTGCCACAGGGATCCCCCCTTGCCAAGCAGCTCTTACGCAGCCCTTTTTTCTACTGATGCCAAGGGTGTCTGTTTAAGGAGCCAATGAATCTGCCACAGGAATCTCTTGTATTGGGATTACATGTGCTGTTAATAAAAATTGCCTTCAACTTCTAAATCGGGGCGCTTAAAACCCACAATGAATTCATTCTGTGGTAATGAAAAAAAAACCCAACTTTTTTGTTGAAATTTAAATAGACCCATGAACTTTTGTATCATGAATGCTATTTTAAAACTGTAAATCTATTCCATTTTTTCCACTGTGGTTGTTTTTATGTTTCATTGTGCTCTTACATAGGAAAGTCTTTGGTCTTTTAATAGGAAAGATTTTATGTTTCCAGGCACAGGTTTTTGTGCCCAGCTCAATAGGCTTGGTAAGAAGCTAGTTTTCTGACACTCCTTTTTCTGTGGTAAAAAATTTAAGAAGGGAATTGAAGAAAGTAGTAAAATATAAGGGCATCAAGAAATTATTGCTAACTTCTGTAAACTTAGACTAAGGTGTTCTAAACATTTTTTTAATTAAATAAAAAAAAAAAAAAAAAAGAAAAAAAAGGGAAGACCTAAATAGGGGCAAAGTGTTCTTTTCTGTGATTTCTGTTTTTGAGAAATCCAAGCAGGACTCAGACTAACAGACTGTCTGAGACCAAATGTTTTGTTATTATAAACATGGCCTGAAACTGGATGATAAATTATATAGGTAATGTAAAGCCCCAAAAAGCTATTTTACAAAAGCTCTGAAGCTATTTAGAATTCTGTTGGAAAATGTACTCAATTCTGGTCCCTATCCCAAAATCTCCTATCCATAGCAAGGAAGAAGAATTTATCTACAGTTTTCACTCTTCCATACCTTTTTGTCTGCTGTCCCTTGTGCCTAGAAGATGTCTATATATCACAGAGATATTTCATTCTCTGTTAAAGTTTGCATAAAAGTAATTGATTATTTTGCATATATTTGATGCTTGTTGTGATGTTGATTTGCTCTGGCTATTGCCTTTCCTATTGACCAGTGCTCTCTCTCTGTTTTCTTCTATTTCCCATGCCTTTAGTTTAATAATGAGGCTGACAGTTGTCTGGGACAACAGTTATATTTTTGATATATGTTTGTATAGTGCTTGGCACAATGCAGCTTGGTTTCTGTGTATGTCAAATAATAATGATGTTGTTTCCAATTCTTTCAATCTCCAGCTTTGTAACTGTTTCAGAAATCCTCTTTTAAACAGTTAGAAGTGAATTATTATTTAAACAATATTTTCCGCATCAGTTATGAGCTCTTTAAATAATTTAAGTGCTTTTTCCAATACTCCTCACAAACACTGTGTTATGCCTGTGTCATTTTACTCATTTAAAGCCAAAGACCTAATGATACAGAGATCTGCTCCAGATGTCTGAATAAAACTGCACAGTGCAACCTCTGAAAGCCACATGCTGCTGCTCTGAAGGGAGTGCCTTGCTAATGAGAGGCAGCACAAGGAGTACAACAGATGCCTTCTAGTACCTGGCGTATGCCCTCAGTGTCAGCAATAATTAATCTTCGGCATTATTCCCTTGGAGTATTTACCTGTCAAGTAATACTTAAGGGATGCCCCCTTTTCAGCACAGGAAATGACACAAACAGCAGAGGTGTCAGACCACTGTCATTGACAAACATCCCTGAGTAGTAAAACCCATGATGCGCTGGTTCGTCACTGTGTGTGAGCTCTGTTGTTGTTGTCAAGTTAATCTCTTGCTATTTCCAAAGTGGAAATCAGGATCTACTTCTGTATTAAGCCAGTCTCTAATCCTTGTTCCCAGCTAAACATAACCACAATCTATTTATATATTGGGCTATCCCCAATTAAACCAAAAAATAGTATAACCTAGTTCAGCTGTTGGGTAACACCAAGTCTTAGCAGTGGTTATTTATATCGTTAAGATGTTTCAGACCTGCTGCATTAAATTAAAGCTTGGACTGAGCTTTTTTTATGTTTGCTGTCACTCACAGCTACATTGGCTTGAATATGTAATGATGTGATGGTGACCCCCACATTTTCTGGGCTGGCCTGGCTCAGCTGCAACCTCCTGTATGTTCCCTGTCTGGGGTGGCAGCTGAAGTCCCTGGCTTGCCTGAGCCCTGCAGGAGACAGCTCCTATGGCAGCAGTGAATGTTTCCATGAAGTTTTGAACTTGGCAGCTCCTTCCCTCCACTGCAGCTGGCAAGGTGACAGCAAGCAGGAGGGTCTGTTCAACCTGCTCAGGAATTTCTCCATGTATGTTGGTGTTTGATAAATCCGTTTTCCCGCAAATGCATATACGACAGTTTGTGTATTTAAACAGGTGGGTTTTGGGAACTTGCTGCTCCATTTGCAGGGAAGTATACACTCCACAAGTGCATCATGGAAAGGCAATAACTAAAGTGGTGACGCAGACTTTAAATAAATAAAAAGGTTACTACCAGGTGATTTGTGCAGCTCTAATGTAATTAGTAATTAATATTAGAGACAGACAGTCCAATGCATTGGACTCTGCAAAGCACTGTATCTTACTTTCTCATGTCTGAGGTTGGGTTTATTTTGTCTTTTGCATTGCTACAGAATGCACAGAACTAGTGTGGTTGTCAGTCTTCACACATGGCTATGATTGTCAGTCACTAGGTTTTTTTTTTTTTATAAAATGGATATGTGATTGCTACTTCCATTCCTTCTGGACAAAGCCAGGGCCAGGACAAGGCATCTCCCAGTATTGAGTGCTGAGCTGGTGAAGGCGGAGAAACATCTTCTTCAGGGAGCAATGATACATGCAGCTGCTGCTGAGAAACCACTGGTATGATCTGGAGGTGAAATTACAGTTGTAAGGCCAGCAGCAGAGTGTTGCTGAGTAAATCCAAGATGTGAAGCAACCCATAAAAATAGTTCACTTCTCACATGTTATCTGTTAAGTATCTACCCTTTCACTTCCATGACTTTTTTATTGAACTTTTCTAAAATTCAGGAACTTTTCTCTTCACTGTGCAAAATGCTTTCCAGTGTTCTTCAGACATGGAAAAAAAAATCCAAAAACCAGTTTCACGCAAACCAGGCATGCCCTTCACTGAAAGTTGCTCTTCGTGTCTGATATGTCCAAACCTTGACTGCTTCCTGGGTGAGGGAGAAGTAGCCTCACCTTGCCTCAGCTCTCATCATGGAAAAAATGCTGTTGATGCAGGTTGTACTCTTCTCCAAATCCTCATCCCCACTTTACCTGAATAATACAGACTTTCAGCCTGAAGTTGATCAAATGTGCAGTTTTTCTGTTGAATTTGAACAAGCCCACACCTGACTTTGTATATGTGCTCCACAGCCCCTGATGTGAACAGAGCAATGCTCACTTCAGGTAGAGCTTCAAGGGTTTTGGAGTCAGCCAGTGCAAGGGCACCCATGGGGAAACTTCTCGTTTATCAGGGAGTTGAAGAAATACCTCCCCTGCCTGTATGCTAGGTGAAAAGGGAGTTTTATGTTGCTGATGATAGATTCACTCTTTGGAAACCTGAAGTGGTGCAGCTCTTAGGTCTCTCCTAGTTGTTTTGGGCTGAGAAGGCTTGGTTCCTTAGTATAGTCACATGACTGTAAGCAATAAAAGACTGAGACACTGGGAGCTGGGAGTCTAAGGGCTTCCAAAGAGAGCACTTTCCTGGGATCCTGGCACTGTAAAAAGTGTGAATGAAACTCTGCAAATGATATAATATCTGCCAATAAGGGACACTTCTTGAACCTACATGATCTCAAGAAGTCTATTCTAGGAGTAGGATACGTCTCTCTGACACTCTGCCTCTTGACCTCTTTCTCTCATCATTTTTATTTTTTTTACTCAGCCAGAAGTTTAACAAGCTAACAAGTTACATGCAACATCTAAGGACAATACTAATCATGTGGTTCATCAGAAAATAATCCAATGGTGATGTTGAAGGCCTCCTGTGAGGCAAGTAAAGACAGCAGAGAGACTCTAGGGTAGTAAAGGCAGTAGATACGTTCTGTTCTCTGTGAGAAGTGTGAGAAGCATCAAGGCACAGGCATTGTGCAGCATTGTTGAACCAGAAATGTGCAGGTGTAGGGGGCACAGGGTCTTTATCCTCTGTGGAACATGTGGACTTTTACTGCTGTTTTGTCTTTGCATAATTTGGACATGTTTTTAAATCTCAGTTATGCTTGATTCTGACTTATTTCAGGGGTGGCTTCTGATGTACACCAGTGTGAGAGAAGAAAGAGGTATTTCATAGGAGCAGTTATTTGAAGATGTTCAGGTAAGCTGTCAGAGTTTTTCCAAGTGATCCTCTAATGAAAGAACATTTTGTCCCCCAAAGGTGCTTCTCATTTTAGCTTCACCTTTTCCTTAAGTGAGTGAGGGAGAGCAATGCAGTGCCAAATCCTACCTTAGCTGCTCTGCTCTCCTTGCTGAAGGAGCCCATTTCCCTCCACTGACTCACTGAGCTGAAGCTGCTCTTGTGCACACCCTGCTAACGAGGCAAAGAGCTACTGGAGGCAGCGTTATACTGGCCAGCAGCGGTGATGTAATTGTCAGCAGCAGAGTCTTGGGTCAGAAGTCAACCTGGAGTGGGCTTGTAACTAGGAGATCAAAATATTTTCTCTGCCTTTTGCAATGGGACATGTCTGTATTGTTTCCCCCTTGCTTCTCTCTTTGTGTATGTTTTATCATCTCAGATCATGTTTGTGGGTCTTACTTTACAGTGTGACAGAATTGTTTAAAATCCATCAGACCAGGGCTGCAGAGAGGGCAGGGTGAGGTGGGAGGGACAGCGGGGCTGTGTGGCTGCCTCACTTGCTCAGCTCCAAATGCGAGCTACATAGAACTGAGATTTGTAGAGCATCAACAATCAGATGTAGTTTATAAGTCATGCTAGAAATACATTCCTTGAGCTTGTGACTTTGAATTAACTATTTTGCTTTTAGCTTTTAAATCTGCCAGCCTGACCATTGATTAAACTTCCAGTAACACAGGATTTGTGAAAAACAGGGCTTTCTCTACTTCCACAGGCTCAAGGAATCAAAACCTTTTCCTACCAGCTTAAATAATTTTGTGCTTCAGAGGAACAGTGCATGTCAGGTACCCAGCTTCGGAGCAGCTCACCTGAGAAATGGGCTTGACACACAAGTGACACATTTTCTTTTCTAGTCACTTATCTCTTTTAATCACTAACACGCTCAGTGAGATGATGAGAGAAACCCTCCCTTATTCATGGTAAATTTTAGTGTAGAATATGTTCAGAAAATATTAAATAATGTGTTAATTGCCATGAAGGAGGAAAAACATGACAGAGACCTTGCAGAGTCCACTGCTTCTGGAAAGGATGGTGTTGTCCCGTACATTATCACAGAGAGGTAAATTTTGCAGAAACGTGATTTGCACTGGAGTGCAGTGCAGTGAAATTATTGAAAATTCTGCTAGCCATCAAAATGGCTCATTAGAGTTATTAAAGATGGCTTCTTTTTCTATGCCCAGCTCCTCTGTTTACTGCCTGCTTTCAAAATGAATACATTTGATTAGAACAATAGAAAGAAGGCAAAAGACAAACTAGTGGTCGTTGTAGGAGGTCACCGAGCAGCGTGAGCATCGTCATACATTTGTGCACGTGTGTGTCCTAGCTAGAGGGCTCAAGAACCTGCTGCAGCTGTGCCACCCCTTTCTGGCTCCTACAGAATGCAAGAGCCTTCAGTGCTAAGGAACTGGCTTTGTGGAGTGTGATTGAAGCTGACAGCATTGTAACTGCTGCTATTTTATTGAGTGTGTTCCCTGAAAAGCATGCTGGCCGTGGTCTCCCTTTTTCAGGAGGCTGGCTGGATGGAGCAGGACATGTCTGCAGCCATGCACTGACAGCACTCACTGGCTTGCAGAATCAGGGCAGAAAACTCCACAAGCCATGTTGCCATATGTCTAAGGCTGTGAAGAAACAGCATTTGGTGCTTGTGGATGGGCAGAAGTAATTCCTCTCCAGAAGTGTCCCAGCAGGTACTGGGAAAAGACCCCTGTTGCCAGACATGTACTGCTTTCTCCAGTTTTATAGCCAAGTTGCTTGTGTATTTATGCACCTCATGTACCAGAGCAGGAAAGTTCTAATCATGTGTAATGATTAAATCTTAAACCTTGTCTTACTGATTGCCCACCTGAAAAGGACATCAGTAAAAATCATCTTAAAAATTAGCCTTTAGGCCATTAGGGATTTCTTCATTTCACTTAACTGCCAGTATATCTGTCAGACAGTGTAGTTTAAAACCAGCATCAATGCAGAGAGACTCATCTCCCCATGCCTCTGTTGTCAGTGGGGAGAGAGGCATCTCTGTGATTCATGTAACCTGTGTTAGATGAATCACCCTGGAGATATTTGGTTAACCCTGTCTGCTTCCCTCTGGGAAACAAGGCAAGCAGTTTAAATGAGGTGAAGTGAATCCTACCTGCAGGGCTCAATGATCAGTTGACCTGCCACGAACACAGTACAACAGAGATGAAGAATTAGATCTTCAAAAGGAAAATAAACAACATCTCTTCAGTTGTATGTTCATTATCACATCTTACGTTTTGGAAAGTGGAAAGTACATGATGAATGACATAAGGGTAAAGCCATGTAAATAAAAGAGGTGCTGTTGCTCAATTAAATAGACATTATTTATGCCTGACTGTGTAGAGCATCTTGCTCAAAGGCATTTTGTATGGCTCCAATCCGCTTAAAGCCTGACGCTGGAGAGTGTGTGTTTTGCTGATAAACATGAGCCCAGGAGCCAGAAAATCCAAACAAGGCAGTGAATCACTGAGCAATCACATGAAGCATCACTTTGCTAGGTGCTAGTGTGGCAAATGGGCAGCTGAATGCTGAACCAGGGACATTGGGTGGATAATACTGTAAACGGGGAAAGATGAGAGCTCCCTTCAAGAAGACCATATTTAGCTGTGGTTTTGTTTCTGCTGGTTGACTGCACAGTAAAGGGAGTTGGGGAAGGATATGACACCCAGACACTGTACCCCAGCTATGACCTGATCTTTCGGAAGAAGAGCTGGTTTAGCCACTACCAGGTGTTTCACTTTTTAGCTTGTCATTCTTCTTCTGGTGCAAATGTGAATCACAGACCTGGTGTGACCTGGACTGAAACCAGCCCAACCAAACTCAGCTCTGCCTCAATCATGTGCCACCACCTTTCCTCAAGGAATGTGCCAAGTAGGGGTTGGGGTCTTGAAGACACCCACAGCTCTACCCACCCTCCCACGGCTCCCCTGCCCTGCCTGGGACCCCGTGTCAACCCCGACCCAGCCATGGGACTCCTCCACCCAGACAAGAAGCCCAAAACACTTTTTAATGATGCAAAACAGAAGGTGTTTTGCAAACCAGTGTGGGTCACAGAGCTCAGTGGTGCTCTCTTTCCATCCCAGGCTGGCTCGTTGTGTATATAAATGCAATCAGAGTGTGAAAGTCAAGATCTGGCCATCACATGGAATGTTTTTAAGGTAGATTTGCTTCTATTGGCAGGGTTTTGAGGGCTTCCTTTGTATTTCTTTGTGAGAATACCAGAGTATTGGTAACTATTGTTGGCTGCACTCAGCGTAAGAATCTTAGGCACCAGAGTGAAGAAGAAATTGCATTTGGAGCAAAAGACCTTTTTCTGTATCTCCCTTCAACAGTTCTGAAGATCAGAGGCTCATTCTTCTGTTGAAATTTCTAACCTACCGTTTGCTGATGCAGCAGTCGCCTATTGTTAAATTACCACCTTCACTTCGTGGTATAAAATCAAGCTATAAAATTCTATGAATCCTGTAGCTGTAAAGGAGACCATAGCTCCTGAACCTGATTGTACTGAGGGCTGTGGCATACTACAAAGACCCTAGCTGCAAAAAATCTTCAGTGTTGGTGCCACTCGTCTGAAGGTTTTTTTAGCTCTGTATTCAAAGAACACTTATGGCTAGCTCACGTCCTACTATTATTAGTATGTTATGATTTTTTTTTTATTTGCATTGAAAACCACATTTATGTCATAAATGACTTAATCCTGTTCCCTGGACAATTATCGGCAGAATTCATAAACGTCATTGAGTGCAAGAGTGGAAAATAGGCAGTCCTTTCGCTCAGTAACTCTTACTGAAATAATCCAGTTTTTCCATTTGCTCTTTATCATTGCTCTTTTTTTCTTCCCCCAAAGCTGACATTTGTTTTAATTTCTTTTCAGTTAACTAGACTAAAAAGTAACGTGTATTTTATTATAAATTGCACTGCATTGCTTCCCCTGGCTGCTCATTTCTCACCCTCTGCTGAGTCTTCAACTGTGCTGGCTTAATGCATTAATGGGGAAAATACCTTTGGACACCCATTATAGTCAACAAAGCTCTGCAGTGCACAGATATAGAACACACCTTCCTTTTGGTACATCAGAATCCAGATTATCTGCAAGTAACAGACTAATAAGGGGTTCTCCAATGAGTCAGCTGATTAGAGGCAATCCTATTCCCTGAGAGCTCTTATGCTGGCTTTTACAGCTAGCTAGTGCACAAGGAGTGTAAATCAGTGCTTCTTCCCTACCCTTGTGCTCATGACCAAAGGATCACATTCTGCTTTTAGTGCTCGGTTAAAGAATTGTAAAAATGCTGCTGTTATATGGAAGGAAAGAAGCTGGTGGAACAAATTCGGTACTCCCTGTAAGCACTTGCTGGGAAAATCTACTCCAATGAAGAGAGCAATGAGCATTTTTTAGATTGGATGGTGGCACTTTCAGGATGGTGACTCCTGTTTGTTTCCCTTAAAATGAATCAACGTTTTATTATTCCTTAATTTCTTAGTGTCTTTTTCTGCTTTTCCCCCTCTTAAGACCCTCAGTAATTTACCTCAGACACATAAGCCTTCATTTCCCTACCTCATACATCTCAGTCTCAGAGTATTTGATCCCTTGTACCTGTCTCAGTCAGCAGGAATCTTTGTACCCAGTCACTGGATGTGAATTGGGAGAAGCAAAGGCAAAGCTGTGGACATGAGTTGGTGTAAATAATCTAACAGTCCCATTGCTGTGGGCCCACTGCTGCTTCATCCCACATCTATTTTTGCCTTTTGTTCTACATTTACTCCCCCAGCTGCCTGTGGCCCCCTGTGCAGTAGGAATGAATGGTGACAATGGAGCAGCTCCCCTAAGGGCATGCAGTGACTGTGGACTCTCCCAGTGTGTCCAGCACTATCCAGCCCAGCACCCAAATTAATTTCTGTCCATAGCTGATGTTGTTGGTGGGGCTGAGAATAGCCAGGGGCCAGCCAGCACTACCAGATGTGAGAAGAAGAGCAAAATAGGAAATGCCACAATGGTCCAAAGGAGAGTGAGGCAGGCAGACCTCATTCATTGCCCATGCAGGCAATTCACTATTGGGAACAAAATCTACTAAGCTGGGGCTTCTGAGGGGAAGGAAGAAGGTGAACTCCTCTGCTGAATGTATAGGGAGAAAGTGTACTTTCAGACATGCTGCATTCAGTTTTCTTTGAAAGAAATCTGAATTTTGTTTTTCCTGCTTTTTTTGGTTTTTTTCTCCCTTGAATTTCCCTCTCACTCCAAGATGATTTATTCCTCTCTGTGGACAACCCTTACGCAAGAAGGTGGTTTGAGGAACTACTTTTGTCATCATATACATAAATACAAACTGGCTAATTAAGTGTCAGCTAAAAAGCCCTGCTTTTATATCCAATGGAAAATTTCTGCCTAATTGCTCTGGGCATCACCTGGTCTAACTGTAACTGGCTGGGGAAGGATTGCAGAGCTGCTACTCCGCAATGTTTACTTCATCCTGGCTGCAGGGAGAATTCCTTAAAGATGTGATTAATGACACAGAGAGTGGATAAGATGGGTGAAAAAAATGCCTCTGAATTTTACTATTGCACCAGGCAGTTACGTTCAAGCACTCGTGTGCTTTGCGACAGCACTGGCCTTATGGTTTGTCTCTTCTTGTGCCTGTGTCTTGGACAGGCACGAGAGTTGCAGAAATGTTGACCAGCGAAGAGTGCAAAAGGGCTGAATAGACCAGGACTGCACAGCCTCCATCAATCTATGAGATTGGTTTTGTCCCTGCGAAGGAATCAGTTCATATATTTCAGTAATCAACTTGCTGTCATCCCTTGTAAGTACCAGGAGGCTAAAAAGGCTGCACCTCTCCCCAGCTATAAAAACAAGTAAGAATTTTCCCCACAGATAGAGTGAGTGAAATTCATGAGCACTGATGGCATTCCCTGAAGAGCAACAAAACTTCATGCTGTGGATGTGTAGTGCAGAATGAGACCTGGAGAGTTAATTGCCCAGCTGGAAAACCGGAGTAGGCTCGAAAGAGACAGTACAAAGGAAAACACATGTACAAGTTCCCCAAGTACAAGCCGTTCATGCCATGTTTGGGACAACCTTTATGGATGACTTCATGGAAGAGATATATTGTGTGGTTGTGGAGAGATGTGTTTTCTTTGTCTGCCTCGGATTTTATGAAGAGGATATGAAAGATGACATCTAACAATTTCTAATCTAACAGTAACTACAACTAAACACAAAGGCTTTTCTGACTTTGGTTTACTTTTTCTGTCTGCACTTTCTGCTAAGATACATGTTAAACATTTCGGTGAGACATTAGAGCCTGCAGTTCTGCTGCAATCACTCTGGCCATAAATCTCTCCAGTCCTGCAGTGGACACATTATGCTCTTTTAATCAGCAGTGACAAATTACAGACAATTCATAGAGAGCTAAGCTAACCCGAGGTGCAGATCATAGTACTCCAACCACCCACTCACCTTCATGATTCCCAGCATGTTTCAAAAAATGAGCAACTTCAGTTGAGTATGCCAACAGAAAAAGTATTTTTGCAAAGTACTGTCCATGCCACAAACCTTCCCTAAGAGAGATGTAGTTACATTTTGTGCAGTAAGTATTACAAGAACCTCTGTACATCCTACTCAGATGGATGTGGCACTTTGTGCTCTTTGGGATTATCACTCAACAGCAGAGGCCCAGAGCCTGATGTGTAAGAGACACCTGAGGTGAAGATGCGGGACCTGGGGCCAGTTTAGCTGCTGCCAAGCACTGAAATACAGGTGAAGGAAAATCAGGACATATTTTTGCTCAATTCTACCCTTGGTAGATCTGCATAATTGTCATGCACATTGATGAGTGCCTATTTCTTTGTAAAAGGTTCCTGGCTCTGAAAACTTGAGAATGGCTCAGGAGGTCCCTGAAAATCCTCACGAAAGCCACAGGAATGCTATAAAGCCTAAGAGGAAACAAAGCAAGATTTCAATTGCAATGTCAACGAGAGATTTTTTTCGGCATATCAGTGTTTCCTTCAATAAAGGTACATTGTCAGTTAAAGATTTGATCTCTTGTAGCATGGAAAAAAAATTCTTTCCCCTGCTCAAAACCAAAGTTGTTCAGACTTTCTAGGATAAGAACTAGCCCTATTAGATTCAGGGACTAGGAGATTGTAAATATAAATGTAAATATAAAATATAAATATAAAATGTAAATATGTAAATAGGAAAGAAAGCTGTAGGACCTCATTATATTTAATCCAGAGTCTGGATAATTGGGAGCTGACTACAGAGTTTATGTATACTTATATAAAAGTTATGGTAGCCCTATTGAGTAGTTCTATCACAGTTTCTTACTCTTCCTTTGTTAATGATGAGGTAGGTTGTTACAAGTTTCAGCATGTTTAGATTTTTTTTCCTTATGGAAAAATTTCTTCTGTCAATCAGCTATGAGACTATAACAATTTAAGGACCAGACCCTGCGTTTGTGGCACGTACACTATACAGTGATTTTCCCTGTGCACAGCATCAACATTGTGTGGCTTCGTGCAGACTTTGTGTGTTCTAATGCATCTTAGTCAACACCCAGCTGCAGTAACCCTGAATTCATAGTTGGATGTCTTTTCAAGCGCTTGGTACTAAAACACTGAAGCAGAAGTGAGAGAGAGCTGGTTATGCAGTTCAGGAGACTGGATACAGTCACTTGGAGGCTGACAGAGAAAAACAGGTTTGTAAATATTAGAGCTTTAAAAACAAACAAACAAACAAATCCCTTACAAAGCCCCTAGAATAACAGTCCTACTTCTAAGAGAATTTCAAAATAACATTCAGATATTTTATTTCAGACAAATGTTTTGTCCAGCGGGTGGTTAAGTGTGTTTTGCAGACTGAGGACAGATACACGATACATTTACAGAATTTCATGCATTAAATAAGCTTAGGTAATTTTTTAGTCATCATTAATTTTGATAACATTTGAATTAAAAGCTGTCTGAGGCTAAATGGCATGTATTATTTATTTTTGTTCCACTTCCCTGTTTTCATCATGCAAGAACCAAAAGTGTTTATTTTACTGGCAATATTAAAGCAATCATATGATTTTGAGTAAGTCTTTTGGGATTGTTTGCAAGTTTTTTCTCTTCTGCATGTCTGCTTCCTCCCAGCTGGGGGCTGGCTGTTGTATGGAAAGGCCAACCACGTCACGGAAAAGCCCTGTCTCTGATCAGATGGGCTTAATATAAACCAGGTTTGCTGAGAAAGAATTAAAGAGGCAGCCCCAAAGCAGGAGAGGATTTACTTCGGCAGAGCTGCTCAGTGTGTCACAGCCCACCGAGAGAGAAGGGCAGGGGGAGCAAAGGAGTGGACTGGCTGCAGGAGCCTGGTACAAGTAAGAGTGGATTTGGACCCATTCTTTTACTGAAGGTGCTGGAGATCTGGGCAGCTAAATGCAGTATGGGGTATCAAAACCAGTTTGAACTTGGAGCATGGTGTGTGACAGGGACTTGTGTGGCTTTGTTTAATGAAGGATGACAATTTGTTAGAGGCTAAATCAAATTGTTAAATGTTTGTTTTTGTGATGGCTTTGTGAGTGACTGCTTGTTGCAGGTTGTGAGTTACTCTCTGTTGTTTGACTGCATCAGAGCTGGCTTTTCTCATCTGGTCTTTTCAATTGGAATACTGCAGGAAAAAATGCATTTTAAAATTCAACCACAGTGAAAATTTAATTTTGTTTGTGCAGCAGCCTTTTCTTAGTGCATGACTTCTTTTTTAGATGTATTTCTTGCTGACAAAGTTACTGTGACTAGGACAATGCAAATGATCTCATTTTGCCCCAAAGTACTGCATATCACAGAGAAAATACCGTGTATGCTGTAATAAGTTCAGACAGTGCTTTTTCTGTATATTTGTCCTATGTCCTACCAGGTATTTATTCACAGAAGTTTTCAGACACATTTCTGTAAAGAAGAACAGCAATTTTAAAGTGTTGCTTTGCTGCTTTGCTATACTTTTTATTGTTCATCACCTATTATAGAGGTTTGAAGCTGGTTGGGTGAATTTTATAGATAATTATCCTATTTACTCATATGGAGGAGAGAGCTGAGAAACATCAGACACAGGGCAAAAAAGAAAATATCTAAATAACGGTCACTTTGGGAGCTGGAATGCATCAAAGTAACTTTCCTAAAAATGGTAGCTGGTGGCCTGTGAAAATGACATCACTGCTCTCTGCCTCCAAGCAAGGCAAAATAGAGTTTGCTGAGTAAAATGGAATTAAGAGCTATACTTATGTAAGAAGAGTGAATCTATCTAATTACTTGTGCAGTAATGAAGTTATTGATTTAATATCTATAAATTAATGAGCCTTTCCTCCCAGGGGTATCTCCTGTAGAAGCTATAACCTGTACCACCTCAGAAAAGCTGTTGGATTTCACTATGTCCTCCTCCTTACCAGCCAAAAAGTCACTGTCTAAGGCAGAACAGTTTTGTTTATCCGGCCATAGACAAGACCCAAATCCACCTCATCACAGCAAGACTTGCATGACTTTTTGTACCAGGGTGTTCTAAGAGTGCAGTGAATGACTGCTTTCCCAAAAGTTTCAGCTCTTAACTGAGACAATGAAAAAGATGCTGTACACCCAGCTGCACTGGCATTTGGAGGCAGATGAAACCAGTGCCTCTGTTTGCTTCCAGTCAGGCCAAAAGACGGGGAGCATTGCCTGTCCCAAAGGCAGTCTCTCGGCAGGGCTACAGCTGCTGTGTAGGACGGGTGTGGTGAGCACTGTCCCTTCCTTCCCCTCCTGGGACACAACAATCTCTCCCTCTTTCCAGGACCAGGCTGCACCCAGCACAGCTCTGAGCTTGTAAAGCCTAAGCAAGATAGGATTTATCATGTGAGGGTGGCATTATCCCTAGGAAACAGGCTCTGTCTCACTAATGAGAAATATTTCTTTGTGTAACCCCAAGTATGCAAGAGTGCAGAAATGCTAATTTTTCTTTTCTTATATATTGGAGCCCTACAGAGGGGCATGATGTGCTGCCTAGAAGCTAGTAAGAGAGCATTTCTAAGTATTCTGTGGGTAACATTTGTGATTTCTGTATTTCTCACCAGGGGTTAAAAATGACTCTCAACAATGTTACCATGCGCCGCACCCACAACAGCAGTCTGCACCAGCAGCAGCAGCGATGGAGCATCCCTGCTGATGGAAAGAATCTGCTGGTCCAGAAAGACTCCAATGAGTACAACCCACAGAAACGATACACCATCAGTCCTGATGAATATTACAGAAGGAGCTGGTCCTCAGAGTCATCCGACTCCGTCATCTCCTCTGAGTCTGGCAGCAACTGCTACCGGGTGGTGCTGATCGGGGAGCACGGTGTAGGGAAGTCCTCACTAGCCAACATCTTTGCAGGGGTGCACGACAGCATCGACAGTGACTGTGAGGTGCTGGGAGGTAGGTAATTGTGTCCTGGGGTGTTGGTGTTTGCTTGCAGTCAGCTCTGCCTGTAGTAATTGGCACTGAGAGGTTTATATTTCATATAAACCAGAGTTAACAAACATTTGGGTCTGACCATTAAAACCTATTGAACTCAAGCACCTCTTTTAAGAGAACAAGAAAGCAAAATAAGAGGAGTAAGATACTCTCCAACAATGACTGAAAGCCACTGAAAGAGAGCAATTCGGATTACCATGCTATTTCATTCCAAAATACCTGTTGGAAACTGCCTCATTCCTGCCTGTGATGATGCTACACAAGGAGCTGTTTCAGCTTGCATGCTGGTCCAACATTTGTGTCACCACTGGCATCACAGGGCTGACTCCAGCTTTCCTTGTGGGAGAGAAAACAACTGAAGGTCCTCATGATTTACAGTAATTAAATAATTTAAAATTGTATATAAAGAAAAAGTAATCCCTGCCTTTCTGTATAAAAACATTGCATTAGTGCAGGCTGTATGGAGTCTGAGTAAAATACAAAACGTTTTGAGTAAAAACCTTGATTCATATTACTTATGTAATGGACTCCAGTATGGACTCCTCCAGGAGGAAAAAAGATAAAGGTCCTTCAGCAAAGTAGGAAGACTCCTGTTGCCCATCACAGGGGAAAGGCACAAGATGTAGGGTTTTCTTTAGTGCTTCCCCCTTGCTATCCTCCCTTGCTTTGTTTAGGACTGCAAAGTGTTTTTTAATCCCAAGGATCAGATCATGCAGAAAGTGAAGCTGTGGCACTCTATAGCTGTGAGCTATATCGTGTGCAAGATGTTGATGTGGAAGGGTTGTGCTGCCACAGAAATCTGCTGCATCTCTAAAGATGCAGTCTCTGTTGCTTTCAGGGGACATGCAGTTTGTTGCCTGGTTTTGTTTGTCAGTAGGCAGGACTTTGTCTCTCCCATATCCCTTCTCTCCTGCCTGTATTCCTGTGGTGTGATGGTGCCGGTGCTACCACAGAAAATTTCAGGGCTTCTCTTCCAGACTTCTATGAGGGGTAAGCAGGGCAGTGTTTTTGTGTCTTTACCTCTCCAGTTAGGTGAGGTTTTGCCCACGATTTTAAAAAGCCCAATATCAGGAAGGTGAGACTCACATTTTCCTTGCTTGCTGTCTCAGGCTGGGGACACAGAGATTTGTGCTTTTGGGGGGTTTGAAATTCACTGATTTAGGTGTGCTTTGCCTTCAGCTTCTGCCATCAACTTTTTCCATAGTTCTACCAGATCCTCAGCATGGAATATCTCTGATAAAAGTTTTCCCAGTGCTAAATTAGCAAAGTAGAGTAGGATCCTTGGGTGAGCCATCAGAAAATGCAGCTGTTTCACTTTGCACACCCCTGTCAGGCAGTTTTCTTTTCCTTTGTGTGAACCCGTGTGGTTTCCTCTTTCCATTGTCCTCCCAGCAGCATTGCTTGGAGCATAGCAGTGACAGATTTTCAAGACCAGCTCTGTAGAGGTATTGGAAGTCTTGCTGTTGATATCTCATTTTTTAGTGTCAGCTTTCAAAAAAAACCATGAAATTACCTAAGCACTCACTTTCAGTTTTACATTCTGCAGAATTTCCTTAGGACTGACCAATGTGCAAATCAGTGCTGAATATCACTCCTTAGGCATAGCATTTCCAAAGAGTGTGATTATGTATTTGTAGCTTCTCTATATGTAACACAATGCAGAAGGAGTCTTCTGGATGTTGTCCTCTAGCGTGTACAGAGCTTGTTCTCACACAGATGCTCGGTCACGTGAAAAAACTATTTACTTTAGCTTTACAAACTGGAGCTTTATCTTACACACTGGAAAATTTATTACATGAGAGCATAGTTTCAGGGTAGCCAGCTCACAGAGGAGTACAGCTGCTTTTATAGAGAGGCTTTGCTACTGACTGTAAGATGAAGCGAACTCACGAACAAAAGTGTCATATTCTTGGGACCTCAAGGAAAACCACTCCTAGTGATTAGATCTGTCTTTTTAATGTTGACATTTTAAGCATGGATTCCATTTGACGTTATTTTAAATGTGTAATATTTTTGGCTCATTCTTTTGCATGGATGTAAATTCCTAGCTTTGAGGAAAGGCTCTGATTACAATTTAGGGGAAAGTTCACTTCATCAATGCCCAGAAGAAGCCTTTTGAGGCACAGGTTAGACACAGCCCTATCTGTAAGTGTGGTTGGGACAGAGCTTTTAAATGCTGCAGTGCCCTAAGACTGTTTTGTTTTTTTTTCCTCACTGACTACTAGTGCAAGATTAGAATGGGTCCAGACCCCTCATTACTCATCCAAATGTCCCCAACTTTGGGGAAGAGAAGAAAGATTGGTATTTGAAGCAGAAGTTAGGCTGAGATTTCACAGCCAGGGTTGATCAAAATTTAGTGGCAACAGTCCCCTTAGATCTAGGCAGAATTTTGGCACATGGCATTTATAATGTAGGTATGAATTTTTATGGCCACAGTACAAAATAACAGACATTTTATGTTTTTTTTCATTTTTTTGCTATTTGACATCAAAGGTGATGTGGGAAACTGTGTAATGGGAGAGAAACTAGTGTGCAACAGAAGTCTTAGTCTGTCTCAAACTCAACAGCTGTGGTCTCACAACACCCTGTCCTCCTCACTTGGTAGGCTATTCACTGTATTGCTCTCAGCATCAGTGACTGTTCACCCGTAAATTGTCCATGCTAAAGCGAAAGCAAATATTTTCCATTACTCAGCCTCGCTGGACTCTGCTGCTCCCATGGGGCAAATGTTCAGCCTTTGGTTATTTCTTCCACTGGTTCTATTTTCTCTCTCCCACATAAGATAAAGAGAGTATCAGCCAAAATAATGAACATTTTGTTTCCTGATCTTTCAGCCTCCTTCGTCTATCATGGAAAGTAAGGCAGCCAGTAATGAACAGAGTGCAGGTTCAGTGCTGATGGAAATGAGGAAAGAACTGGATGTGAGCCGGACTAAACTTTGGCTCGATAACTCTAAATGTGAACAAAACATCTACATTCAACAACTTTGTTTTTTGTTATGTACACGATGACACAAAATAATACATTACCAACCTTTCTGCTTTTCTTTCCAGAAGACACGTATGAAAGAACCCTGATGGTGGATGGGGAAAGTGCGACTGTTATACTGCTCGACATGTGGGATAATAAGGTACTTTAACTTGTTCTAGTCAAATCCTGAAAGGAAGGTGCACATGAATGACTGCTGATATAAAAAATAGGTTTCCTTTGGGAAAGAAAATAGGTGTTTTCCATACAGCAAAATCAGGGAAGATATAGGATTAACCCTACCCCACATCAAAGCAAGGATGCCTAATGGCTCTGCAGTGTGAACCTGAGAAGAGCAAGTCATCATTTTTTAATGATAAAACACAACAATCAAGCTTTCTTTCCAGACCATGTTCATTCCAGCCTAAAGCCAGCATAATAAATTATCTGGGGCAAGCTTTGCCCTCCTTTGTGGTGAAGTATTCATACAATCACCACATTGGAATTACTTGTAGTAGAACTGTGATTCAAACCATACCCATTACAGTTTACAGCAGGAATGTATTTGGATACTCTAATGTTTCACTTTCTAAGTAAAAAAGTTTTACTTTCTAAAACCTGCTCTGGCCATAACGATGTCTGACCATTTAACTTGAACAGCGTGAGGGAGAATGGATCCGAGACCACTGCATGCAAGTGGGAGACGCCTACTTGATCGTCTACTCCATCACAGACCGAGCAAGCTTTGAGAAGGCCTCTGAGCTCAGAATACAGCTCCGCAGGGCACGCCAGAAAGAAGATATCCCCATTATCTTGGTTGGCAACAAAAGTGACCTTGTCAGATGCCGCGAAGTTTCAGTGGCAGGTAAGGAAATGATGAGCATAAACCCGAGATAAACATTGAAACTCATCTAGTAGCTTTTGGACAAACTACGGTGCTTTGGCTGAGGGAGTACTTTGTGATCAGGACTGGGCAATAAAAGAGCAATAAAACAACAGAGGACTGGAACAGAGGGCAGAGGACTGGGAAAGGTCTGCCAGGTCCTTAAGCCTTCCTTGGTAATGCTGTTATATGTCACATAATCCCTTTTCTATATTTATTAAATACCATCATAAAAGGGATTTCTTCCCTTCCAGCTCCTAGTGTAAGAGCACTGCAATATGTGATTTCTCTGGTAGCTGGAAATCCTTTGGATTCCCAGTACATATTTACACATAATGAGTTTAGCCCCTTTCTTCTGGTGTCAAAAATTCTTTTTTTAACCAGTTCTCTGTACTCCCTGATGAGCTAAAATTCCCTCTCAATCTTTGTTTTTCTAGTCTGGGCAGGAACTGTGCAGCCTTTTGGAAGAGGCCTCCTTACTGCCTTGCTTTGGGTTGCTAAACCAGCCTTCCCTTGGCTGCACACAAATTAATAACCTCTAGGCCCATAAATAGGAATGGAGAGACTGTTGGGAACACTGCTGCAGGCTCTCAGCATCTGCAGTCAGTAAAATCTCTTCTTGGAGAGTCTTCCTTAGGGCTGAGGTGACATACCACAATACACAACAGTGCATTAGATGTTCTCATCTTGGCCCATCAAGAAACATGGGTTCTTCTGCTCAGCATTTTCTTCTCTCTTCAGCTCTTCTGCTCTTTTTTTTTTTCCCAGTTGAGCTAGACTGTTTTTGTCCTTTCTCTGTGGATGTGCAGTCTTCCTCTGGATCCTGTCACAGTTGCCCCAAATGAAGAGCTTGAACCAAGGGGTTCATAAGGAGCCCAGGGCTGCCTTCTCATTGCTCTTTGCCCAGCTTGAAAGTTCTTTTGAAAGGTGGCAGGGGAGCTCATGTCACCTTAGTGGCCCTGGCAATCAATTCACAGCAAGCCAGAAGACAATAAATGGGTGTGTGTGAAAGACAGCTGTCAGGTTTAGCTTAGGCTCCTGCAATTGAGGATAAGAACTATGATTTCAGAAGTACCCCTAAAACCATAGACACAGTTCTGCCTTTACTAAAGGTTTTGTACATGTGTCTGTTCTCACTGAAATTGCTACAGTTCCAAGGCTCTGGTTTACACCCGTGGCCCATGAAGGAGGGAAGTGCCCTGCCTCCTGTGTTGTATGCCTGGAGGGTGCCATCATCACCCTTCAGTGCAACTTGAGGGAGTCTGCCTCGAAGATGGTCAGGTGCTATTGAGGCATTGCTGGCCTCCCAGCCTTCAGTGTCTCAGCGCAATTCTGTCATTCTGCACTACCTTTGCAGTCAGCAGCGCGGGCTTGGCTTTACTGGAAGGGGATTTACCACCACCGCCTCCTCTGGGAAGAGGCTGTGACACAGAGCAGATGGACCACGGGCTAGTAGGCAGCATCAGGTGATTAAAGACTTATCTGTGCCTATATTAGGATTGAGGAATTCCCCGGAGGCTCTGACTCCCCCACACGTGGCAGCTTGTCTCTGCTTCCCCCCCTCCCTGAGGCTTGTGACCCCACGTAACATGTGCACTTTGCAATTTTGCAGAGGGGAGAGCCTGCGCCGTCGTGTTTGACTGCAAGTTCATTGAGACCTCAGCAGCTGTGCAGCACAACGTGAAAGAGCTCTTCGAAGGCATCGTGCGGCAAGTCCGGCTCCGGAGGGACAGCAAGGAAAAGAACGAGAAGCGGCTGGCGCTACAGAAACGGAGAGAGAGCATCCCTAAGAAAGCCAGGCGGTTTTGGGGCAAAATAGTTGCCAAGAACAACAAGAACATGGCCTTCAAACTCAAGTCCAAGTCTTGCCATGACTTATCAGTACTTTAAGAACAGTGGACTCTGCCAGAGTGTGTGGCATTTTGTGGACATTATCTAACTCTGTCATGGGACAATCAATCAATCTATATTAGATTGGGCTATCAGTGACTTAGGCTCACAGTTGTGATTGTGATATGTGCTGGCATAAGAACAGCACAGTGCATGGAAATATCTCTCTTCCTTGTTTTTTGTCAGTAGTGTTAAAAGAAAAGTATAGACCAGAATGACCCAAAATTATGCCAGAAACTGTTCTGGAATACACCTGTTCTTTCTCCTCTCACCTTTGGATAATAGCGTAAGAACCTCAAATGCCATGACTTGGGAAGTCTTTACTCTTTCTCCTTTTTATTCATTTTTTTTTTTTAAATTGTGTAAAGAATTGAGGAACTGACTGGAGATTGGTCCTTTGCCAGTTGGCTGGTCAGACTTGAGCACCCATAGCTGAAAAAAAGATGTATTTTTGTAGAATAACCACCCAGACACCTGTTTGGTACTTTTTCTCTATTTCAAGGATTAGTTTCAGTGAGTTTACACATCTCTTACTCTGAAAATATTTAAAGGAAAAATCCTATAGTTAAACAAATTTTCCTCTCATATTTTCATATTATGGGACTGTTTAAAAATCATAGTAAAATAAGGATTAAAGTGCAAGTTGTATCAAAGTGCATCAAGTGCAGGATGCCAAACCTTTAAAAATCACCTGAGCTTTTTTATGACACCACATGGACTTCTTGTATCCATCCTTGGCCTTTCTCTATGCCAGAGCTATGCTGTATTTATTGTTGTGCAAAATAACAAGCATTTTAATGTTGAGGGGAAATGTATTTATTACCGATTTTCTTAAGATGATAATGTTAATTTTATTACTGTTTTCTATCTAATATCTTTTTTCAGATATGCAAGTTTTTACTTACATGCCTTGTAATAAAATAAATAAAATATATGACTGCGTTTGAGCCTCAGTAGGAAATCCCTAAGAATGTTTTCAAGTAGAGAAAAGATTATGCATGCTGGGAAAGACTGCTGTTTGAGAAGTGCAGTGAGGTTTCCTTACATCTCTGAACAGAGGCTACATACCAGCCTAGGATCCCAAGGCAGGAATCACCAGGAGCCTCAAAGATATGAGTGCAAAATACCCCGACATACAAATGGGGTTGTGGTGACAGAGTTAAAAATAAATCAGTCCTAGCAAAGGTGTTTGGCCTTTAGCCTGGAAATGCTTTAGAAATGTACATGAGGACTGTTACCCCAATTTTGGAGAGGAAGAGAAGTGAAATGATACATTCAGGGGTAGAAAGCAGGCAGCTGGCATGGTGTGCCCTCACTTACTGCTGGGCATAATTGTGCTATTTTCCTCTTGACTGTGCTGGTCAGAGGTACAGTCATTACATTTTTGCCCCCATATGACTCAGAAAAGCCAAACCTTCAGCCTGGAAGCTCATCTTCCCAGATGATAAAGGCAAAAAGATGCAACACTAACAAGGTGAAACTTGGACTCCCCATTTTGGGCTGCACAGCTTTCACACACCAACTGCTCTGGAAAGGAGGGAGCATGCTGAGTGTTTGCCCATGTTTTCTCTGCTGAGGGGATGACTTCTAGCAGTTCTCTAGGGGTAAGACATCACATTTTTGCAGAATGACTCAATGCTTGTGCGGTATTAAGATCTCCCTGGAAGGGAATTTCTGATCTAGAATAAAGTGTTGACAAGAACAGAAAAACGAAAAACAAAACCTTTTGAAATGAACACAGACACTCTCTATGTTGCTGGGTTTTGGATGAATGCTTTTGACCTATCAGCACGCAACCTAAGGGCAACGAAGAGCAGTCTCGAGAATTTAGTTTTCAGAACTTTAAAACTCTCAGAACCTTTCCCCCATTCAAAAATGAAAACAAAATTTCCCAAATTAAAGTAATATTTAAGATTATATTTATGAAATGAAAGTATAGCTGTATGCAATCAGCACATTTCCTTAGTCTATTCTCTATCTGTTAAGCTACAAATCTAAACAAACAGGTTTTGAAGAAATGTAAAATGCCCATGGTGATCACACAGCCCTTAGGAATAAAAGCCATCCATGTTCATAGCATCACTGGATACATAGATGGTATGATATAAATTTGGAATTGCCTAGTAAGTTTTCATGTCCTCACTCATCTCCTTCCAGGATAACAAAATTTCTTTCTAAACCATGATTTTTTAAAGAAAAAAACCAATGAGGCAGCTCCATTTCCCCAAGCTGTCAGAAGCTGCCACAAAGAGCTGTGCAGTGGGTGAGGCGTCACCCGATTTTTCCTGTTCATAGCATGCAGACATCACTGCCATTCTATATTCTCAGGCTGCTGCTGGTCTCTGAACAGCACAGCACTACCTTTGGACCAAAACAATTTAAAGATACGCCTCCACCTTGCCCATTCCAGTCAGCCTCCCTCTGACCCTTTTGGTTCACCCTGCAGGCTTGCTCTTTTTCAGGCAGAGCATGAGGGAAGCTGTAGGGTGAAGAACCACAAGCAGCAGCATCCCCTCCATGGAGCTGTAGCTCAGACACCATCGGAGTGTGCTACTTCTGACCTGTGGATATGGAGCGACAGAGCTGGTGCTGAGCATCCACATTTTGCTCGTTTCAGGGCTTTTCTTGTTTTGGAACTGGTCTAGTCTGGTCCTGTGGATTGAATGTCCACCTGGGACTGCAGAGCCTGAGATGCACTCCTGAAGGGCACTGTGATTTTCACCTGAAGGAACCCCAATCATCTGCTCTGATCTGCATGGCTCCAGCAAGCTGGGCATGGAGGAAGGGTTGGGGCTTTCCCTTGCAGCTCATGAGATTAATCTGAGTCATGGTTTTAGTTGATCATCACCAGATTACCAAATACAGAAACTCTTACTATATATAAAAGCTAGCGTACCTGGAATGACTGATTAATACTAATTTAATCTGGAATGTCGGCATTTCAAATCTTTAATATCCACAGTCTCTCTGTTCATCTCAGATGTGAGTGTCCAAAACCGTGGAACAGATCAATCAGTGATTCTAATCACTGTTCTTCCATTTATTAAGTTCGGGCTACAATGACAGATCCTAATGTGATAATTACAATGCTGGACCCGGAGATCTGGCAGTGGCTGTGGAATACATGAGTCACAGCAGTGAGCGCACTAAGGCCAAAATGGCAAAACTCACAGAGTCCAAATAAAATAAAATAAAATAAATACAGAAAAAAGAAATCTAAGAACACACAAAATGCCAATTATAGTGTAATAGCTGTTATAAAAAGATCTCTTCAAGAATATCATATTTGTAAGAGGAATTACAGAGCATGTCCAGATTTAATTAATTTAATTGTGATAGATGAACTGCATGAAGAAAAGGTTACTTATGCTTTGGGAAAAAACACACTTATTGGTTATTATGGCACTATGTGTTGCAGGGAGCAACAGGATTTTGGATTTGGGAGGATTATTGATAAAATTTAGTCAAGCAAAAGAAAGATGTTTTCAATAAAATCAATGGATGTACTGTGGATTTGACCCTCACATACACAAGCCTTTCAATATCAACCCTTTGGAAAGCTTTAAAGACCTGAGTTCTCTCTTGGGCTGGCTGGGGTTCAGATACAGATGGGAGAAAGCGCTCGTGGCAGCAGCAGTGCTGGTGATGGTAATGCGAACTACAAAGGGCTGCTGCCGAGGAAGGAAGCAGTTGAGTTCTGTGTCTTTACAATCTGCTACAGCTCTTCTTTCTCCCTGGGAGAGAAAGCTGTAGCACCCAGAGAAGAGACAATGTACTAATGAGATCCCTGGACTAATAAACAATTGACTCTCCGAAAGTGAACCCTGCAACTCATTTCTTGCATCACCTCTGAGAACTGTAGAGCTGAATGCTTTGTGTAAATCATGTCTGTGTCTGACTCACAGGCACAGGAGATAAATGCTAGTGTGTGCTGTGGGGTTGGTCCTCCTCTGACTCTCTTTCCTGGACCAACTCATTGCTCAGTTAGGAGGGCAAATGCTGTGGGCTGAGGTGGTGCTCAGCACACTGGAGGTTTTATCAGATGTGGCTTCCAAGTGCGTAAAATAATATTTAATGAGAACTGTCTGCCTTGCCTGCAGTCCTCACCAGCTCTGGTTCAGTGGGGTAGCAGAGGACAGAGAGGGCAGGACAAAACACTGTTTCTTTGGTGTTTTTTCACTTGTAGGACCCTACCCAGCAGTAGGTTTGCAGTAGCACTCAAGACACACAAGACACATCTTGTGTTAAAATTTTGCTAAAATGTCATATTGCTGGTCATACACTGCCAGCACTTTAAAATGTGGCAGACTCTGTGGGAGGTTTATAGAGTGACTTCTAAGTCTCTAAATGTAACCCCCTGCAGTTAAAAAAAGGAAATACCATGTTATTCTCTTCACTATGCTCCAGAAATCTGTGGAGAAGCCTTGTTTCTGCTGTTGCTTCCAAAAGGAACCATAGGCCAGATGTAGGGATGCAACGCAAGGTAGGAATGGCTGCAGGAAAAATGGTGAATCCCACCATATGTCACAACCAGAGAACCCATGATGTCAGTGTGCAACCTGACAGCCTCCTGACCTGCCCCTCCTTCTGGTATTGTCACTCCAGAAATCTCCCACAGATGTTGCAGCAAGCCCAACTCCTCCCTCAGTGACCACCTCACACAGGGGCCTGCAATATTTCTACTTTATCCTCTGTCATCACAAATGTGAGATCATCAAGGTAATGGCATTTTTTTTTTGCCTAGAGCCATTGAAATTCAGTGTGAACACTACTTGTGATTTTGCAATTTTGCTGCTACAGGTTCCCAGCGGTCAGACAACGGGGAGGGACAACACACCCACAAGAGAGCACACAGGTTCCGTGGGGCTTGTTTTACAGCGCCACCTGGAACATGGTTAATGATTTGCTGAGAAAATGATTAGTGTAACACACTTCCTCCAACTCTTGACATTTATTCATGAGTCATTTAAAAATGCAATTACTTGCTAAATAGCAGTTGTTTCTGCTACTCTGCATGTGTGCACTTGAAAGTTTCCTTTTAGACACAGGTTGCCCACGGCTGACCTTTGACTGCTCTTTGGGCCAACAGGAGGTGGGAATTTTCATTGAGAAAATTCAGGCTGTCACATGGATACGCTGAAGGATGCCTAACTTCAGCTCCTGCGTCTGTACTTACTGCATGCAGATACTAGCCTTTCAGTCTTCTGTGCTTTAAGGTTTTCCTCCTCCTCTAGATGCAATCTTGTGTCATGAATGGCTGCATTTGCTCCTCCTTGACTTGCTAGGTTCAGAAGCCACTGGGGCTGGGATGCTCCCTTAGCACCCACAGCAGGGTTTTTGCCAGAAGTAGTATTCGGAAGTTGCCCTGCTCCAACAGGACATGTGGCACATGGACTTTGACAGAAGCAGCTCCCCCGGCATCTCTGCCGTGGCTGGGGTGGTGTGCCCAGCTGATGAAGCCCTGGGAGCAGAGGTTGCCAGTGCAGCTTAGCAAAGCAATTAATATTCCTTGGTTTATAGACTTCAGACTGCCTCTGGATAATTGTCAAAAAAGAATCTAAGGACTCAGAGAGAAGAAATGCCCTGCCACTTTGCACTTGGGGTGCTCCCAGCTCTCTGCTGTCTCTAAGAAGGCAAAGCAGCAATAGGAGATGCTGTTTAGAGTATCACCTGCGGGACCTTGTGAGCAGCAGTTTTTCACTCACTTTCCCCTCTAGCTTTGTGAAACTGAAATTATCTGCCATTTCCCCCTCTGCCTTCTCCTCTCCACACTGAAAAGCCCAAAACCGGTTAGTATTTCCCTTATGGCAGCTGCTTCAACCAATTAGCTGTGTTTGTTACACTTCACTGTTCCTTCTTTAATGTTCTGTAAGAGAGAGAGGCTGCAGTTCATTCTGCTCTAGATGCTGTTTTAGAGAGTGATAAAACATAATTCCCTTTCCTGTTAGAGTGATAAAAGATAATTTTCTTTCCTGCTTTCAGTCCACTTTTTGACTAAATCCCATGTTTGTTGACATGTTTGGCTGCCAGTACACATCATGTTCAGACCACAGTGAACTGTTACTGATTACCTGCGGTCTTTCTACCCACTTGCATTTATGAGATCCTTCATTGTCAGAAATGGTTTTTCTGTTAAATACGCTCCATTTAAATGTATTGAGCATCTCTTTCATGTAATATTTTGAAAATGGCCAATTTGTAATGTACAGCTTTTGTCCTAATTAGGGATTTAAATACATATGTTTGGTCACAGGATGCAACTTCTGTACGCTGTGGGCAATAAGACTTTTCTTCAAAAGTGTTATCAGATCAAAATCTTCTTGTAGATAAGTATCTTACACGGAAATTTGAAAAGAGGTGAGAAGATTGTAAAGAGCAGCTCTGTCACCCCTGCCAGTCTTTGGGATTGCATCACTCAATGAGGAGGAAGACAGATGCCTGCAGCAAATATGCTTGCAGATTTTTGCTCAAGCGAGTAGTCTGGCTGATGTTACTCCAGTGGCATTCTGAGGACCAGGCGGTGTCTTTTTTATTGAATCAAGAAAGGACTACGTGCCAAAAAAGGTTCTGCTGTTCTGCCTGTGAGTAAGAAGTTATGTCATTCCCCTGCATGAGAAGGAAATATGTCATGGTTTCACCTGGTCCATCTGCCACTTCTGTCAAGGTGTGGTCTCATCTCCCGTGGGTGGGGACCTGGAAGCACTCTGCACTTTGGCACACATAGAAACAAGATATAGTATTAAGAATAAGCACAGACTTTTCTCCAAACTGCTCAGAACTGGAGGTATGTTGGATGAAGAAAAATAAAATTTCTGTGCAAGTGTAATTTTCCATTTAGTTTGTGAAGGCAACTTCTTTAACAACTTGTGGCCCAGCTTGCCAAAAGCCATTAAAAAGAGCTACAATCCATGTGATAGCATGTAGATCCACTAGTTAACTAACATTTTCCCTGAAAAAGCAATTTCGTGAAGAGAATTTGGTTGGAAAGAGATCCCTCTGAGCTTACAGCAACTTCAGTGTTGAGGATGACATCTTAATTTTAGTTGTAAATCCCTTCCATTACTTCAGACCCAGGTATAGACTGTCTGCTTAAGCATGTATCATTTCATGCCCTCTTCATGTTGAGAGCAGTACTGCCTTCTTTTCTACCATATGTGGTTGAAAGATGTCATTTTGAATGCCAATGCAGGACAATGCTGCCTGCTGTGTTTTGGGAAGCATGTTCCTCACGAAGGAGTAGGTGACCTCCAGCCCTGCCAGCTGCATGTGGAGCATGGTGCATTTGCTCTGCAGGGACAGGAGGATGATAAGAAACATAGCTCTGCTATGAGAAGGCTGAGAACTTACAGACCTGCTGCTGGGAGAGGTCCAGACAAAACTTATTTATGGTTCAGCGCCACATCTGAAGGCTACTACATTTATAGTTTCTACCTGCAGTATTTCACCAGTGTAGTGATTGAGAATTTCTATTTAAATAGGAGAAACAAATGACTGGAGTGCTTCAGATCCACAAAAAGATTTAAATACTTTGCCCTGGAAAGCAAGATTTGCTGTGAGTGCCACAGGGACTATGCAGAACATCTGCATCCCTGGTAGACAGCACCTGCTGCAATGTTGCTGAAGTACAAGCTATTAGTGACAGTTCTGGTTTCCAGAGGAAAAATCCTTGTTCCTGGTCCACCTGTGGGAGTCAGATCTTGCTTATAACGCTCTAGAGTGATGTACCTACATGGTAGAGGAAACCCTTCTGCAGAACCGTAGCCTCAGACAATGTGCAGGCTCTGCTACTGTGCAATTACTGCAGTGATTCTGTCTATCCTGGGCAAAGTCTTTGCCAAAGTTTACTGCAATGCAAGTAAATCAACAAACTCTTCCCTCTCAAATTAAAAAACAATTTAGCATGATGGCAATTGAATGTACGTAAGACAGGGTTATATAGTGTTGAGATTTTGACCTTAAAACATGAGACTAAAAATTGCACTTGTCTTCAGAAGTGACATTGTTGTCTGCATGCAATATGTATTTGAAATAGTTCCAGAAATATTAACCACATTTACAGAAAAAAAATTACCATATGCAATATGTATTTAAAGCAGTTCCAGAAATATTAACCACATTTACAGACATAAAATACCATAGTCAAATGTTTACACATTTGCCAAAATCTATGATAAATAACAGTCTAGCTAAAGAAAGTTTAACCACTTTAAGTAAGAAAATACTGCAGTGTTTCTACTGTGTAGACCTGCATGGATTTTTGCACAGCAGAAGCCTCCCAGCATAGCACCTCTGAACATCCCCTGGAAGAGCATGTAGCACTGTGCCCTGCTCTGCCTGCTGAAGTCCTGCCCTGCTGGGCTGTGTCAGTGGCTCTAATGCTGCTCTCTCCATTGCAATCTTTGATATTTTGCAACTTTTGCATCAAAAGTCATCAGCAAATCTATGAAGCCAGTGATGCTGCCCTGCTGCCTGGCTGCCATCAGCTGGCCTGGCAACAACCCCCTGGCTCCAACAGCTTGTTAAGGAAACCTTCCTGTCAGACCACTCAGATCCACTCTGGCAGTCACACAGCCCCCACCAGAGATTTTCAGTGCTGGGACCGAAGCCCCTCTGCAGTGGGCAGCTGCAGAGACCTGGCGAGTGCACCTCTGACTCCCTGCACATCCCACTCTCATGCAGTCAGACCAGGTTTTCTGAGCAGCTTGATCCCAGATATCTCACAGCAGCATTTCAGAGTTCTGATTCCTTTAAGGTATTGAATAGTGGTACAACAACAGAATAACAGAGCTGTTCAGGCTCAGAGGGACCCTGAACAAAGGAAACCCTGGGCTCTTATACCCTGACAGTCTGTGTGGGTGCTGCTCTGGGCTCTTCCTTGCTGAGCCCTCGACTCCTGCTGTCTCTGAGTCTCTCTCAGTGTTCAGTCACCTGGCTGGTGACACAGGTCCCACGGCCTGAGCTGCCTGCACGGAATGTATTCCTCAACAGGCTCTGCTGGAAATGACCCCCGAGGCAAAAGTCACCTACAGAGATCCCCAATGGCATGAAAATATATTTCTGGGAGACCTATTTCTAATAAAATATTAGAATTTTTTTTTCCAGATTGGGTAGAAATTAGTAACAAAAATTTAGAACAGTGCTACGGGTAAAAGGAATTGTGCTAAGATATGAAGTCTTTGTATTATGCATATAAGAGATAAAGCGCAAATATATAAAAATAAATTAAGAACATATGAATGTATATGTTATATGAATAAAATCTTTATTATTTATAACAGGCAATAAAGATATGCTATTTAAACAGGATTTACTTAACATTTATAAACATTCCCTTACATGTGACCTTTGCAGCGTTTCTACTATGTCAAATACTTGTGCTTACTCAACAAACTGCCTTTCTTTCTGCAGGCAACCTAGAACATATCTACATAAAAATATGCACACATAACTTTCACAGTAGCAAAAAGCAAAGAAAAACAAACCTAAACCCATTAAAAGTGACATTGATTCTTAAAGAGTAGCAGGAAGTCTGAAAATGTGGCATGTTTAAAACAGGACTCCATAAACAGCCAAAAATAAAGACCAAAAACAAAATTAAGAAAGTAAATTTATTTCTGTCATTCTTACCAAATCAAATTCAGTAAAAGCTTGCAGTGACATGAAGTTACCAATTCTAAGACTAATTATAGGAATTAATTGTAAAAATCCCCTTGTAGTAAAACTATACACACACAAGTTCAGCTTTTATTTTTACCTGAAATGCTACACCATTGTCAACACATGCTACTTCTCTGAAGGCTGCTTTTAAAAATAACCTGAATATCAGACACACTATTAAGCTTGTGCTTCCCTCTTTCTTTCTGACTTAAAATGATTTGCATTTTTCATAAAAAGAAAATTCAATTATTAGTAAAAAGATACTTTTAAAACAAAACTAGTTAAAGAGAGAATGAATAAAAGAGTCAATATCTGGCCAAGGTGATCCTGCTGTTAGTTGATTCCATTGCAGCTGAGTCTTAATGGGAACACTCTTCCTCCAGTGAAGCTGGCTGGGGTGAGCAGGGTGCACACCAGCATCCACCTGGGAGTGCCTGAGCAGGGGACAGGGCTGGGGAATGCCTGCCCCCATACAACAGCACCACAAGGGCAAAAGTGATGAACACACCTCTTAAATATAGACTGTAATTTTAAAAATTAGACATTCTTTTGTAAGTAGTGCAGCACCAATATGCAATCAAAATCAAAATATGCAAATAGATTAAGACTCCAGGTCCAGCTGAGGGATGCAAAGCTGATTAAAGGACGATGTCTTTTAAAACTCTCAATAGAGTTGGGCCTGTTCAGCCTCAAGAAGAGACTCCTGAGAGGGGAACCTCACCAATACCTATCAGTATCTGCAGGGAGGGTGTCAAGAGGATGGAGCCAGGCTCTGCTCTGTGGTGCCAAGCAAAAGGACAAGAGGCAATGGGCAGAAACTGATACACAGGAAGTTCCACCTGAACATGAGGAGAAACTTCTTTACTGTGTGAGTGACCAGACACTGGAACAGATTGTCCAGAGAGGTTGTGGAGTCTCCCTCACTGCAGGTGAGCAGGGAGGTTGGACCAGATAATCCTCTGTGGTCTGGTCCCTTCCAGCCTTACCAGTTCTGTGATTCTAAGAGAAAATCAGCAAAGAACTATAAAATACAGAAATCTAAGGATTGAACTAAAAGTAAAATATTTTAAAAATAAATAGGAATTTAGATAAACATATTTTGGGCAACAAAGAAAGAAAAGAAACCCCTCCAGTTTTATTAAAATAATGAGGACAGGTACCACAAAGAACGATATCCTGTCCTCATCCCATCTCTCCTTTCTGTGATCTAGTTACAGTAGGTTGAACATCAAAGACTTTGGACATGTATTGCTTCTCTTTCTGTATTAGCTGCCCATTGTCCTGTTTAAGCTTCCAGCAAGTCATTCTTATAAATTTACTAAGAGAACTACTGTTTCATGAGCATAACGCAAAGCCCTTAGACCGATAACAAGCTCTTTATGGTTTAGATTACTTAAAGATAGGAAATAAATATCTCTGTAGTTCCAAATAGCTCAGTAATCACTTGAGAAGGGCATAGGAAATTCAGACAAAGTTATATTTTTATTTTCTAAGCACACTGTGTTGAAACAGTCTTATTTTTGCTTGATAGCTTCTACAAATTTATGAGTATGTGAGAAGGTTTCTGTTGTTCAAAAAACTCCCTCTAATCTCCATAACTATAATGAAACATTAACAGTCACACAGCAAAACATGAATAAAGACATTTTCCTTCCTTCCTTCCTT
>VZRN01000827.1:0-28508 GCA_013397935.1 Dasyornis broadbenti
TATTTGAAAATTAATTCCATTTTCCAAAGTCTGATGGGACTGTGGTTTCAGGTCACATTTTTAGCTTGGATATTGGTGGGGCTTTGAATCTTTTGCTTTGAGGCGATTGGTGACTCAATTATTTCACTCCATGTTAATATGATGCCAGATTTATTGTTCATTTTCTATGCTCCAGTTAATTTCCAGGAATAAATCTCTTTTCATTTCAGTCCTATGAGATATCTATATAGATTTATTATTTTTTTTTAAATTTCATATAATTTCATTTATCTAGGTTACATTTTAGCCTCTTCTAGAATCAATTTATTTGCCAGGTGGTTACAATGATTGAATAACCTTCATGGCTTTCCCTCCTGTTTATTTCTTTCATCACCTCTCTCAGATATTATTTTAAAGCTTAGTGTCCTGGGGCTTCCTCTCCTTGTCTCAGCCTCTTGTGCAGTCTGTGTGCTCTGGTTTTTTGAACACGGGATGATCAGGAATACGTTTGGAAATTTGGCTGCCTTTGCTTTGGAATCCAGTAATTAGATCCATAATTAAACATGCAGATTTGACGTTATGATAAATGAATACCTAGTGTAGATGTCAATGTGCATTTTGATTGCTGTGCACAGAATTCTTTACTAGAGCCGTGTGTCTGGGCTCTGTTTCAGCACTTGCAAACTTCATAAACAAAGAGAAAACTGGAGGGGTTATCAAGGCCATCGCTGGGAAAGAGGCTGAGCTTGTGTCTGAGACCTCTGAGGCCAACATCATGGTGAAGTGGTACAAAGATGGGAAGGAAATCACAGCCAGCAAGAAATTCACCATGGAAGACAAAGGAAAACTGCACAAGCTCGTGGCTTCGGCTGTGACCAAAGAAGATGAAGGAACTTACACCTGCAAAATCGGGGATGACACTCTTACTTTTGATTTAAAAGTCTCAGGTGAGTTTGTGCCGCAAATACCAGGGGATCAACCTGTGTGAGGAGCTCAGGATTTTGTTCATTAGGTTTGTCCTGCCTTATGAATTAACACGTCTTGGGGCTGAGGCTGCACAACGCTGTTTCTAATCCTGGTTCTGAGATTCTCAGCCTTATTGTGGTCCTGTTGCAAACCCACAAGATGAGCAAATAATATAAATATGCTGTGGTTTATTTGAGTCAGCACAAGCTTTTTTTGGGGCTGGAGCACAACCCAAACACGGCGCTGGCTGAACAGCTGGCAGCCACATCTGGCCTTGACCCCTTTAGCCCAGCGTGGGCATCATCTCAGACAGGGCTTCAAAGTCTTGCTGTGAAAGCCGTGTGTCTTCCTTTGACGAGTTTAGCTCCCGATTTTGGGAGTTACACATCTCCTGCTGTGCCCAAAGGACGCTGTGATCTCGGAGATCGCTCGCTGTAGTCCTGTAAACGACGCTGTCAGTCCGTGTCACGTGCCCATCACACAAAGCACGTGGCTGTCAGGTCAAGCCCAGAAGAGAAATGCTTGTCACCACTGCATTCCAGCCCAGGATGGAGCCAGAGTATAAAATGACACAATAACTCATCCGTGAAATTCAATATCTGTGAAATTCAACTGATTCCAGTTGCATGTGGGAACTTTTCACCTAAATGGGGTTTTCTGGCTTATGCCTGGAGCCTAATTTTTAACCTGGTACCACGTTTAAGGTTGAAACTCTCCTGAAAACTTCTCCTGGCATGGCTGCAGTGCAATGCAGTTTAAGAGAAGTCACAACTGAGTGTTGTAACAGAATAACCAGGTTACTGTGATGCTGTCCAAGAGCTGACTAAAGACTCAGCAAAGCTGACTAATTTAGGACAGAACTTGTCTTGAGGGATTTGCTGCAGGATGTACTGAGCTGGAGGGATTGCTTCCAGCTGATGTTTGCTCAGGTATTCATTCTGTATCTCACCCGGAGTTCTCCACTGTAAAGCAGTTTCAAATGGATTGCCGTTCACAGTCCCTGACTTTACCCATTGAAAAACCGGTCTGAAAGAGCCAACCAGGCTCTGCCCAAACTGACCCCTCAAAAGGCAATTTGCGCTGTCTGATTAGAGCTGTCTACGATTTTAAAAGTGCTCTGGTTGTGCCTTTGTCTGAACATCAGGTCCAGAGGAAGCCTGCAGGATGGCCTGAGCTGGGTACTGGCTTTTTGCTGGCCGTAGGCAGTTTGGGTGAATCTCACCTCTAACTCCTATGGCAAAACATCACGTGGCTCAGGCACATCTGCTAACCTGGTAAATCATAGAATCACTGAAAGGTTTGGGTGGGAAGGAACCTTAAAGATCATCCAGTTCCACCTCTGCCATGGCAGAGACACCTCCCACCATCCCAGGGTGCTCCAAGCCCTGCCTGGCCTGGCCTTGGGCACTTCCAGGGATCCAGGGGCAGCCACAGCTTCTCTTGGCACCCTGTGCCAGGGCCTCCCCACGCTCACAGGGAAGACTTTATTCCTAAACTCCCATTTAACCCCGCCCTCTGTCAGTCTGAAGCCATTATCCCTTGTCCTGTCCCCACAAACCTTTTGGTGAGCCAGGATTGAGTTACGGCCTGTTAACAGCACCTTAAACAGGGCAGCTTCCTCCTTGTTTCATGTGTCACCATAAAAATTTTCCAGAGCGCTGGGAAGCAGCACTGCACACTCAGGGGGTGCTCTCACGGCAGGGAATCAATCTGCCTTGATGGTAATTAGATACCCCAATAACCCTGAACAGCAGGATTCTGGAGGGAATCTCCCCCTTGGGTCAGCTAATCGTTGAAGAATAGATCAGTCCTAATGAATGCAATTTTTAATGGAATACTTGCCCGGCATGGCAATTGTCCTTGGGATACTCCGTGACTGAAAGCAACAGTTGCTGCTAAGAGAAATGCAATACTGAGCTGAGGTTGGCTCTGAGTGACAGCCCTCAGCCAGCCCTTCAGGCCAGGGCTGCCCTGATGGAATGAAGGCTCTGAAATACCTGGCATGCCCATCAGATATTGCTCCTTAGCTTAGGGACAGGGTGTGTTTAATAGCTTTGCTCACATTTTACACCAAGGTCTCTGTTTTCACTTCGTTGCCTTTGCTTTTACCTTTACAAAGACACTTGCAAAGAGCCTTTAATTCATAAAAACGCTGTATGGTTGCTGTGAGTGTTTGCAGATGCTCTGTGTGAGTGTTTGCACGGCCCAAGGCTGTGCTGTCAGCAGGGTTTGAGCTGAGCTATCCATGCAGGAACTTCAGCTGAGCTGTGTGAGCAGTTCTGAGCTCTCTGCTGGGAAGAGCAGGTTCAGCAAAAATATATGAGATTATTGGAAGGAATGGTTTGGGTTGGAAAGGGCTTTAAAAAGCATCTCCTTCCACCCCCTGCCATGACAGGGACACCTTCCACTAGACCAGGTTGCTCAGAGCTTTTTCCTAACTGGAAGTTGGAGAATATTTTATTAGTGAGGTTATCCCGTATGTGCCCTGGTTTGGAGAAGAGTTAGTCCAGTAGGACTGATACTGTGAACAAGGAGCTGCAGGAATGGGCTCAGAAACATTTGAAAAAGGCTCCTCATCACTTCTACCTAGATTTTCTGAGACTTCCCAGGTCTTTTCAAAGCTCTTTCTGTCCTCAGACATCAATACATATCCCCCAGAGCTTGCTTGACATCGGAATCAAGGAGTGATAAATGGAGTGTGAGCAACTTGAGGGCGTCTCAGCTTGATTTAAAAGATCCAGGAGGATGTAGGGCAGATGAATTGGATTGCTGAGAGCAATTATCTGAAGATCAGAGGAGTTTGCACCATCTGTCAGAGAGGCATCAACTGTGTGTGATAATGAAATAATGATCAATAATTACTGTATCCTAACTTGGTGCTGACAAACCTGCACCAAGGCATGAACTGTTCTCTCTTCTCCCCTCCAGATGAAGCTGTTACTTTTGTCAACAAGCCCAAAACGACCCCAGAAGTATCGGTCAGTCCTTCTGAAAGCCTGGAGCTGGTGTGTGAGGTGTCAGCTGCGGGCGGGGCCGTGGTGTGGAGGAAGGATCGGACTGAGGTGAAGCAGGACCAGAGGACAGCACTTGTCTCCCAGGGGACACAGCGCAAGCTCATCATCAAGAAGGTGACGCAGCAAGACCAAGGCAGCTACACCTGTGAAACGAAGGACGACAGAACAACATTCCAAGTCAAAGTCAGAGGTGAGAAAATGCCAGGGAGTCCAAAGATAAAGGACAATTCCCCTTTGAGTGGTGTCTTGCATCCGGAAGATCATCTCACAATCTCCACAGGGTGAAAGATCTCAGACTTGATTTTTGGGGCAGCTTTCACAACAATATTTTATACACACAGATCTGCATCCATGACTGGTTGTGACNNNNAATTCCTGTGAATAAACAAAAAAAAAAAAAAAAAAAAAAAAGATAGGAAATGATGGAAATTCCTTCTCCATTTGCAATTAGCTGGTTTGTCTGCAGAAAAACTCACATGGGAACAGAGTGTGAGGCCACAGGAGAGGGACAGATAAAGGGGAAGGGGTCGGTGTTTGAAGAACTCTGGTTAGATCCCGTCCCTGAAAGGTTGGATGGGGCTTGGAGCAATCTGGGATAGTGGAAGGTGTCCCTGCCCATGGCCGGGGGTGGAGCTGCATAATCTTTAAGGTCCCTTCCAAACCAAACCATTCTGGGATTCTATGACAAGATGGAGAATGCCTGAGTTTGAGCAACCCAAACTGGCAGATAAAGAGCAGTGGTGCCTGGCTGTGAGGATACAAGGGCTGTTCCCTTCTGATTCACTGGGAGCTTGGAGAGACATAGGGAGAGGAAAAGAGAGAAGAGGGAGGAGGGTTCAGGCAATGCATTTTGGTGCTCCAAGTCCTACATTCAAATCTGTGCTAAAAGTGTGAGGTTTTAATATTATCCCAGAATTCCCATAAAACTCCCATACCTATTCACCTCTTGGCATAATAGAAATGAAGGTGCTTTCTTGCACTAATGGCCCATCATGAAATTACCTGTCAGGGGCAAGTAAAGTGAAATAGGAGGAACTTGATTAAACAGCAGAGACGACTGCAGAAAGCTGTGTGTGACTGTTGGGGTTTTCTTACAGAGACAGAAGTGTTTACAAACAAGGAGAAGGTGCAGAAAGAGGTGAAGGCTGCACTGTCAGAAAATGCCACGCTGAGCTGCGAGGTGGCCCAGGAGAAAACGGAGGTGAAGTGGTACAAGGATGGAAAACTCATCACCTCCAGCAGGAAGTTCAAGGTGGAGTCCGAGGGCAAATGCCGTCGTCTGGTGGTGGGTCAGGTGGAGAAGAAAGATGCTGGGGAGTACACCTGCGAGGCTGCTGGCCACAAACTGACCTTCAGGATCGATGTCACAGGTGGGAGATTGTTCATTCTCATCACAGAAAGGTTCCTTACAGAAAATAATGAATCACTCTCTGTGCTCCAGGGAGCCTAAACCTTCATTGAGTAGTGATGCAGAACAACCAGCCAGCCTGTGTGCTTCCTCTGTCACATTGATGCCAACAGCTGGACAGCTTCATCCATGGGATGAATCCCATTCAATGCTCCTTGGTGTTTTCTGATTTCCCAGTCATGAAAAGATAGACAAGCTTCTATTCCACTGTGGTTCACAGGGGTAAAGGTAGGGTTATCTCACAGATGTGTAGGGAAATAAGTCTGGAAGACTTAAAGCAGGCCTCCTAAATGAACAAGGCTTCCATATGGGTCCCAGTGGCAAATGAGATTTGGTATTTATTTGTCCACTAGATTCTGGAACAAAGCAGTGGATTTCTTGTGGAGATGGGAAGAAGCTGAAATCCCAAGGCACTGGATTATTTTGCTCAGAAATGGGCTGATGTGTTGTTGTCAGGGATGGCAAAGTTCCACATCCTGTCTGAGCATTCAAAAATACCAGATATGTGGAAATTGTCATGTTTTTCATTTGGTTTTGATCACTTTGGACAGCATCAAATTGTGTGATTTTTAAATTACTTCTCCCACTCTACAGAAGCAGAGGATGTATTTATCAACAAGGACAAAGTGAAGAAAGAGGTGAAGGCTGCACTGTCAGAAAATGCCACGCTGAGCTGCGAGGTGGCCCAGGAGAAAACGGAGGTGAAGTGGTACAAGGATGGGAAACTCATCACCTCCAGCAGGAAGTTCAAGGTGGAGTCCGAGGGCAAATGCCGTCGTCTGGTGGTGGGTCAGGTGGAGAAGAAAGATGCTGGGGAGTACACCTGCGAGGCTGCTGGCCACAAACTGACCTTCAGGATCAATGTCACAGGTGGGAGACAGATTTTGTGTTCTGTTTCATTGGGTTTTCTTTGTGCCTGGGTGTTTTCCCCTCTTTCCTCTGACACAATATTAGAAATGCTGTTAAAGTACATTTTGATCTTGGTCTAAGCTGCCATTTCAGTGAGGTTTTGTAGGACTGCACAGATCTGGAGTTGATCCGTAGATCTCCTGATATCAGCTCCTCACTTCACCTTCACCTGTCCACTTCGGCTGGAGTGAACAAGACTTCTCCAGAGCAGGCAGTGTGTTTAAAAACCTCTTCCAATTTGATCACCAGTACTGCTGTTCCTCCTCATGTTGCGGGTACTCCTCCATGAAAGTCGCTGTTTTCCTTCCTATTTTTTTGCAAGTGATAGCACAAAAATAAATGGTCTCAAGTTCCACCAGGGGAGGTTTAGATTGTTTATTATAAAAAATTTCTTCACCTTTAGGTTTTCAGGTGTTGGAACAGGCTGCTCAGGGAAGTGGTGGAGCCCCCATCGCTGGAGGGATTTAAAAGCAGAGTGGGTGTGGCACTTGGGTTAGAGATGGATCTGGCAGTGCTGGGGCAACAGTTGGACTCAATGATCTCCCAAGTCTTTTCCAAACTAAGTGATTCTGTGATTTCTTTGGCCTCAGTATATTTTACAAGTGGTCTGGTGAATTTCATCTCAGGCTCCAGGCAGCCATGGACATCAGCTACATTCTGAGTGATCATTTCTGAATTGGACGTTAAGAAAGGCTTGGGTGGTTTGTTTGTCTTTAATCAATATTCATAACATTCCGCTGTGTTTACAGCCAAATCCCTCCTTTTTATTATTAAAATTCTTGTCTCATATACAGAGGTGATCAGAACAGGGAAGCAATTTTCTCCTCTGTTTTCTTATAGCACCAAACAGAGATCTGGAATTTTATGAGCTGTGTAGATGAACAACTTCCTTCATCTACTCTGTGTGGGGTACCCTGGGTGTGAGCCGGGAAATTTTGGCTCTTTGGCTCTTTTTCATTCATTGTGTAGTTCATTCTTTGGCTCAGGGAGCTGCCAGTTGCAGTGGAGGATGGGTAAGGAAGGAAGGATAAGTAAGGATAGATTTGAGAGGTGTCTTCCAGAGAAAACTCAACACGGATGTTGACAGAAAGACCGTCATAGAATCAGAGAATGGTTTGAGTTGGAAGGGACCTTAGAGATCACCTCATTCCCACCCCCTGCCGTGGACAGGGACACCTCCCACTATCCCAGGTTGCTCCAAGCCCCGTCCAACCTGCTCTGAAACACTTCCAGGGATGAGGCAGCCACATTCTCAATTGTTGTAAACCAAATCCATCGTTCTCTGCTGACACTGGTTCATACATTACTGCAGCGGCGTAGTCAGAAAACACAGAAATACGATGGTTTACACTGGAATTTCTCTCTCTGGGGGAGCTGTCTGCCTCAGAGAGCAAAGGTTTCCAGCTCTTTCCAGCCGGGTGACCTCATGGCAGCGCAGGGTAATGCGACCCCTGCTCCTGTGCCGCCAGCCTGCCTTAGCTACCGTTGCTGTATTTCTCATGGGAACAACTGTAACGCGACGTGCAGGTCCGGCACTGGCTGCAAAACGATCCAGTGTGAAAGTCAGGAGGGATTATGAGTACTCGGAGTGGTTGGCCCTTCTGCAGCAGAAATCCTTCTCTTACTGGATTATCCCGAAGCACAGAGGATTTCTGGGTCTTAATTTATCCTGTTGCTGTTGCACTTGGAAAGCTTTTCAGAGTTCCTGTACTCCAGGGCTCCTCTGGTAGCACAAAGCCTTCCCTGTTTGAGGACAGGTTGAAGGTTAGATGCTCACTGTTGGGTTTTGGGATGCCAATGTAGTTTTTGGCTTAATATTTTTTTAAAAAATTCAGCTACTGCACAACTTAGGACTGAGTTGGACATGTAGAAAATGAGCTGATTCTGAAATCTCAGTATTTCAGAATTCATGGTATGCAGTGAAATCTGTATTTAAATCAGTGTAAGGTCCATGTCCTGAAAATATTTTTCCTCATTTCCACTGAAACTTCATGAACCAGTTTCAGTTAAGGCTGGAAATGTCACCTGCACTGAATACCGGTTAAAATTTAAAATAAGTTTCTAAGAGAAATTATCAACTGGTGTAAATCACTTTGGAAGCTGATCAAAAGTTTTAGTTGCATTCCCTATCATAAAAATGGTTTGTATGAAAGGTCAAGAACGGAAAGGGCAAGTGAGATGAGTCTGGAATGTTCCTACCCTGCTAATGTCACATTTTAAATACAGCCCTCATCCTCACAGACTTGTTTTACAACAGATCGAATACACTCTGCGTATTCACACTCAGAGTTGTAGATGGGAGTTTAAATATTTATACTTTTGCAATCACTTTTGAATGCAAAGCTTGGTGTGTGCTTGAGATCTCTTAGATGTCAAAGTGCCGCTGACATGTGCCTTTGAGGAGCTTTAAATCACCCAGCAGAGACCATGTGCCTTCTGAAGGATAATGACACCTCCTCACACTCCTTCTGCAGCCAAGATAAACAGAGGAGCTCAAATGTAGAGCCCATAATCTGGATTCCTGCTCCGTGTTGCTCCCTGCAGGACAGCTCTCTTTCCGTGGACTGTGCAATATTCCTAGCAAGGCTCTGGTGTGGCCCAGGACCACGTGTAGTGCCACTGTCAGCAGTGCAGGAACTCGACCTGAGCTTACACCCTCTCCTCACCCTCGCAGGCAGCTGCTGCCACTCAGGCTTCAGACATGGTGGAGACAGGAGAAAGTCACCCAGGAGGAGTCAAGGAAGGCCCCAGGAGGCTGCAGAGGGTGACTGGGGCGAGGAAGGCGGTAGCACAGGTGATGGAAGGGGCTCAGCATCACAGCCAGGGAGAATCAAGAGCCTCCCAGGTCACAGAATCCCCGAGGCTGGCAAAGCCCTCCCAGACCATCGAGTCCAATCTGTGACTGATCCCCACATGGTCACCTCCAGGGATGGGGACTCCGCCACCTGCCTGGGCAACCCCTTTCAATGCTTACCAACCCTTTCAGTCAAGAAATTCCTCCTGATTTCCAACCTGAACCTTCCCTGGCACAGTTTGAGGCCATTTCCTCTCATCCTGTCTCTTGTTCCCTGGGAGCAGAGCCCGACAGCCCCCCGGCTGCACCCTCCTGTCAGGAGGCCAGTTTGCTGAAAAAAATTACAAATTTTTTAGGAAATAAAAATACGCTTCAAATTTTAAATGCTAGTTTTATGTGTAAAGTTCATCAAGTACTTTTCCATATTGAGAACAGTGTCTTTGTCCTCTCTTTGGGATTGGGATACAAGATATTTTTCTCAGCAACACCCAATTTTAATCTGAGATACCTGGTAAAATCCTCTAAGAAGTGTGATAATGGAGGTGGCAACTCATCATTGTGCTATATTTGGCTCATTCCAGTTGTGGGGAGTAGAAATATCATAAAGACATGAGAGAATCTTATCCTTGTCTTCATTATAAGAAACTTGCAAATCAGGTGGTTGAGCTGTTCATGAAGACGAGTCAGAGAGGGATGATAATTGCAGGAGTATATTTTGAGGGTACATTGCTTTATTTATGTGATAAATAGACCTGCAAAGCTGTGTTCCTTACAAGAGTTTAATATTGAATTATTTATGTTGGAGAAGACCTTTAAGATCATCGTGTTCAGTGGTTAACCCAGGACTGCCAGGCCCAAGGTCCTGCAGAGCATCTGCACCAGATACTTGTAAGAGCTTCTTGCCACAAGATCTTACCTATTCTTTCCATCTTGCTTCCCTGTTTCAGAGGCAGAAGATGCCTTTGTCCACAAGGAGAAGGTGCAGAAAGAGGTGAAGGCTGCCCTGTCAGAAAATGCCACGCTGAGCTGCGAGGTGGCCCAGGAGAAAACGGAGGTGAAGTGGTACAAGGATGGGAAACTCATCACCTCCAGCAGGAAGTTCAAGGTGGAGTCCGAGGGCAAATGCCGTCGTCTGGTGGTGGGTCAGGTGGAGAAGAAAGATGCTGGGGAGTACACCTGCGAGGCTGCTGGCCACAAACTGACCTTCAGGATCAATGTCACAGGTAGGAGAAGGTTCTTTGGCCCATCATTCCTATTTCTAGAGTCGTAAGAAAAACTAATGTAATTTTATAAGGCTTTTTTGGGATTATGCTTCAAATTTTTGGAGGACATCATTGGCATGGCCTAGCTTTGAAGGGTACAAATACAAGAGCAGTTTTCTTCATACATTCTTTGCAAAACATTTAAAATCCTTGAAACGGGGAGCTGCATCCTTGGAAAATCTTGGAAGCTACACATGACTGTAGGAAGGAGCTGTAAAAAATGGAATTACTGATTGTTCATCTCCTTCCTCCCGTGTTGGTGCAACGAGAACAAACCTGCACCACAGCTCGCATTCTCAGGCGAGCCACGGGGTATCTGCCCAATGTCCATATTCCTTTTCTTTGCCTTGGAATTGCTCATTTCAGCCTGAAGCGAGAACATGGAAGTAGGGCTTGGTATGTATGAAGTTCTTTAAGGTGTCAAGAAAATGGGAAGTAGAGAAAGAAGGTGCCATGGAGACTCATTCCAGGTGTATTGCCCTGCTGGGGCTGTAGAGAGGTAAAACAGATTTAGCTTCCCAGCTCCCTCACAACTTCCCAGTCCATTTCCAACTGGTATGACTGTTGTGTCTTTGGGAGAACAAGAGGATTTCGCCGTTTGAATGCGAGATGAGCTGGGCTTTTCCCAAGGTTGCACTGAGAACAAATAACGTGGTCCTGGACATGTCATCGCTGGTTTAGCACCTTTCTCACTTGACGAAATGATTTAAGAAGAAGCAGAAGCAGCTGCTGAGAATAACAAAAATCAATTCTATGGGACTAAGATGCAGCATGGAGCAGCTCCTTCCTCTAAAAATTTGTTGGTTTGCACCTGACTTTAACCAAACTGTGTCCTGCCTTGGCTGGGTCCTGCCAGACAATGCTCTTAGGAACCACACAGAGATCACTGCTGTCAAAAAACCCAAACCAGACAAAAAGCACCACAAACCCTCCCCACAAAATGTTTTGCGTGCTCTTCTGATGGATTTAGATGTGCGTTGTCACGTCAGAGGCTTTTTTTTCAGTGTTACATGTAAGCCAGGGTAAGGGGATTGAGCAACATTGAATTTTGCAGAAACTCTGGATTTCTCTCTCTTTCCAGAGCCGGAAGTTGTGTTCACAAACAAGGAGAAGGTGCAGAAAGAGGTGAAGGCTGCACTGTCAGAAAATGCCACGCTGAGCTGTGAGGTGGCCCAGGAGAAAACGGAGGTGAAGTGGTACAAGGATGGAAAACTCATCACCTCCAGCAGGAAGTTCAAGGTGGAGTCCGAGGGCAAATGCCGTCGTCTGGTGGTGGGTCAGGTGGAGAAGAAAGATGCTGGGGAGTACACCTGCGAGGCTGCTGGCCACAAACTGACCTTCAGGATCGATGTCCCAGGTGGGAGAAGATGCTTTGTCAGAATTCCAGGGGAGGACAATAAAGCAATAACTGGAATAACTATTCCACCGTGACTCAGTTACAGTAGGCTGGTGTTTGTTGCAGCCTGCAGGGTTCACCTGATTTTCTGTACCTTGCTGCCTGGATTTGTAGAATTGGGAATATTTGGCTTTAGCACGGCACAAGGTCGGTGTCATTCTTAGCGGGTCTAATAGCTGCAGTTATAAATATAATAGAAGTGATTAATATTATTCAGATCTCTCCCAGTCCTGGGATCCCAAAGGGTAATTCTTGCCCATTGAGCCTCTTGAAAGTAAAGAAGCATTAAATAATCCTTTCCTTGTTAGAATTCCAATCCCATTTTGGAAGACTTAGAAGCTGGAATAGGTTTTATCATTTGCAGTATGAGCAGCACATCTCAAAATCGATTGCAAACAGCACTTCTTGTGAGTTTGGGCTGTTGTGCCATTGAGATCTCAGCTTTTTGAGATTCCTTACTACTTCTGCCAGGTGCTAAATGCCCCTTTGCTGTGAAGTATTCCAAGAAATTGTTTGGAACAGGATTCGCACGGTGCCCACGCTGCCTTAAGCATGTGCTGTTGAAGGGAGTTTTGACATTGCAATCACTGTGGAGACCTTTCCAGCCGTGATCCTGACCTACCTGAGCCTGCAGGGAGATCACATTTCCTTTGTTTCTTTGACAGTCACGTTTGTGGCAGTGGAAGAGACCGTGAAGAGGTTGTTCCAGAAGCCCTTAATGCTTTATTGGACAGATGTTCCTTGGGAAAGTTTGAATTAAATATTTTTGCATGGTGACTTGCAGCTGTGGGGTTGATATCAAGGATCCTCTTGGTCCTTTCCATTCCTAAGCTCTTATTTCCCAATTTTCCGCGTGGAAACTCTGTAGACGCTGCTCAGTGATGGCAATTGGCTTTGGCAAGTGACAACCCAAATATTTTCCAAAGCTCTCTACGGAAGTCTGTAAGATTAATCTCATTTTAACCCCTCAATAATTATTCTCTACTTCTTCTGTGCTCAGAGCCCAAACCTGCATTTATAAACCAGGAGAAGGTCCAGAAGGAGGTGAAGGCTGTCCTGACAGAAAGTGCCACCCTCGTGTGTGAGGTGGCGCAGGAGGGAACCGAAGTGAAGTGGTACAAGGATGGAAAACTGCTCGTTTCCTCTCGGAAATTCAAAACAGAGACCGTGGGCAAATCCCGGCGCCTGGTGATAGAGCAGCTGGAGAAGAAGGACGCTGGGGAATACATCTGTGAGGCTGCAGGCCAGAAGCTGACGTTCAAACTGGAGCCAACTGGTGAGTGCTCAGTTTGTGGTGTGAAGAACCAGTTGCTGTGGTTTAGAGGAAATTTGGATATTCTTGACACAGCAGCCTCGGTGCAGCCACTGTCTCCCGTGGAAAAACCCCAGTGAACCACATGACACATTTAATTTTCCATGTAGCAGTGTAGAGGTGGGAAATTTGGACTTTTTTTGGCTCTGGAAACACTAGAAAATTGTTTGTTTATCTCCTTAACACACCTTGTCACCCAACCTCTTTCAGTGGTGGGGAGCTGAACGTAAAGTGGGAAGTTTTGAAGAGCAGCAGTGGAGCTATGGAGAAAAGAGGATCCGAAAACCTGGTCTGCTGCTTGTGTGTGCCCCAAAAAGGCCCAGTTTTGTGGCAAAGTGTTGTACAAGATAGAGGAGAGGCCAAGAGGAAGGCACTGGAATCATGGAATGTTTTGAGTTGAAAGGAACTTTAAAGATCATTGAGTTCCAACTCTCCTGCCAGTGGAGCAAATAGAAAACAGGCCACAAATTCAGGTTTAGCCTATTAATAATTCTTAATTTTACCTAAAATCCTAATAATGGGAGGAGAAATGATTATACAGGTAATTCTACTTCTAAGAAACAAGCCTTTTAAGGGCAGCAGATAAAATATGTATATTTACATTTCCTTTCCTCTGCTTCTCTTCTGAGCAGAAGCTCTCGGTTGCCTGAGAGATCATTTTCTTTCTTCCTGCTCAGGAAAAGATTATACCAGCCACAAAGATTCAGCCATAATCCCTGGATTATTACAGGTTATGGATGAGCTGGTGGTGTGAGTCCTGAAGAGAGGGCAATACAAAACTGCTGTGTCAAGGATTTGAGAATTAAATTCTTAGTTTTCCTGGTTTATCATCTTTTCTAGAACCGGAGGCTAAATTTGAGAAGAAAGTCATCCAGAAAGAGCCTCTCATTGTTCAAGAACATGAAAGCATCACACTGACAACCTCTGTCACGCCTGAAACCGCTGCAGTGAGGTGGTTCAAGGATGGCACAGAAATCAAGGCGAGCAAGAAATGTGTGATCAAGAGTGAAGGGGCGTCCAGGACGCTGACGGTGAACGCAGCTGAGGGCACAGACTCTGCCCTGTACACCTGCCAGACAAAGGATGACAAGCAGGAATTCAGAGTCCAGGTGAAAGGTGAGCAGTGCCCAGGTGATGGCCCAACCCGTGTCAGGTTCTGTGCAAGAATAGAAAAGTTCCCTCCTGGTGGGGTGGAGGTGAAATCCAAACTCTTCCAAAAACTGTTCCATCCTCAGGGCTTCTGTGGATGACCCATCATGGGCCAGCGGTGTTCTCCTGCTTCCAAATTCCCAGTTTTTGTCCTTTGCTGGCCACTCAGGGACAAAGAAGCCTATTATGGATACTTCTGGTATTTGCTCCCCTCCTGTTTCTGTACTCTCCTATAGAATGATGAATTTCCACGTTGCTGGTTAGATTTCGTCTCCCCCCAGCCCCAAATATTTAGGGCCATTTTATTTATTTATTAATTTTCAAAATCGGGCAGAAGCAATTTCTTAGCACAGGTTTCTTACCTTTCCACTCCCCCTCACAATTTTCCCTTCTCCCGGATCTCAGAAATCCCGGTGAAGTTTGCCAAGAAGCTGGAGTCCGTGAAAGCCGAGATTGGTGGCAGTGTGTCCCTGAGCTGTGAGCTGAGCCACGCCAAGGGGAAGGTGACGTGGAGCAGGAATGGTGTGGAGATCAAGCCCAGCAAGCGTTTCCAGATTCGTGAGGAAGGGCTCAAACGAACCCTGACAATAACAGGGATCCGGGCTGAGGACGAGGGAGAATATTCCTGCCAGTCCAGGGATGACAAGAGCAACATCACCATCGTCCCCAAACGTACGTCTCTAATGGTGGAGAGGTCCCTGGGTTTTGTCCTCGGCTGCTGCAACCCTGCAAAGCTGAGTTTGTTCATGTGTCTGGCCTGTCTCCTGTGTTGAGACCAAAATACAAAACTCCCCTTCCCTCTCAGAGTCAGTGGAAAACTCTATTTGTGGAAAACATAATGATTGTGAGACCTGTTAAGCTCAGGTTTCTTAATATTGACCTTTATATTGCATTTGAGGCAGGAATTAAATTTCCCAAATATAGGATGGGGCTTTTCTGCCCCATTCTTTTTTGCCTCTCTTTATATGCATACTTTACTCAGAGATGGGAAATGTGTTGATCCAGTATTTTGATCACATACTGTGAGTAACCAGATTGATGCTTCCAATAAAATCATGGAAGTTTTTGGCTGTTTGAAGGTGCTCATGCCAAGTCTCCAGGATATGCTCCTAAATGTTTCACTTCTATCCATCAGCTCCCAGAGTGGTGAAATTCGTCACCGGCCTCAACAGCGTGGTGTCTGAGGAAGGAAAAGAGGCCGTGTTCAAGTGCACCGTCTCCCCCAGTGATGCCGCGGTCACCTGGCTCAGGAACGGTGCCAAGATTGAAGCCAGCAATAAATACGTGATCTGTCAGAAGGACACCAACCACAGCCTCACCATCGCTGACCTGACACTGGAAGATGCAGCTGAAATCACTGCCAGTGCTGAGGGCGTGGAAAGCACAGCCAACCTCAGAGTGCGAGGTAAGAGGTGGCAGTGTCCCTCTGACAGGCTGGCACTGGCACCCCTATCATGGCAGAGAGCTGGAATTAAATTATCTTTAAGGTCCTTTCCAACCCAAACCATTCCACGATGTTGTTTTATGTGGCTTTCCCTTTAATTAATTATGTCAGCAGCAGGGAAATTCTGCTTTTGCATCGTTAAAGCTTTGGGTTTGGAGCTACATGAGCCACTGGTTTAGTTTTCTCTCAAAGCCTGTTCTCTGGATCCTCTACATCCCTACTAACATTTCCTCTCTTGCAGAAGCCTCGATCTCGTTCAGGAAGAAACTGGAGCCCAGAACAGTTGAAGAGAGGGAGACAGTGATCTTGGAGGTAGAGCTGACCAAGCCTGCTGAGGTGAAGTGGATGAGGAACAGCATCATGCTGAAGCCCAGTGACAAAATAGAGATCAAAGCTGAGGGAACAAAGCACACCTTGGTGGTCAAGGACATCTCCTTCGCAGACAGGGGCTTCTACTGCTGTGAGAGCCCCGATGACAAGACCCAAGCCAAGATCAATGTGGAGAGTGAGTTCAGTGACCCCCAGTTCTACCCTGGGCAGGATTTGGAGGTGGATTCTGGTGTCTGCGTTATCATGGGGTCACGGGGATGCATCCATGGGCTTGGCCAGCAGTCAAATAATTGAAATGAGGGGAACGCAAAGGCGGGAAACAGAGAAGATCTGGCTGGTTCCTGTTGCCTCCATCTCATCCCACCAGCTTTCAGTCATGCAGCTGACCATTAAGCTTCTCAGCTGATTCTTCTCTTTCCTCTGAAATTTCTCACTCCCTGATAATGCTCTGTATTTTTCCTTTGCATGATTTTTTTACCAAAGCATTCCCTCTTCAGCCATTCATTTCCATAATTTTTCTCTGCAAACCACCTCGTTCAGAATGTCTCTTCATGTTCAGCCAGGGTCTAAAAAACTACAAAAGCAAATTTTCTCTCTTGGGGTGTTACCCTCTGAGGTAAACTGAGTGCCTCATCCATAGCCCTGCACCTCTGTCCTTTTCCTACATTTTTTTGGTCATGATTGTCACAGGATAGGTGAAGACAGGATTTAAGCACTTAAGGACTGTCTAATTTAGTCCATAAAGTCCTTGCCACCAACTGGTGCTGGGCTGGTCATATATTATAGGTGAGGAAGGACTTAAAAGCAGCATTTTGGGTACTTGAAGTCTATTACAGTGGAAGGAAGCAATTTCCATGATGCCAGGAAATAATGGACTTCAGTTGCAGTGAGAAAGATCCAGGTTATACTACAAGAAAAAGCTTTCTGATGGTCAGATGACAGAATAGATTGTCTGGAGAGCTCTTGGAGCCTCCATCACGGTTTGTTTTTTTTTAATTGTCACCTGAGTTACTTTTAGTGGTCATACAAATTTAAAGAGTAAATCCATTTTACTGGATGATAGGGCATGGATATCTTGTCATAGGAACGGGAAATATCCACCCAAACCATAGATGCCTTGACCTCCAAGCTGTGAGGTGTCAACACATTTTGCACCGTGTCATGGATCTTTTTTTTTGTCCTTTTACTGCAGCTTTTTCCTCCCACCCTTGTTTTATCCTGTTTGAAGAACTGCACAGTGCTGCCATGGACTTCTTGTCTTTCTCTTACTAAAAACTGATCGGCCTTGGTAGAAAAGGGGCCAGTGATGTTTTCTGTGATGTTTGCTTGACCTGTTTGTCTCACGAAAGCATCCATTTAAGAAACAGCAGCTATGAGAGCAGTGTAGTCATAGATGAGTTTTATTTCCTGTAAAAGTGGTTGTTTAATTGGCAGATACCAATTATTTGACAGGTACCTGCATGAGGAATAGGAAATAGTCCTATTTGGAAGCTCTCAGGCTATTTCACAGCTGCCGGTGTGAGATCTCCAACCTGTCCGTGTTGTTTTCCAGTGAGGCAGATCAAGCTGGTGAAAGGCCTTCAGCCCCTGGAAGTTACTGAGAAAGGGACGGTCACCTTCGAGGTGGAGGTGTCCCACGAGGAGGTGGAGGGGACCTGGCAGAAGGACGGCGTTCGGCTGAAACCTGCACCCAACGTCAGCTTCGGCGTCCTGGGCAAGAAACACTCCCTGACTCTCTCCTCGGTGGCTCTGGAAGATGCAGGACTCATCTCCTTCAAAGCAGAAGGCATTAACTCCTCAGGGAGGCTCACTGTGACAGGTACACAGGCACAGAACGCTCAGACCCTGGCTGGGGTGGCTGAAGTTGTTTTCTCCTGACCTGGAGAGCAAACTTAAAAGGGCAACACGCTTTCCTTGCGACTGCAAGGGATGTAAAGCCCCGGAGCATCATCAGTAATGTTTCCTTCTGATGCCAGCAGGATTATTGTGGCACCACTCTCCACAGAACAAAGTGGGAGGCAATGATAAAGTGCCAAAACCAATACAAATTTTGTTAACCATGGAAGCCAGGCTCTGCCTACCCACCTGTGCTTGTGTCAGATGGTCCTGCAGACATCATTCCCCATTCACTGGACTTTCTTTTTTTCTTTTCAGAATTGCCTGTGAGGATCAGCAAGCCTTTGGCAGATGTCAGTGTAACTCAAAAGCTCAAGGCCACATTCGAGTGTGAGCTGTCCAAACCCAATGCCAATGTGAAGTGGTTCAAGGTACAGCACTTAATGGACAGTGATACTTTAATTTCTGACTTCTCTGGAAGGGAATGAGAGCCTTTAATTGCACTTCCAGGGCATGTGGGCCTGAGCCTTTGCAATACAGCTCTTAGCATTGCTCTCTTGTCCTTACGTGTATTTACTCTCCCAATTTATCACCCTCAGGGTTTTGTTTGCTGGGTTTGTATATTGGGATGAAAGTTAAACTTTTCTATTCTCGCACAGAACATGAGCTCTGCTGTTATAGATTTGCAGCCTTGTGCTTTACTCCACACCAAGCATTCACAGCCTCCTTGGGAACTGTGATTTAAAGGGAAGCCTCAATTTCCTTCATCAGTGGCAGTCCAGCTCCTTTTCTCTTGAGAGTCATTTTGGGGATCAGCTCTGGCATTTCATGTCCTTCCCTGGGGCTCAGCTGATCTTTTCCTTAATTTGGGGTAGCAGCAATTCTTCAAGGTAAAGTTGGGGCTGGAAGGGACCTTTAGTGGTCATCTCATTTCAAAAGCCCTGCCGTGACCAGGGACATCTTCAACCAGATCAGGCTGCTCAGAGCCCCATCCAACCAGCCCTTGAATGTTTCCAGGGATGGGGCATCCGCCACATCTCAGGGCAACCTGTGCCATCACCCTCACTGTAAAAAACTTCTTCCTTATTGCCTGTCTAAATTGACCCTCTTTTAGTTTAAAACCATTTTTGTCTGAAGGGGCTTATTTTGTACAGTTTTAAGACTTCAAAAAGGTGTCTGAAATCATCCAAGTGTGTTCTCCAGCCATTCCAACTTCCTGAAATCTTTGCACTGTGGTAAAGTTTCACCACGTGTTCCACCAGACACAGTTTTTCATTAAGTCCAACGAGAAGGGTGAATGAAGCACAGATCTGAACGTCTGTTTTGCTCACTGCAGATGCACAGAAGTTGAGGGTGTCTGCTTTGGCCTTTTCCCCTTCTAGGACGGGAAGGAAATCCGGCAAAGTAAAAACATCGGGATGATCTCCCAGGGAAATAAGAGAAGCCTCATTATTCACAAGTGTGAATATGAAGACCAGGGAACCTACACATGTCAAGCAGTTGAAGACAAGACATCAGCTACTCTAAAGGTTCATGGTATGTTTGGCTCAAGTAGGAAAATGCATTTACTGCAGTATTTTTAGCTATTGAAATCCTTTGTGGACAGTTTATGTATTTCACAATTGCTCATTTTGGTAAGGTTTCCCTTCCTGGTGAGAAAATGCTGGCAAAGCTGTCCTGTGCTTGCTTTATCCTTGCGGTAGTTTTGGAAGAGGTGCTGACTCAGTTTTCCACTTACCACAAGTGATTTCTGTTCTCTGGAATGGGAATGGTGTTTCTGGATTGGCACATCAGCCAACAGTGGACAGCCTGGCACAGAGCAGGGGCTCAATGGCTGGTGCTGATGTGGTTTGGTGGTACCGTTGTCACAGGGGGACTTTGCCTGAACAGGGACTGCACAAGCCTTGGGTATGAGCTCAAGAAGCGCCCCAGTTTTTAGGTTGTAAATGATGAGGAAAGGGTCATTATTTCTGCCTGCACCTCTCCTTTTTGCTCGAGGCAGTTTTTCCCTCCGAGTGTTGCACGGAGCAACTGATGGAGCACCAGCTGTGTTTGGTCACCAGGCTCTGCAGCACCCGAGATGAGTTCTGAGATAAAGGCAATTTGCTCAACAGACAGCTCTGCCGTGCCCTGGGAGATGTCATTTGCCAGGGGTGCATCTGGAAAACAGATCAACTCCTTCTTGTTGAAAGACAGAGAATCTTTCTTGTTGCTTGTTAGATGCTGTCCTCATGTGGCCACTTGGGTAGAGCAGTGTCTTCATGAACATCTGCCCTGTTTCTCTGTTCAACTCCCCCCTTTCTCCCTGGTTTTGGGATTGGGATGGGCTGCTGTTTGCATGTCAGCTCTGCTCCTGAGGCCCCTTTCAAAAGGAAAGGGAGATACAGATATATCTGGATATACAGGACCTCTGGCAAAGAGTGCCAAGGTGCAGAGTTGAAGAGGATTATACTCGGTTCAGGAGACTCTGGAAAAAGATATCTCCTATGTAAAACAGGAGAGCATGCAGAGAAGCATGAATGAGGCGTGCTCATAGTGACCTGAGAGATTGTAGGCTTGTGTTTAGTTTTTCTTGGCAGATTTTCTTTCGTTAATGTGTATTTCTCTCATTAATACCTGTATGAAGTTTCAACATCCGTGAAATCCTCTTGCAGTGAGCTTCCATGTACCTCTGGGCTGAGACATAAAAAATATTCACGGTGTTGGAGGGAAGCTACCCAGGAAGAGAGGCTGGTCTGGAATAAAACACAATCCCATTTTTTCCCCGTGTATTTCTGCAAAAAGCAAACCTACCACACTCCCTCGTGGAGAAACCCCAAACAAATATTTGCCTTTCTGATTTCACAGCCCGGGACGTCAAGATTGTAAAACCACTGGAAGATGTGGAAGTGAATGAATATGAGAGTGCATCTTTCGTCTGCGAGATCTCACACGATGAGGTCGAAACCCAGTGGTTCAAAAACGACAGCAAGCTGAAGACTTCCGACAACATCAAGATGCGGCAGGAGGGTAGGAGCCAAAAGGGGGATTTTGTTCTGGAATGGGGGTGGATTGGAGTAAGGGCTGGGATGGGAGATTGGAGAAAAGGGTTTTGCCTGGGGGAAGCTGAGCCACGTCTGCTTGTGTGTCTGTCCCCAGGAAAGACCTATTCCCTGACTTACACGCGTGTCCACGTCGAGGATGCAGCAGAGATCAAATTTGTAGCAGAAAAGGCGGAATCTCGTGCTCAGCTGACTGTAAAAGGTAATTCTGCTTTTCGTGCCAGCACTGCTTCTGCTCTCTCATGTTACAAACCAGTTCACTTCCCTCACTTTGGATGTGAAGGTTAAAAAAACTCCAGTGTTCAGGAAAAGAAAAGTTCCTGCCTTCCTTAATGACCGGTAAACATCAGTTGGGAATTTACTTTGACAAAATAACAGTTTATTTTCTCAGATGGTTGGTTCTGTACCTTAAATGTTTAAAGCTGTGTGTGAAATTTGAGGGACAAAAAGCTGTAGCTTGACTTTGTCCTGCATTTTCACTTTCCGGTGTATGCTGTAACAGAAAGCAGCATTTTGTGGTGCGTTTAACTAAAACAATGTGATAAAGGGAGAGAGAAGGAAGGCATTTGTATTAACGCACTGAGGAGGAACTCAGGAAACTGGAGATCAATCCCTGGCTTTGCCAAAACCCCGCTGTGTAGTGCTGAGGAAATCACCTGTTATCTCTGCAGTTCAGCCACTCCAGTGGTAAAATACGGATTAAAAGTTTCCCTTTAATTAGCTCTTGCTTATTAAGCTTGTTAATTGAGCGCTCAGCATAGCGGGGACTCCTGTCATCATCCAAATAACTGAACGTAAAAGAAATGCTGCTAATGAGTTCTTAATTGTCACCTTTCATGGAGACTGTACTGATCACTCCATTTTCTTTTGCCCTTGTAGAGCTGCCTGTAAAAATCGTGAAGCCTTTGCGGGATAAGATCGCCCTCTGGAAGCACCGGGGTGTCCTGGAGTGCCAGGTGTCCCGAGCCAACGCCAAGGTCCGGTGGTTCAAGAAGAACGTGGAGATTCGCCCCAGTGACAAATACGAAATCGTGAGCGAGGGCGTCTATCGGAAACTCATCATCAACGACGCCGACTACGAAGATGAGGACACCTACACGTGTGACGCCTTCGATGACAAAACCAGTGCTAATTTCTTTGTTGAAGGTAGAAATCCCATTTTTTTATCTCTAAAATGCACCGGAAGGAGGATGGGCTGATTCACTTGACATTTACTTCGGAAACACAAAGCTGCTTAAAAAGGATTTTTATTCAATGTTGTTTATTCTGAAGTCCATTGGTGTTGAATCCTTTTACACACAGGAACATCCTGAAAATTGACTGTGTGGTATATTCTCCTATGGAAAATGATGAAATTCCTGTTCCAGAGATGCTTATCAAATGTATTGGAGAAAGGCTGTTTTTCAGATAAATGTTGCAATTCCTATTGTTAACGTCTCCATTCCAATGAACCTTCTTTGCCATTTTGTATTGCCCCATGTTTGATATCAGGATAGGAATTGGCTTCAGAATCAGGACCAGGAATCAAGACATACAGGTTCCCTTTCTGGCCTGTGACCAGCAGTACCTGTTTGCATTTCTGTATTAAAAATGGTGGGTTCTGAGTCCAGGAGTGCAGAAAAGATAGCGAGAGTGTTCAGGTTGATCATGGAAAAGCTTTCGTGACTCCTAAATCCCTGCTCTCTCGTTCCGTCCAGAGCAAGCCATTAATATTGTAAAGGAGTTGTGTGATGAGGATGTGACTGAGCCTGAGGAAGCCAATTTTGAGTGTGAGACATCCATTCCATCCGTGAAACCTGCCAAGTGGCTTCTGAAGGGAGCAGCCTTGCAGGCTGGCAGAAACATCATCATGCAGCAGGAAGGCACCATCCACAGGCTGACAATAATAAAGACAAGTGTTGATATGACAGGCACCATCCAGTTCTCCATCGGCAAATCCAAGTCCACAGCAAACCTGCTCGTCAGAGGTAATGTGATATTTAATATCTATTATGTGAGTCAGAGGAAAGGTCTGCCCTCTCACAGCACCTGGAAAGTAACTTGTTACAGATACTCTCTAAGATCCGCTGGCTGGGTTCTTGGAAATGCGTGTGTACCTGGAAGTTCTGCTCGGTTCCCAATTGCAAGTTGCTGAGAGCAATGTTGGATGCCGCAGTTGAGCCAGAAATGTCTTAGGAAGGGATCTGATTAAATGACTTTGGTGTCCCTGGTATTGAAATCTAGCAAGCTAAAACTGTTTTTTGGTTTATTTTTGTTCTCTTGACTTTACCAAGGAGGACAGAACAGATGAAATTTGCCAGGAGAGTTTATTTTGTCCCTTTTCTGAGCTAGGCAAGTTTGACAGCTCATTTACTTAATTCATTTTGTCGTTGACTTGATCTAGGACAAAGCCTCAAGGCTTTTTGTCTTCTGCTGTCACCATGGTAAATCTCTCCAATCGTGTCCTGAAGTCCTTGTTTTGTCTTTAATTTGCTCTTACTTGAATAAAACCCTCAATTAAAGAGCAACTCAGCAAGCACTGAGCCAGAAGTGGACCATGAATTTGGTGATTAATCTACAGGATGATCTTACAGAAATCAGCTTTCCCTACAGATCGTTGTGCTGGTGTAGCTTCAAAGCACACGAGCTCTGTTAGAGACACTTGTAGCAGGATCTGAGCAGTGGTAAAAGTTCATACGTGAAATTAATGGGCATGAAATATGGATTAAACCCTTCCTCTACTTTAGATTGATCCTCTTTTCCTTCCCAACCCTGCTTTGCAGATTACCACATCCAGATCACCAGGAAATTGGAGGACAAGACCGTCCTGGAGCGACACTCGGTCATCCTGTCCTGTGACTTCAGGCCTTCCCCAAAGCATGTGAAGTGGTTCAAGGGCCAAGTGCTCATTGAGCCCTCTGAGAAGTACAAGATCAAGCGGGAGCAGTACTCAGCAGAGCTCAAGATCATGAAGGTGAAGCCTGAGGATGCCGGCGTGTACAAATGCAGGGCTGGGATCGCCGAGACCGAAGCCACGCTGAGCGTTGAAGGTATGGGAGGTTTTCAGTAGCAGGGCTGGCCTGATGCTGGTTTTTATGGTTCTTGATTTCACTCTGGGTTCCTCCTCCAGAAGAGAGGTAGATCCCCACAGTTATCTCCTAATTTTATATAAACGCAGTGTCACAAACCAAAACTGCTGATTCCATGATCCTGAAATCTGTCTCTTGCTGTGAGGTGGGTGATGCATGTGCGAGGGCATCATATGGGTAAGGTAGAGATTAATGTTTGTCAAGACACATTATTGTCCCTTTCATACGAGGAGTTAGACCTCTGGTCCTTCTACGAAAAATATCCTTCATGTTAAACTGCTGCAGGCCTCTGATTCTGGTGATCTTGGCTGTGGTTTTATTTCCTGACCATTGTGTCAGCTTGCCTATCTGCTATACATTTGTTTATCTGCTGTATATCCATTTTAAAGCTGCTATTTTATATCTGAGGACAACTTGTTATTCAAAATGGTGTTCTACCTCGTCTGGGCATGGATCTGTTTGTAGCCAGTTCTTCCCCTCAGGTGACACTGTAAGAAAAGATGCTCACTGTGTCACTTTCAGCAAGAACTGGAGCTGAGCCACAGAATAATTTCCAAAAGTCCAGGGAGCAGCTCTTGTGAACAGTCTGGCCTTGCAGAGGTTCTTCATTGAGTGTGTGATCCAACATTGCCACAGGCTGCCCGGGGCAGTGACAGAGCCACCATCCCTGGAGGGATTTAAAAGCTGTGTGGATGTGGCACTTGGGGACATGGCTCAGAGGTGGCTTTGGCAGTGCGGAGGGAATGGTTGGACTCGATGATCTTGGAGGTCTTTCCCAGCCTAAATGTTTCCATGACTCCATTCTATCCAAACAAATATATATATAAAAACCCAAGTAATACTCCCAAAGCCTCCTCTGAGTTATCTCATCCTTGAGTACAGAATTCCATGAGCTTGAGTACAGCATTGCATGAGTACAGAAGCTGCAAAGAGGAACCCCATGGCAATGACTGGGAAAGAAAAGAATCAAATTCCTGTTGCTCTCTAAACCTTAGCAAGGTGCTTAATCTCTTTGTACTTTGCTTTTGTGGCCAAAACCATTGTCTTAATCTCATCCTCGGTGTCACAATTTCCCTGAAAATGAGGGACAATTTAGTTAAAATGTGTTTGCGTGTGCGGTGACCAGCACGCAGGGATTGGAGCTCTGTGGGATATTTATGATCACTGTAATGTCATTTTAGAAAGAATGATTTATTTTTAAATGAAAAACAAACAAGCAAAACCCCCAAACTGATTTTTATATAAAAAGAGAGCTGAGGGCTCTGGATGATTTTAATTAGTCTTTTTAATGGATTTTTTTTCCTGTTGGAGCAAATGCAAAACCAAGTAAATGAAATGTGGTGGCCAAATTTGTGCAGGCGACCAGAACAAATCATCTAATAAACTCCATGAAATTGTGATAACAACTGATTTCTGATGATGGTGGTGATGGTGCCCCTTGGTTTCCCACAGCCCGCAATGTAGAGGTCCTCAAACACCTGCAGGACGTGGAGATCGAGGAGGACAGTTCTGCTGTGTTCTCCTGTGAGCTGTCCCACGACGATGAGGACGTGGAGTGGTTCCTCAATGGCACCCTCCTCTACACCAACAACTTCAACGACATCAAGAATGTTGGCAAGTGCTACACGCTGACCATGAAGCAGGTCAAGCCTGAGGATGCTGGCACGGTGACCATGAAGTCAGACAAGGTGTCGGAGAGCGTGCGGCTGAAGGTGATAGGTGGGTCCTGATCGCACTCCTGAATGCAAACGAGAGATGCAAATGAGCCATTATTTACCGAATCCACGGGGCAATCCTGCTGAATGTATAAAAAAATTGAGCTACTAAATATGGACCATGAGGATGGTAAAGGGTTTGGAGGGGAAGCCTTGTGGGAGCAGCTGAGGTCGCTCGATTTGGTCAGCTGGAGGAGAATGAGGGGAGACCTCACTGTTGTCTTCAACATCCTCACGAGGGGAAGTGGAGGGGCAGGTGCTGATCTCTTCACTCTGGTGGCTGGTGACAGGACTTGAGGAAACGGCTGGACCTGAATTATGGGAGGTTTAGGTTGGATATCAGGAAAAAGTTCTTCTCCCGGAGGGTGCTGGTGCTGGGGCACTGCCCAGGCTCCCCAGGGAATGGGCACGGCCCCAAGGCTGCCAGAGCTCCAGAAGCATTTGGACAGCGCTACCAGGGATGCATAGGGTGAGATTGTTGAGGTGTTGGGGTGTGCAGGGCCAGGAGCTGCACTGGATGATCCTCATGGATCCCTTCCCGCTCAGCATGTTCTGTGATTCTAAGACTTTTAATGCATCAGTTCTGGAGCTGGACTCAGACAGTCAAGAGAAGACAGTTTCCTGCTGTCCTTCCTACATCTTAAAAGTTCAATCACACAGCAGAGTTTCTGTGGTTTAGGATGTTCTTGTGCAGCCTCAGCAGGTGTGCAGGTGACACCCTGCTGTGTGGGGCACGTGCCTGAAGGTTGAGATGCCACCCAGAGGGACATGGACAAGCTCAAGAAGGGTCCCATGTGAAATCTTGAAGTTCAACAAGGCCAGTGCAAGGTGCTGCCCCTGGGTCGGGGCAATCCCTCATACCAATCCAGTCTGGGGATGAAGGCACTGAGAGCAGGATGAAGGACTTGAGGGTGCTGGTGGATGATGCTGGTTTAGGTTCTCTGTTGGTATCAGCAACGTTGCCAAGAGTTTATTAATGTCTCTAAATATTTGATAACAACTGAAAACGTCTCAGACATCCTGGTTGTTCTCTGCTTTGCCTCTTAACCTTCAGAGAAACCTGCTGTCTTCATGAAATCCTTGGATGACGTTTTTGGTGAGGAGCGGGGAGTGATCAAACTGGAATGTGAAGTCTCCAAAGAGAAGGTCAAACCTGTTTGGAAAAAGGATGGTGCGAAGATCGCTTCTAGCAAGAAGTACGAGGAGCTACAGTCCGGGAAGACCCTGTGCCTCCTTATCCGTGACCTTGAAAAGACAGATGCGGGGTTATACACCTGTGACATCGGCACTGACGTTGCCAAGTCAAAGGTCAGCGTTCAGGGTAAGTGTTGTAGACATTGGGTGCTGGAAGTACGGGTGGGGTTGGTCCCTTGGACTCCTGCATATTCCTGAAAAAAATCTCACGTGATACAGCAATGTCTGAACAGTCCTTGTTAGTTTTCGGTGTAAGCATATCTGGGGTTTCAGTGAAAATCAGATGTCAGGAATGTAGCAGCGATATTTTCTCCCTGCACATCCCTAAGGTGCAGAAATCCTCACAGAAAAGCAAAAAAGTTCCAAAAAAATCCCATCTAATAACAACAAAAAAAAAATCAATCAAACCCACAAACCCCTCATCAAGAAGCCTGTTTCATACTGAGAGCTGTTGATTCAGAGTCCATTGTAGGAACATAAGAACAGGACAGTGCTGTCTGTTGAGGAGCCCAGCAGTTCAGCCTGTCCTCTAATCCTTGTGTCTGCTGGAAGGACAAAGAATTGTTCCTGGCTTCCAAACTCGTAATTTTAATGAAGATATTTTGGATTTGCCTGATTCAAAGATCATCATGCCAGTAGTAACAATTTAAAAAATTCAAACATCAAGCATGGAGAAGAACCTCAGACTTTATCTCAGAGGCTTCTTTTCTGACATCTTTTCTCTTCTCTGCCTCACTGAATCCTGACTCTTCCCCACTGAGCTGTTCTTCATGTAGTCCTTCCCGAGCACAGCCAGGAGGTTCACATATCCCTTTTTCTACAACTTTGTGGTGATTCTGAGCCTGAGAAATCCTTCCCATGTCACAGACGTCTGTAAGGAATGCAGTGGAGTCCTGCCAATCCAACAGATAAACCCCTCTTACGAGTTAAAAACACCATTACTCACGTCTATCATAAAAGCATTTTTAACTTGTATTAATGTGATTTTTGTCCTCCAGAACTGAACATCGGCATCACCAAACGACTCAAGAACACTGAAATCCAGGAGGGAGAAGATTGCACTTTTGAGTGCATTTTGTCCCATGAAAGCATTGATGACTTCGACTGGACGCTGAACGGGAGGAAAGTGGGAAGCGGCGGGAGATTTAAAGCCTCCAACACGGGTCGGAAATACACACTCAGTGTCAAAAGCGTGATTCCTGATGACACTGGGGAAGTCACTTTCACTGCCCGTGGTCTGACCTCCAAGGCTTCTCTGGTTGTGAAAGGTAATGGGATCAGAAAGGTTCTGGGGGCTGATTTCTTGGGTGTGTTTTCATGAGGTTTGCCAGCAAACCATGGATGCAAACACTTCGTGGATATTTGGATTTAAGCTAAAGGAAGAGAAATTTAGGTTAGAGACACAGCAGAATTTCTTCCTTGTGAGGGTGGGGAGGCCCTGGCATAGATTTCTCAGAGCAGCTGTGGCTGCCCCTGGATCCCTAGGCGTGTCCAAGGCCAGGCTGGACAGGGCTTGGAGCAACCTGGGATAGTGGAAAGTGTCCCTGCCCATGGCAGGGGCATGGAATGAGATGATCTTTAATGTCCCTTCCAAGCCAAACCATTCTGGGATTCGGTGATTTGAATTGCAAAAACCCCGCCCATACAGTGATCATGATTTTCATGCAAAGGTCCCTTTTTTTTTTTTTTTT
>VZRN01000827.1:28530-61226 GCA_013397935.1 Dasyornis broadbenti
TTTAACTGCAGAAAAACCTACTGAGGTTACAAAAAAGCTGGAGGATAAAACATCACCAGCAGGGCAGGACATCAGCCTGAGCTGTGAATTGTCCAAAGCTGACGTGAACATCAGGTGGTACAAGGATGGCAAAGCAATCCGGAAAAGCCAGAAATACGACCTGCAGCAAGAGGGAACACGGGCCATTCTCATCATCCGTGACTCCACGGTCAAGGACAGTGGGGATTACACCTGTGAGACAGAGAGCTCCAAAACAACAGCCAGGATCACAGTGCAAGGTCAGTGGAAGTGTGCAGAGGGGCTGGCAGGGACACAGGTTGGGGTGAATAACTACAGCCCTTGGGAGGTGTTCTTCTCCTCCATCTCCCTGTGCAGGAACAATTTTTACTTTCCAAAAAACAGCATTGATTATAAGCTTAAAAAAAGATACGAAAAAACACCTTGTGGATGCTGAGCAATCTTATGGGCTCTGTAAAAAGCCTATCAAAACCGGCAATTTTAATTATTCTTCTCTGATTATGAGTGTTGAAAACTGTCTGCAAGAGGAGATCCCACCTGTAGCTGGGCCACGGCATCAAACTTCCCTGGAGATATTTCACCTGATTTGTCCTGTGACAGGAGGGAGGCCTGGTGATCTTAGATCCATTCCATCTGATAGGATGGGAGGAAATGGCCTCAAGGTTTAGATTGGATGTTAGGAGAAATTTCTTCATGGAAAGGGTGGTCAGTCATTGGAACAGGATGCCCAGGGAAGTGGTGGAATCACCACCACTGCAGGAATTTAACAGATGTGTAGATGTGGTTATTGGGGACATGGTTTAACTAAGTTAATAATTGGACTTGGTGATCTTAAAGATCTTTTTCAACCTGAATGATTCTATGATTATTTATTTGATCATTTTGCAGGTGGGGGCAGAGAGGATCCAAGACCACTCTGGATGCTCAGGATTAGTTTAGGTGACAAATCTGTCTCCTCCATTATTTTCTTTTTATTTCTTTTCTTCCTTCCAGAAAAACCTAATTATTTTGTCAAGGAACTCTCAGACCTGAAAGTCGATGAAAGTGGCACTGCAGTTTTCGTGTGCCAGAGTGAGAGAGCTGCATCCTCTGTGGTCTGGAGGAAAGGCATTGCCGAGCTCAGGGCTGGCAGGAAATACGAGATGACACAGAAAGGACAAGTCCTCCAACTGACCATAAAGAACTTGGAGAAAAGTGACAGTGACACTTACAGCTGTGACATTGGTGATGCCCAGTCCAGAGCCAAGCTGACGGTGCAAGGTAGGAATGAGAGGGATGTGATTGTACATCCCATGGGAAACACGCACAGGCAGATCCATATCTCAGCAGGGTAGCAGAGCCACTGATTTCTGGCTCTGTCTCTCTCGTGATGTCAGGAACACGTGGCCAAAACCACAGGAATGTGGAGCTGGACACGCAGAGCAGTTGGAAGCAATCACACCTGGAGTATTCTGAGTGTGTTTTAAACCCCGCAAAGGTTCGTGTGAGGAGAGATTGGTGTTTCTGAGTGAACATAAGATGGGCAGGGTTCAGAGTGCCTGCTGCTGGATAAGTGAAGAGTTATTCTGTCTCCAGGCTTCTCTCCACGTCCCTTGATGCCTCTTCCCAGCAGTGGTTTCTAAGAGGTAGTGGATAAATAGTGAGCCATAGAATCATGGAATGGACTGGATTGGAAGGAACCTTAGAAACCTCCCAGTCCCACCCCTGCCATGGGCAGGGACACCTCCCACTATCCCAGGCTGCTCCAAGCCCTGTCCAGCCTGCCCTTGGACACTTCCAGGGATCCAGGTGCAGACACAGCTCCTCTGGAAAATCTGTGCCAGGGCCTCCCCACCCTCACAGCCAAGAATTTCTTCCCAATATCCCATCTAACCCTGCCGTCTGAAAAAATGATTCAAGAATAGTCAGATGGAGGTGCAGGAGCAGTGTCTGCTTGCTAATTATTATAGCTATTAGAGAAAAGGGGGTAAAGTCAGACTCCTCCTCTGATCACATGTTAGAGCAGAAGAGCTTCTTCAAGAAGCAAAGAAACGGTTTTAATCCCCATTAGAGACAAGGGGGTAAAGTCAGACTCCTCCTCTGATCACATGTTAGAGCAGAAGAGCTTCTTCAAGAAGCAAAGAAATGGTTTTAATCCCCATCACACTCTCGGGCTCTGAGCTGTCTGAATTCACTCTGAGGTTTTTAACACCAGCTTTTTTGAGTGGGAAAAGTAGTTCTCTGCCATGAACATCAAAGTAAAACATCCCTGTACTGGTTTTGTAAGTAGCAGGAGCATCAGAGATATTTTTGTATATGGTGATAAACATATATATTTATAGTTAGGTTTATCTTTATATATCTATTTATATATTTACTTTTAATTAGGAGTGTATCTGTCCATACAAGCAGGTTTTCAGGGCAGATGTTTGGGGGCTTTTTACCAAAGCCAGTCAGACATTTTCTCCACTTCTCCCTGTGTTTATGGTTGGACTGAACTCTAAGAACCCTGGGGTTCCGTGGTCCTGTCCCATAGAAACCAAGTTATATTTGCTCTAGAAAATCGAAGAGGTTGCCAAGGGGAGGGATCATCTCTCAGTGATGTTTAAAGCCCGATAATATTGTCAGAAATTCATTCTTCCAACCTTTCCAGGGATTTCGTCAGGGGAAGTTTATAACCCTGGATTTGCATTGTACTGGCTGCTTGTTCTGCTTTGTGTTTTTTAGTGCTTTAAAGCTGTCTTCACCCTACTTTGGTGTGTGTCCTGTATACATTACCTTCCTGTGAGTGGGTTTTGTGGTCAATATCAGGGGAATTATGTTTCAGTCTTTCTGTGTCATGAACGTATTTCTTTCTTGAAATGCTCACGTGGGAAATCTTGGGAGTTTTCCGTGTGGATTTTCATGCGAGAAGGTGAAGATTCCAGTAATTGATGTATTTATGTTCCTTTCAGGCCAGAAAGTGCTAATAACAGAAGACCTGGAGGATGTCACTGTGTTAGAAGGAGAATCTGCCATGTTCAAGTGCAGAATCTCTCCCGTAGACTATAGCAGAGTGCAGTGGTTTTTGGATAAAACCCCACTCCATACCAATGAACTTAACGAGATCCAGACCCAGCCTGGTGGATATCACCTGCTAACGCTGAAAAAGCTCTCGCTGAAGGACTCGGGGGTCATTACATTTGAAGCTGGTGATAAGAAAACATCTGCCAGTTTGGTTGTTAAAGGTAAATCAATCATCCCAACTGCAGGAGAGGAAATGATGAGGAGAAATAAATGGGGTTAGTGGGAAAAAAAAAGAGCAAAAATGTTACAAATTTAACACCATCGTTTTGTATCTGTACATGTGCAATGACAACATTAATTATATAATGAAATTATGACTAGAGAATGAACGCTTCGTAATCCTGGACAAAAGATGGAGTTTTTATTTGATCTTAGATGGGAATGTTATACTGCAGCGATGGTACCTGGTTTAGTTTTCCTCAAGCTGATAAGGTAATGATTTATGAGGAGAAATCAATTAATTCAATGGAAAAAAAAAAAAGTACAACTAGTACATTTTAAATTCAGTTTTCATTGTTTGAAAAGCAACATTGCATGTGTACCCTGGTATTCGTTGTTGACAGTGGATTGTTTTCTCTGGAGAAGTTAAAATGAGTTAAAACTACAGTGTTTGGTAGCAAAGGAATAAAATGAATGCCAGACAGCCCAAGAACGTGAAATTAGAGAGAAGTTTTCTTGCTGGAAATGTAAATATTTCTCATTACCCAGAGATACAAAACACATAGTCTCCACCGTGTCAGATCATAGCCTCATTTTTTTCAGAATCACCAGATTTATTTCAAAGAGCTTTTCTTCTTACAAAGTTTGAAAATTTGCCCAGATTTCACCAAGCTACAGAAACGCAAATGGATCTCTTTTTCCTGAGGGAAAATGAGAAGTTTTATTTGTGAAAGACTAATTATTTAAGTTCTTCAGCGGGAATAGCATCTTCTCAGCTCCCAGATGCCACTGGGTATTAAAACAACAACTTTATGTCTTCACTGGCGCCTTCCTGAGGGCTTTATAGTCACAAACACCAAAGTATTTGTTACTAACCCTGACACAGAGCTTTGATACAGGCAATCCTGGGTGCAAATCTCACCGATTGCTTGTGATCTGAGAATCCACACCTCTTCTGAACCATCTCAGATGGTTTTACATGAGTCTGGAGAAGCCCTGCACCTTCACAAAAGAGCTGGTTGACACTGAAGCCACTGAGGGAGGGGATGTGGTCCACCACTGTGAAACCTCCAGGTCAGACAGCCCTGAGAAGTGGTGCAAAGATGGGAAGAGCCTTAGGAATTCTTCCAAATATAACATCAGCCAGTCAGGATTTGAAGCCAAGCTTGCAGTTTCCAAGGCAGAAGGAAGAGACGGTGACAGATGTGAGTTTGAGGATGGAGCAGCCAAAAGCAGTGCAGTTATTACTGTCAAGGGTAGGAACTTTTGGAGTGATGGTTTGGGTCCTAACGCTGAGCTGAGAGTAACTAATTGAAATGATAAAACCATGAAACTACACTGAAGAGGAACCTCATGTTGTGCACTGAGATGTTCTCAAGTCATCCAGAGCAGCAGCCAGAGAGGTGACAGACTGTGAAACCGGAGAATCCTTCCTCCAACTTGGCTTTAGCTCTGAGACAGTGAAGCGCCTCTGAGAATCACGGAGTCCTGGAATGGTTTGGGTTAAAGATCATCTCATTCCAACCCCCAGAAAGGGAGCAGTGGGTCAGTAACGGACAGGGGGTGCCTCTACAGGAGAAAGCCCCAGCCCTAGAGAACATCCACAGAAAGGATGGATCACTTCCTGGAGCTGTCTGCCGTGAGGGCTCTCTCCAAGGAGGGGACTCACACCCTCACATTTGTCTGTGCAATTGCTTCAGGTACCCAGATTTATTCAGAGCAATGCACCCAAAGAGCATCATTGGGCAGGAGGTGCTCTCCTGCTTGATAGGACCAGGGGTGATGGTTTAAACTAAAAGAAGGTTGATTTAATTAGATGCGAGGAAGAAGTTTTTTACAATGAGAGTGATCAAACACCATAAGAGGTTGCCCAGGGAGGTGGTGGATGCTCCATCCCTGGAAACATTCAAGGTCGGGTTGGATGGGGCTCTGAGCAGCCTGGTCTGGTTGAAGATGTCCCTGGTCATGGCAGGGGGTTGGACAAGATGAGCTTTAAATGTCCTTTCCAACCCAACGTGTTTTATGATTCTCTGATCTTAAGGGTTGTTGTCTGAGCTGAAGCAAAAGTTCTCTTCTTAGACGGATGAGTCTTTTAACTCTGAGTCAGATTTGAGTTGGGTCTGGCCCGTGTCAGAACCAGGTTCACCAACAATCACCTCATAATTGCTCCTGCCTGCCCTGAGTCCCTGTTCCAGCCCCGGCTTTAGGAGGAGCTCTGTCTCTGTGAGTTAAATCACTCCCCTGGGCAGCTTTGAGCAGGTACAGGGAGGTTTTTACAGGCCCAGGCTCTGTTTAGCCAGGCCAGAGGATGTCCTGGGTGAAGCTGATGTTTCACACTTGGGATGGACTGATCAGAACTTGGATTAGAAGCTGGATTGTGAACAAAAGAAGTCTTTGGGTTGTTGGAATAGTCAACCTGAACCTCAGAGCACGGAGTGGGAGGACAAGCTCCTCTCAGGATTTTCCTAGAGCACGAAGAATCAACTTGAGACTGTGCAAGAAAAAGAAGACCTTGATGAGGCAGTGAAGAAGAGCTGGTGGTTAATGGACCCAATTTTCTGACTTTCAGTAGCATGAGGGTGTTTTCCCAATACCCATTACGTATAAAACAAAGATCTGTGTTGACTTCTGTAGGACCTGGACCTCAGCCATGATGAACTATTATCTGTTAGAAAAGAACCATGTTTGTGATTTTCCAGAAGAGCCCCATTTTTTTTCTCTCTCACAGAGAAGGGCGTGGGTGGATGTAGGATTTAAACACATGGACTCAGGTCACTGATGGATATGAAGGAGTCAAGTCATAAGGATGTCTACAAGAAATTACATTGTTGGAACAGTCCTTTATCTGCCAGGGTCACATCAGAGCAACAGAATGCAAAACCAGAAAATAGAAATTCAGTTGTCATGTGACACTGAGTGTCCCAAATTAGAGGTAAAAGGGAAACAGGAGCATAGGCTGTAGTTTTCCAACAGCCACAGGTTAAGTGCATTGCGGATCAGTAGCTCACTTGCATATTCATACGACTTCAAGAATTCAAGCAGATTTTATTTTTCCCGTATCTGAACATTTCAGCTGATTTTGTTCCCCAAAAGGTGCTTTACCTGCACCAGCACACCTTAAAGCCTTGAATCCTAGGCCATGACAGAGCCTGCAGGGGCCTCTCCACGGGGACCCTGTCACGTTCAGCTGTGCTTCCCTCTCTGTGCTTGCTCTGTGCTGGTTTGAAGTCTATGTTCATGCTGGATAAAAAATACATCGTAGGGGATTTTTATAAAGAGAAATCAATGCTGCTGGTCACGACAGAAAGTGCTTTGCCATTCCTCTGTGTCCTCTGTGTTGTGTGTGAGTTGACCTCAGTGAAGTTTCTATGGGTTTTTTTGTGCCAGTGGTCCAGCTCTGAGCACCCACCTGCAGCACAGTTTGTGTCATCAATTGCAGTGCAGCCTCTGCCTCCGATGTTAATAATGAAAGCAGTGAGAGCAGCAGCATCTTCAACAGTGCAGACAGCGGTTAAAAGGAAAATAAGCATCTGGCCTCAAATATTTTTGTTGCTGTAAAGTGCTGGCAGCCAGATGTGAGATGTCAAAATCTGTTTACTCTTTGCTAGTGCTTTTCCATTCCTGCAGTTTTCTGTCTCAAAAACGAAGTCGGATGCTAAAAGGGAAAAGTGATTTCCAGCCCCACGTGTTTCCTTCAACATCTGTGTTATTCCTCTTTTCAGAAACGCCAGTTCTTTTCAAGCAAGAGCTCCAAAGCGAAGAAGCCAAAGAAGGAAAGCAGGTCAGGCTGACCTGTGAGCTCAGCAAACCTGGTGCCCCAGTGAAGTGGATGAAGGGAGACACGGTTCTCCATGCCAGCGAGAAGTACGAACTGAAGCAGCACGGGACTGTGGCGGAGCTCATCATTCGAGATGTGAAATCCGTGGATGCTGGGGACTACACCTGCAGCGCTGGGGAAATGAAAACCACTGCTCGGGTCAAAGTGAATGGTGCGTACAACTTGAGACGTTGCCACACTTAATCAAGTGCTTAATAGAGCTATTAAAAAAAAAAAAAAATCCTGTAACAATTGATTTTTTGTGGCAGTGCCATCTTTAATAAGAAAAATTTAAAGGGAATATTGCACAGTGGTAGGCACATCTGTATACTTCATTCATGTGATCTCACATTTTCCATGTGGGGTTTTAAATCTGTAACTGCCCACTGGGAAAAAGAATAATTAAGTGAAATGCAGAGCATTGATTTTCCTCTGTGCTGCAGTTCCTGCCCTATCAGCTGCTTTACATGGCTGTGATTAAAACTGGAGTTGGAGGTGGAGACCAGTAGTACTGGAGCACAAGGATGTGAAAACATAAGTCCAGACCCTGGAAAACTGAAGGTGTTCAAGGGACTCCACGCTCCCCAAAACATCCTTTCAAAGACTCTTAGATTCCATTTCCCCTCTTCCGTAGCATAGCAAAAGGAGTATGTGCTGGAGCAGAAAGCAGGAGAAATACAGGATATAAATGTTGTTTGAGCCCTGCAGGAACAGGGAATTCATTAGGTGACGATGCCCAGAGGATTCTGAAAGGATCCTTATTAAAAATGAAGGAGACTTCCCCCACGTTCCTAGGAATCCACAGTGAGATGATGACATCTGGGGGAGGGATTTATTCCTGCTTCCAAGCAGAATCTGCTTGATGCCACACAGCCAAGGGAGGGCCTAGGGCTGCCCAGCTCACTTGGAAAAAGCTGGATTTAAGAGGTGACAGCTCTCATGGGGGCATTTGATGTAGAGCTGGTCAAGAGGGCCTGTCCTAACCCCTGGCTCTGTGTTCCAGCTGTGCCTGTCCTTTTTAAACAAGCCCTGCAGAACACGGATGTGGAAGAAGGGAAATCCGTCTCCTTGCGCTGTGAACTCACAAAAGCTGATGCCACCGTGGTGTGGAAGAAGGGAGAAGCCACGCTCCAGGCAAGTGCCAAATATGAAATGAAGCAGAAGGGGACAGTGGCAGAGCTGGTGATTCATAATGCAGAGCCAGAAGATGCGGGAAGATACACCTGTGACACTGGAGACCAGCAGACCACAGCCCAAGTCAAAATCCATGGTAGGAATGAGACACCTGCTTGTGACCATTTGTTGTTGTTCTTGCCATGGTCCTGCTACCCCTGGACACTCGCAGAGAGCGTTCAGGAAAATAGGGATCAGCACAAACACGAGGCAGCTCTGGCTGGGTCCCTTATGTTCTTTGTTTTCTGGGGTGGTAACTTCATGTTAAAACGTATCAGTCAAAGGTACCTGATAATGAAATATCTTTGCTTCCCTATGCAATATCTCTTTGGATAGAGATGGCTGTCCAAGCTCTGAGCCAAGAGGTAAGAAGGGCCTCAGCTACACTTTTTATTAAAGAGTATTCAGTTCTTCTCTCTACATTCTCAGTGATTTTTTTTCACATCTGTGACAAACAGCACTTGAGCAGAAGAAGGGTAATTATTTTGCTGTTCTAATTACTGGGAAATAATTGTTCCATTTTTATTTGATGCAAAACTCTTGTTGCTACTGTAAGTATCAGCAGAGTCCTGGAATTGCAGGTAGGTCAGAGCTTCTTTGCTGTGTGTGCCAAGGGAGTTTGAATTTGGTTTGGCTCTAAGGCCCATGTGAGGTCACCAGGCGGTGACGATGCTCCTGAAGTAAACTGAGAATGCTTCACTCCTCAGCTGTGTCCGTGCTCTTCCGAGAAGAGCTGAAGCCCGTGGAAGCTGTGGAAGGTGGGGCAGCCACCCTGCGGTGCCAGCTGAGCACAGAGGCCCCCGTGGAGTGGAGGAAGGGGCAAACCCTTCTCCGGCCGAGTAACAAGTACAAGATGAGGCAGGAGGGCACCGTGGCCGAGCTGCTGATCCACGACCTGGAGCCAAAGGATGCTGGAGATTATTCATGTGTAGTGGGGAACCAAAGAACCACAGCAGCCTTGTCAGTGAATGGTAAAAAGGCAGAAATAACCTGTGAAACTCCTGGAGTGTTTTTGTCCTCCTCTTTCCCCCTTCTCTCTGTACATTCCCTCACAACAGATTCCTTCATGTGCTGCTTCCACTGCTTTCATCCGTGCACTTTCTCCACCCTCGATCACTTTCCTTGGGCCTGATGTTGGATGTGTGTGTGTGTTGTGTTGTGTTGTCTTCTTACCTTCCCTCGAGTGAAGGATGTTGTCCTGCACGTCTGTTTTCCTGAATTAGATGGAAACATAAGATTCCTTGGGGTTTTTTGTTACAGAGGGCTCGTCATGTTTAATGATGAGGATGAGTTTGTCTTTTTGTGTGCATGATCACAGCCAAGATTGTGTGTATTTTAATTCCCACAGAACAATTTAATCGAGAATTTCTTTTACCATCCATGAGAAAAAGACAGGATGTGCTTGAGGATAAGGGTGTTGGCGTAAAGCTTAGGCAGACACACAATAAATCACGATTCAGCCTCTGAGCAGGGTCTAGGGTGAGAATCCCTTTTCATTCTGCATCTCCCAGCCCTGCCAGTCCATTTCAAGCAAGAGCTGAGGAACGAGGAGGCCACGGAGAGCGGGACGGCGACGCTGCAGTGCGAGCTGAGCCGGCAGGGCGGCTCCATCCAGTGGAGGAAGGACGGGAAGGTGCTGACCCCAAACGGGAAGTACAAAATGAGACGGGAAGGGCGTTTTGTTGAGCTGGTTATCCAAGACCTGGACCTGACAGATGCTGGGAGCTACACCTGCGTGTGTGGAGAGCAGGAGACCACAGCTGCCTTGAGAGTGAATGGTAACCCTCCTAGCCACGTTTCTCTTTAAACCCCAAACGCAGCCCATTTGGCAGCATTTCCTGGTCAGCCCGAGTGTGGTCAGTGTGATTTCTTAGAGGATTCATGTTCTTGGCTCTGTATTGCCAGAGAGTCACCCTGTTAGAGAATGTTCCCTTGGGCTATCTTTGCCTTGAGCTGTGTGTTACATTGTTTAATTCATTTCTCTCTCCTCCAGGAGGTTTTACCCCTCCTTTTGGCAGTACCCACCTAGAAATTGAGCATTTTTGACTGAATGTACACACTGCAGCCCAGTAACACTCACAGCACAGTCCAGTTCATGCCATTTCATTCTGCTGCTGATTCCTTCTCTGTTGGTATTGCATCCTTCAGCCTTGCCTGTCCTCTTCCAAGAAGAATTGGTGAACAAGGAAGTTACAGAGGGGGAGGCAGTGACTCTGCACTGTAAACTGAGCAAATCAGCCCCAGTTCAGTGGAAAAAGGGGAATATGGTGCTCAAGCCAAGTGAAAAGTACAAAATAGAGCAGGAAGGTCCCTTTGCGGAGCTGACGATCCAGGATTTGGATTTGGCAGATGCTGGGGATTACAGCTGTGTGTGCGGAGACCGACAGACTACGGCTGCTCTGGCAGTAAATGGTAAAAAAGAAACTCTCAGCGCGTGTCCCAAGTCAGCCTGTGTCATTCCAACATCTCTTCCTCTTTTACATCTGCCTCCTCTGATCCCTGTGTACTTCCTATCCTCCTTTCTGCTGATTAATTTTCCTGTCCTTTCTTCCTTCTCTCTTCTTCTCCTTTCACCCGATGCCCTCTTGATGTGCTGTTTGCCTTCCAAGGTGCTCTGTTCAAATGACAGGAGGAGAACAGGTTCCCAACTCAACACAACCTCCCCAGTCCAGAATAGCTGCTTGTTTAGGAGTTTTCCCATAGGAATTGACCTAAAAGTGGGAATAATATTTACTTCTTGTGACTTAGACTGTGACACTTGCTGCTCCTAAGAGGAACAGGTTTTCATCAATGTATGAGGCTGCACAAGGATAGTCTTAATAAAAAACAGGCCTTTCATGCTCCTGCTATTCCCAGCCCTTTTTTACCAATTTTGGCTTAATACTTTCCAAGCAAATATTTTATTTCTGCAGAAAACTGACAGCATGTTTGCCACTGCTCTGCTTTAAGGGACTCTTATTTATAAAAATTCAGACAATGCTATGAATCAGGCACTTCCTGTAGATCTGCTGCTTTTCTCAAGGGAAGCAAAGTGCTCTGGGTCTCATATTGAAATATGGCCTCCAATTTTATGTCCTTGGTTTTATGGTGCATAAAATAAAGGGTACTTGGCTTGTCAGCTGCGTTTGCAGGTAGTTTGATTTTAAAGAACCTTTGAAAGTGCGAGGACAGAAAAAGAACCAGGCTGAATTATCTCTTGGAAGGTTAGAGGTTGGAGACAAATTGTGGAGGAATCAAATCCTGGAGGAGACCAAGGTGGCTCCAGGGAGACAAGAGAGGGATTAGGATGTGGGTCAGGCTTCCCCAGGGCTGATGCCGTGTCCGTGTTTGCTCTGCAGTCCTGCCTGCCCTTTTCACCAAGGGACTCACAGACAAAGAAGGCACCGAGGGTAAAAGTGTCTCCCTGCACTGTGAGCTGAACAAGGCTGCTGCTAACGTGGAGTGGAAGAAGGGCTTCAAGACCCTCAAGTCGAGTGACAAATACAACATGAAGCGGGAAGGTGTCGCGGCTGAGCTCATAATCCAAAATCTAGACACGGCGGATGCTGGGAATTATTCCTGTGTGTGCGGAGACCAGCAGACCATGGCAGTGTTAACCGTTCATGGTAAAACAAACAAAACGAGGCACATCCCGAAAGCAGCTGCCCTGATTTCTCTGTCCATTTGGGCAGATCCCTGAGTCACTCCCATCTCCTTCTTCTGCCAGACCTTTATCCACAGCTCGCTGATGCCACTGAAGTGCATCCGTTGGCATCCGTGCGGCTGGAATGTTTGGCACAAGAGGGATATCGGCGTCCAAGTCAGAGCAAGGCAACCAGGGTTGCTGCCACTCTTTTAATTAGGGACCATCATTTTGCTTTTTCCCTTGAAAGGTCCTTTATTAGACTGCTCGTTATGCTCAAGCCAAAAATTGCATTGCTTCGAAGGGATGATGTCTTGGGCATTTCAAGGTTTCATAAAATTCAAAAAGATTAGGTTATTCCTTGGAATCTTATGCCCGTACTTCATTCCTGACACAACAAAGTGTCTGAGGAACACTCTGGGCTACTTACAGCCCAGTTGTCATGGAATTCAGTTGGTGCTCTGTTTAAAACAAGCCCAGACCTTCTAGGGGACAACCATTCTCAGGGAGAGCTTTGATTTTTACTGAACCTGACGTCCTTGAAAGGGTATGTCAGTTCAGGTGAAAATGCTTGTTTTCTCACTGTGTATTGAAATGAACAATTTCATTTCAAACTGACATTTAAAATGAAACCTCACTGTTTCATTTTTTTTTTTTTTTTAAATGTAAAATGTCTCTCTGTTTGCTTTAGTATGTGGAAACATAGCAAACATCCTCCCATTGTGGTTTAAAATGTCGTATAAGAAAACCATTTTCTTCCCGGAAATTTCAGGTTGGTGTTTATTCTCTTTGATTGAAATTTCACAGGGGAAAAAAATGGGGTTTCTACTTCTACTTGTATTGATTTCTGACTCTTAAGTAATGTAAAATACCTCTATGGATTACTGCAAGCATCAAATCCTCTCCTGGTGATGACATTTCTTTCCCACTACTGATTCATGGAGACCCTTGAGAATCTCTGTTCTTGTGTTGATAAATCAGTTCAAGATAAGAGGGAAAAAGAAACATAATTTTAACTCTTTGGAGCATTATGTCTCACTGCTGATATTGCTGTCCTTCAGCTTTGCCTGCATTTTTCAAGGAAGGGTTGAAGAACAGGGAGGCCACGGATGGTGCCACAGCCACTCTGCACTGCGAGCTGAGCAAGGCCGGCGTCCCGGTGCAGTGGAAAAAAGGGGACAAGGCACTCAAACCAAGTGAAAAGTACAGGATGAGACAGGAGGGCACGGCCACAGAGCTGCTGATCCGAGATCTGGAGGTGCAAGATACAGGAGAATACACCTGTGTGTGCGGGGATCAGAAGACCTCGGCTGTCTTGACAGTCCATGGTAAAAAAGCCATTCTCCGTTGGCATAGCCGTACCTCGAGGACGTCCCTTTTCTCTCCCTCCTTCCCACTTGCTTTGGTGTTTTGATCCTGCAGCATTTTCTTGGTCTGCTGGTGCTGTTTCATCCCATCTTCCACTGCCTGTCAGTTTGAAACCGGTGGCTTTATATCAGGGTAAAGAAAAGTTGTGAGAATTTCTCATCTCAGAGACCACGAGCGAGCAGGCCTCCAGCAGCAAGGTTGTTCTCAGAGGGTTTGCCATTGTGTCTCCCTGACGTCAGTGGGTTTTCCTGCTTAACCTGAAGGAAAGTTCTTTAAATCTGCTGGGCTCAGTCAGTGAGAGGTTTTTCCATTCAGGGATGAGTGACCGCCCTCCCCTTCTGCAGGATTGTGGGATTTTCTGCTGAGGAAATGCTGCTTAAATAAAACCCCACCCTTTAGAATTATTCTGCAGGTTCTGACGTGGGGCATAGTGGGGGAAATTTTGTTCCTGTCTCTGCCGTGGTGGATGGTGAGGAGCTTTGCTTGCCCCTCCAGAAGGAGCAGTTCATGTACAGCTCCCAGTGATGAAAGAACAGCTTTTATTTAAGATATCTCTTATGGATAAAAAGCTGCCAAGGACTGGGGGAAATTGAGGAGGCAAAACTATTCTCCCAGATTTTCTGCACACTTTTTCTTCCTCTTCTTTGTTCCAGCTGGAGGAATTTCTGTTCCTCCCCTCTTTTGACCTATCATTCTCATCCCTATGCAAGTCACTTTTTATTTTAGTGGCACGTCACAAGACAACTTGTTGAATGCTGCTAAAAAAATCCTCTAATCCTGATATTAGTGTCATTTTATCCTTTGAAATATTGGTTCAAAGGTGCACCTGAGTTGCTGACTTTTAATTAAAGTTCAGGTTGTTAATGTTCAAGGTAGATGATTCCTGAGTGAACTAGGTAGGGAGGACTTNCCAGAAATATAAATTATGACGTTAGGAAAGGCAGGGATTTCCAGATAGCAGTGCTGTCACCTGGGTTGCTGACTTTTAATGAAAGTTCAGGTTGTTAATGTTCAAGGTAGATGATTCCTGAGTGAACTAGGTAGGGAGGACTTTTGGAATGAGCTGGGCAGTGATGAACATGAACAAATCAATGTTAGAAGCAGGTCATGGTGGAAATTATCCCGGTGGGATCCTGCAGTAGTTTTCTATTCGATGCAGTTTTCCAGACTCTGATTTGTTTTCCTGTCGTGGTGAAGGACTGGCCACAGGACCCAGTCCTGAGTTCCCCGAGCTCTGGTTAATGCTTTTGATGTCCTCTCTGTTTGTATTACACCCCATAGCTTTGCCTGCACTGTTCACAAAAGATCTTGTCAATGTGGAAGGCACGGAAAACAGGACGGCAGTTCTGCAGTGCGAGCTGAGCAAAGCCGCCCCGGTGGAGTGGAGGAGGGGGCAGGATGTGCTCAGACCTAGTGAGAAGTACAGAATGAGGCTGAAGGACACCCTTGCTGAGCTGACAATCCACAGCCTGCAGGAAGGAGATGCAGGAGATTACACCTGTGTGTGTGGAGACAAGACAACCACTGCTGCCCTGACGGTGCATGGTAAAATATCTGGGTTAATAGGAGTTTTCTGCATTGTCATTTGTGATCCTCGTGCGGGATCACAATCTGTTCTTGATGCCTTCTGTTGTTTTAAAATGCTATGGCAGCTGTTCCAGCCACTGGGGATATCTTCCACTGAAAGTCCTTCCCTTGGGACTGCTGAACAGCCTCACGGTCTTTTCAGTCCCTGCTCTTTTCCTGTTGATGGACTCTGGAAGCAGATAATGAAAAGCTGGTTGAAGTCAGAAACAGCACTTGGGAGTATTTTCACTCGTTAATTTCTTTAGGGCGTATCACTGAGATTTCACTTGTTTTTCTTGGAATTGAAAAGTTATGAAATTTTAATTTTAAACAGCATGATGCTCATTTTAATTCCTAATCTGGTTTTAAGAGGTGTGCATAGTTCCTTGAAATCTTGGGATCAGCTTTCTGTTGTTGTATCTTAAAATGCCTTTAAAACACATCTCCCAGTACTGACATTACAGTTTTATAGATTTCCGAATCAGTGAGAGTTGAGGTGAGACCGATGTGGTTCTCCATGTCATGCCATGGACCACATCATCAAAAACATCCTCTGATTTATGAATAAGGTGTTTTCCAGCTGTCCAAAGTAACTCTTTTATGATTCTCAGAGTTGTCATAGATCAACACTGATTTCCAAATTAGTGTGAGGTTCTGAACGTGGTGTCTTGCAAAGCACAGGCCAGGGGATGCCCCTGAAATCATCCTTTGCTACATAACAAATGTATATTTTAAAACATTTTAGGGATTAAAGCATTTTAATCCAGTGGATCAGTCAAAACGTGGTATTTTCTCAATTTTAAAGTGCTCTCTTTCACCTGTGATCTTCAGCCCTCCCTCCCCACTTTAAAAAAGAGCTGAAGAACGTGGAAGGCACAGAAAATGGCACGGCCGCTTTCTGCTGTGAGCTGAGCAAAGCCGGAGCTGCCGTGGCGTGGAGGAAAGGAGACAGAGCCCTGGGGACAAGTGACAAGTTCACCATGAGGTGTGAGGGCACCATGGCTGAGCTGGTGATCCGTGATTTAGTCCTGGAGGATGCTGGAGATTACACGTGCTCTTGTGGAGAGCAGGAAACCACAGCTGCGCTCAAAGTGAATGGTAAAAATAAAAAAAAAAGGAAAATACATAACAAAGAGATGATTTTCAAACATCTTTTTTTTTTTTTTTAAGAGCGTAGGTCAGCTTTGAAAGTGCAGCCCTGTTTCTGATGAGTTTAGCAATACCTGGTTGGACATGGGAATAAATTCCTGGATGTTTTGGTCAGTGTCAGGCACAGGTTGGAGGTCCATGGCAAAAATTTCAGATATTCGTCTTGGTGTTAACTCATTGACTTGGTGCTTATGTTCAGTAGTAGGTGCTGAGAAGTGGAAAGTCACATTCCTGTGATGTTGATTGTAAAGATGTCACAATCCTAAAGTTGAGAAGGTTTGTTTTGAGATATTTTTATACAGCTTTCAGAATAATTCGATGGTCAAGTTCTTCTAGACCGCTATATGAGGAGAAATATTAGAATAGTTTGGTTTGAAAAGGACCTTCAGAAGTCCCTCAAGGAAAAGTGAAATTGATGCCTCAGATACAGGTTCACTTATGAACTTTTTCAGCAATGATTTGCATTGCCGTAGAATTTAGATGCTCTGGTTGGGTTTTATTTTCCATTCTAGCGTTCAATATCAACGGTGGGGCTCAGTCTTGCAGGTCTGAAGTTGAGATTGGTGTGGTTCTTCATTTCATGCCGTGGACTTCACCATAAAAACCCTCTCTGATTTATGAATGAGGTGTTTTCCAGCTTTCCAAAGTCACTCTTGGAGGGTTCTCGGGGTGCTCATCAATCCTGGTGGAATCGATTAGCGCGGGCTTTGCTTATCGCTTGTGGTTGTCAGACCACATGAAATGGTTCCTGGAGTAGCTGCCACGGTCACACCTTCTGCTCCTTTTGAACCCCTCAGCCCTGCCTGTGCACTTCCAGAAGGAGATGATGGATGAAGAAGCCACGGAAGGCGGAACAGCCACTCTCCAGTGTGAGCTGTCTAGGGCTGCCCCCGTGGAGTGGAAAAAGAAGCACAAAGTGCTCAAACCCAGTGAAAAATACACTCTGAGGCAGGAGGGCACCAGAGCACAGCTGCTGATCCATGCTTTGGAGGTCAGGGATGCCGGGGAATACACCTGTGTGTGCGGAGAGGAGAAGACAACGGCGGCACTGACAGTGCATGGTAAAGAACACGGAAACGGGGCGGTTTTGTGTGGTGTTTCTCCCTCCTCCTCTGGAATCCTCCGTACTGACACACAACGAGTTCTTCCTCTAATCTTGCCATTATTAATTCTGTTCGTGACACACTTTTCCCTTTTTATTGTGATTTTTGTCTAATTCTAACCAGAATTGTAGTTCCACTGATTTTACTAGCATTTTCCCTGTTTTCCTCTTCATGCTCTTGTTGATTTACAGCACACCAAAGGCTGAGGGATGTCACAAATTTGCTTCGTCTGTTTTGTTATACTCACTTTTGACTTGAGCCTAGAGAGATGGGACAGCAGGAACATTCATAGCTCTTTGAAAGAGCAGTTTTATTTCAAGCTGCATTAGGATATGACAAATAATTTAAAATAATAAAAAGAAAACTTGGTTCAGGGTGACTTTTCTTTGTAACTCTGACCAAGGATGTTGATTTTTATTCAGGTACTGCAGAATACTCAGCATTAGTGTAGGAGAATATTTTACAGCCCTCAGGCAAATTCATCTGCAAACTTCCCATGGAAGAGAGGGAAAATTTATTTTCACTATTAACATGGGATAGTCAGAAGTCATTTCAGCATCTCTTTCTCACCTGGAAATCCAGTAAGTCTGAATTCAGGGGGTTGATTTCTTTGCTTTTCTGCCCAGACCTTTTCATCTCTGTATGTACCAAAACCACGATTGCTTCAGTCTTGAACTTTCAATTTAACCATGAAAAATGCAATTGAAATGGACTTATACAGGTCACTTGGTGCGTCCTCGAGCCCCAAGTCACCATCATTTCTGCCAGAAGGCTGTTCTTTATTTCAACAAAAGTCCTTCTTAAACTGGCTGAAGTCATTACTTCTGGTTTCAAATTTCATAGAAAGGGAGAAATATTTCTATAAAATTTGAAACAAGAAGTAATGTGACACTCCAGGTTATACAGCTCAGTTAGGAGGATTTCTTTATTAGCATCAGACTTGAGTTTTTTGACTTACATTTGCTCCATGGACTCTTTTCACCCCAAATCCCCCACTGCAGATCTGCTCCATCTTGTATTTGTGTTGTGATTGTTCCTAAATATTTTCCACCTGTCCTTGCTGAATTGCAGCCTATTTTTTCACCTCACTTCATATAAGTCTTCTATACCTTAATCCAGTTTAAAGAAGCATTTTCACCTTCTCTCCCTTCCCTCCTTGAGATCATCTTCAAAATTAATTCAACTTTGCATTTCATTGTCAGGAAAAGCTGAAGAGCACTGAACTCAGAGTAGTGAGAAACTCTGCTCCACTCATTCTTTCATCGTGAGTGTGAATCCCAGTTCAGTACCCTGTAACTGTGGTTTTCAAGTTTGTAGCACTTTCCTTCTGTAATTCCACCTCTATCTAAGTTGAAGTTAAAACTTTATTAAAATAATAATGTGGAATGTATAATGAGTCTTTCTGCCAGTGAAGCTTAATCTATAGCAAGAAAAAATTGCCCTGGTCCACTCCTTCACGAGGAGAAAAGCTCTTGGCAAATCCGAGTTTTTAAAAGAATTAAGTTGAGATGGCCATAATTCCTTGGATCCTCTCTCTGCCATCCCTTTCTTTTTCCAAGATGAGCACTGTGAATGGAATTCAGCTTCAAGACTGAAGAGTATTCCTAAATTCCCATTTTTATCCATGGAGATCTATCAAACTGAGACCATGGAAGTCAGGGAGGCCTCCACCTCTGTTTAAAGCAGGAATTTATATTTGGAGCTCTATTGGCTCCGCTGATTTACACAAATTACTTTTCTTTCTTTACTCTCTGGGATTTTAGAATCTCAGTTTACCTGGCAAGAACTAAATGTGTATATTTCAATCTGTGAGATATTTTTCACCTCTTAGTTTCTGTTTTTTCCCATACTTGAGAAACATCAGCCACTCTCTTTGATTTTTCCAGTGTCAATGTCTGAAACTGGTTGAGCTTCACCTTAAGAATTCCAGGACAAATTTCATTACACCAAGGTGCTTTGAGAATGTATTTATTTAAATATTCTCTAATCCCTTATTTTGTTTCTCATCCTAGCCAGAATTTCTAGCACTTCCTTAATTAAAATTAACATTTAATGATAAGGAAGAAAAAGGAATGAAACACTTCAGCTTTCCCCGTGTCACTCACCATCAACTCACATTCCAGACCAACATCCTTGTTGTTTTCCTTCCTTCTAATCTATTCACATTAATGCCTGCACAACTATCCTCCACATCCTTATTCTCAATTATTTCTTTCTCGCTGGTCAGAGTCAGGAATTGGAGACCATCCTCTCAAGCTCTTTCACGGTTATTCTACATCTGAATGTAGCTCCCACCCCATTCCAAAGACTTAGTGGATGTCATCCCATCCTGCTGCTTCCAGAGTTTGCCACATTTCCATCCGGTCTTACACTCTGAATGATTCCGTTCATTCCAGATTGTTGTTCCAAAAGGGGTTGGGTGTCAGGCTGCACCTGAACTTCCTGGTGTGAGGGTTTTAGGGCAGATTTTCCCAGTTGTTTCCACCGTTCTTCTCTTCCCTTTTTATTCCTACCCAAAGACTTCCAAGAGATCTCTCTGATTCTACTCTTCAGTCTTCTCCTAACTCCGGGCTAGGCATCCTTAACGCGTAAATTAAAACTTTACCATTTTTTCCTTTAGCTCTTTTTTTTTTTTTTTTTTTCCCCTGATTATGGTGTATGTAACCTGTTGTATCAATTTTCTAGGCTGGGGTATATACAGGAGAAAGTTACAGTTTTGACCATGCAGGAAGTTTCGCCATTCCTGCTGTTTATTCTTAGGACATCTTTAAGTCAATCAGCAAATTTGCTTAAAATTTACTTTAAAAAAATGACAAGACCCTTTCTTTTCTGTGATACAAATGAGCATCTTCCTTCTGTGAGATGATCCTCACATTAAGAACTAGGCATGGATAGATCCTGGTAAACATCAGGGTCGTTTATTTTGGTGGTGAAGATCTGCTTGCCATGAAAACCTTTGCTGCTCTGTTTCTCAGCCCTTCCTGCTCTGTTCAAAGAAGAGTTAAGAGATGAGGAGGCCGAGGAGGGTGAAGCAGTCACTCTGCGCTGTGAGCTGACCAAACCTGCCCCAGTGGAGTGGAAAAAGGGACACACAGCCCTCAGACCTAGCGAGAAATACAAAATGAGGCAGAAGGATGTCGCTGCAGAGCTGGTGATCCATCACCTGACCGAGAGCGATGCTGGGGATTACACCTGTGTGTGTGGGGATCAGCAGTCCACAGCGTCCTTGGCAGTGCATGGTAATGACCAGCTCCATCTGGATGCCATCGTTATCAGGCTTATGGCTGGAATTGCTTTTATCATGGTGGTCCTTGTTATCTGTGCATAGCTCCTCTGGGTCTGACCTGGTGTGGCATAACCGTGAGAACTGATTTTGTGATTTAGGGGTAAAACCTTCCCCAGTTCCGTGTACACAGTGGTTTTAGGACCTGTTCCCTAAAGCAGATGTGAGATCAAGCCTGAAGACCCCTCCCCACTTTTCCTTCCCCCACCCAGCAGGCCGTGTTTGCTGCTCCCTTTAACCCTGTTCCCATTGCACCCTCAGTGCTGCCTGCAGGCATCCAGGAGAGCCTGAAGGACGAGGAGGTGAGCGAGGGTCAGGCGGCCACTCTGAGGTGTGAGTTGACCAAGGCTGCCCCCGTGGAGTGGAGGAAGGGCAGCACTTTGCTCAAAGCCAGCGACAAGTACAAAATGAGGCAGGAGGGCGTGGTCATGAAGCTGCTTATCCAGGATGTGGAACCGAAAGATGCTGGAGAATACACGTGTGTGTGTGGAGAGCAGGAGACAACAGCGGCCTTGATAGTGCATGGTAAAAAATAATGTACATCTGTCTGGATTATTGTGTATTTCTATGCCAGCTCGTTGATATTGGTTGTGTGTTCACCTGTGGCTGAATTGTTTCTTTAAAGCTGTAAACTCTCTGCAAGATCTGGTTGTATCCAGGCTACTTTTCTCCTTCTGTCTGTTGGTTTGTCCAGTGTCCCAGAATTACGAGGAAAACACCCTGCATCCACCCTAAAGTGTTCTCTGCCTCTGTACCACCCCACCCCTCCTGTCACCCGTGTGCCACGTGTCATTTTTAATGTCCTCTGTCCATTTTGTGACCTTCAGCCCTGCCAGCCCTTTTCAAAGAAGACCTGAAGGACCTGCAAGCCACGGAAAGCCAAACAGCCACTCTGCGCTGTGAGCTGAGCAAGGCTGCGGCTGTGGCGTGGAAGAAAGGGAGCAAAATACTCAGGGCAAGTGAAAAATACATCATGAGGCAGGAGAGTGCCCTGGCTGAGCTGGAAATTCGTGACCTAGAGCTGCGGGATGCAGGGGATTACACCTGCGTGTGTGGGGACCAGCACAGCACGGCCTCTCTGACAGTGAATGGTAAATGCAGATCAATGTCCCATTTTCTGTTTCTCTGAAACATCCTCTTGGTGTGTGAAGGGCTCACCCATTGCCTTTTTCCTGGCAGTTAATTTGTGTCCAGTTCTTGTTCAGCTGTTTAGTTTCGGTCTGGTGCTGCTGAGGAGGGATCTGAGGGCAGGACCCTCTCTCCTTGCAGACACTCTGCTGTGCTGGAGGTTCACGGGAATTGCACCCAGGAAATGTTAGACCAGCTGAGATGTTCTTTCCCTGTGATAAATCCTTTAAATTCCACCTTGAATCCATCCAACCTCTTGCACTTTGGCCTGTCAGCTCAGCACTTCTTGTCTTACTGCAGGATTCAGTTTTCCAGATCATCGTAGTGACAACCTCAACCTCGAACCCCCTGATTTAGGCCAGATTTGAACTTCAGCTGAGAATTCACAATGCTGATAGCTTGGTTTAAATACACTTTCTATTGACTTTCCATTCCCAGCCCTGCCAGTGCTTTTCAAGGAAGAGCTGAAGAATGAAGAAGCCCAAGAAGGAGCATCAGTCACTCTGAGTTGTGAATTAACCAAAGAAGCTCCAGTGCAGTGGAAAATAGGGCCCAAAGTGCTCAAACCAAGTGACAAATATCAAATGAGACAGTCTGGCACCGCTGCAGAGCTTGTCATTCGTGACCTAGAAGAAAAAGATGCTGGAGATTACACCTGTGTGTGTGGTGACCAGAAGACAACAGCAACCTTAACAGTTCATGGTAAAAAGACCTTATTAAAATTGCTAATAGCTCTCGAGAAATTAAATTAAATTAAATAGCTCTCGGGAGAGACATCATTGTGAAATTCAGTTGTTTCTTCCCTGGGTCAGGAGCTTGTCTTTGTTTTTATCCCTTCCTCTTCCTTCATTCTATTTATAACTCGTTTCTTCCTGAGAAAGAGTTGCTCATGGCAAATTTTGGGGTCATTATTAATCTGTCCTTTAAAAGGCGAAAATGAGGAGTTTCTTCCTGTGCAAGTCCCCTCTTCTTGGCTATTTACACTTTACAGCTCCAACCGCGTGGTTCACCTCAGCCCAGCACAATTTTCTCCAAAACACACAGCTTTGGTCTGTCAGGCCCCTGTTTTCCAGGGCCTGGAAAAGGGGAAGTGAGGGTTGGGAGAGCAGGAGGAGGAGGAGATTCTCTGCTGGGCCACATGGCCGTGGATTCCTCTGAGTGTTCCAGAACCTTTGAACAAGTCAGATATGCAGAGGGAGACCAGAGTTATCGTTCCAGGGCTTCTTACCCCTAACCTGGGTTTGAAGGATGTGGGGTCAATACCTCTGTGTGGGGATCAGGAGTACCCTGACAGTTAGGGATTAGAAAGAAACCCAAAACCACACAGAAGTTGTGCTCTTCTTTATCCTGCCAGCTCACAATAAACCATAACTAAATCCTATAATACAATAGGTTAATAGGAGTAATGAGTTAATAACCTCGTTACCTGATTTCTGCTCACCTCTCACCAAGGAGTATCCACTTCAATGGAGTAACATTTCTTGGCTTTCAGGAACTTGCTCCGTCAGAGATCCAGTCCTGGCCCCTCCAGATATTTCCAGAAACCTGAGATCTGGGCTTTCCTGTGGCATGGAGTGTTCCTGGGGCATTAGGGGTGTGCTGTTTGTGTTCTGTACCCCTTTATTTTGTGAGCAAATGTTAATAATTAGTTTTCCTGAAGGTGGTTCTGTCTTTGGGTTACGATTTCCAAAATGCTTCCCATTAGTAAGGATCTGAAATGCTTATTAGATGTACTGGCCCTTCAAACCTCAGTTTAAAACTAGGAGTAATTTTATTTTGAAATCTGACTGCTTTTACATGGAGGGGGCTGTAATAGTTTAATAAAAAAACCCCCAGAAAATAACAATAGCAGCCTCCAAAATATAACAAATAGTTCTGGGTAAAATAGTTCTGTATCCAGCAGCGTTATTTGTCAGTGCTGTTGATCTGAGCTCTGGGTCCTTCTATTTTGCTCTTTTGCTGTGAATAACAACAGACACCCAAGGACTGATCCCTCAGGGTGAGTGAAATCACATCACACTCAAAGAAAGACGCTTTCAGAGTTTTTGAACTTGGTTGTGGCTAAGAATGTCTGTATTAGGCTGGGAAAAAAGGCAAGAGGGAAATTAATCTCAAGCATGAAAAGTAAGTTAGGGTTTTAATTCTGGTTTTCTGATGTCCATTTGTCTGTGCTGCATCCTCCAGCTCTGCCACCACTCTTTAAGGAAAAGCTGAAGGACAAGGAGGCAGAAGAAGGTGGAGAAGTCTCCCTGCACTGTGAGCTCTCCAAGGCTGCTCCAGTGGAGTGGTGGAAGGACCAGAGGATCCTCAAACCGAGTGGGAAGTACAAAATGAGGCAGGAAGGGCCCAAGGCAGAGCTGGTGATCCATGAAATAGCTGAGGAGGATGCAGGAGACTACACCTGTGTGTGTGGAGAGCACCAGACTACAGCTGTCCTGACAGTACAGGGTAAAGCCATCCTCACCTCCTGGTTCCTGACTGGGAACCTCTGTCCTCTGCTCTGAGCTGTTCAATTTTCCACGTCTATCTGCTCATCCTTATTAACCGAACTTCCATTAATTTGAAGATGTTCCCTGCCCCTCCTCACCTGCGGGCTGTGGAAACTGGAAAACACCTGTCTGCATTTCTCTGTGCCGTCCTTTTGCTTTTTCCGCTCCTTGAACACAAGCTCTCCTTCCATCTCTCCCTTCTGCCATTCCTTTCCTACCACGTAACCCCACTGTTCTTTGGTCTTTCCTTTCCTGCATTTCTTCTCTAAAGCACAAATCTGATTATTCTTTGCCATTCCTTTTGGAATTCTCAACACCAACCATTCTATTACAGGGAATAAGGAGTATCCAGAATAAGGCTCTGTTAGTTATAATTTCCTCTGCACTGAGTTGTGTTTATTTGGGGCTTTGTGCCCTCTGTCCTGAGGCACAGAGATAGATTTCCATTGGGACAATGAATGTCTAAAGAAAGAATAAATTCTTTCTGTGACCTCCTTCTGACCTTCCTTTGTTGGAAGAACAATTTGCTGGGCAAACAAGTTCTTTAACACTGCTGGAATGGAAAATGTGCCAAATCAAGGCCAAACCTGTTTTCTAGCCTGGATATTTTAACTCAGTCTCACTTCTCTGGTCACTAATTTTGAGATCTGAGATATCCAACCTCGTTGAACAGGTGGAATATCCCATTATCCCACCTAGTTTGTAGAAGGATTTATATGAAGGTCACAATGCAGTGGTCACAAGAATTATGTTAAGTGAGGAAAATGTGTTCTGAGCCAAGGACCCAGGCTGGAATTCAACATCTGGAGATTTATTTTGGGAGTCAAGAAGAATCTGTGAGTTCTGGATGCACCTCTTCAGAGATATCTCAAGGAAGAAGGAATGAGGATGAGCAGGGAGCTGTGTCAACACTCAGAGGACAGCAGGGCAGCTCTGTGAGTAGGAAAGAGAGTGCACAGCCGTGAAGTTTGTGAAAGACGCCATCCCGTGTGAATTAAGGAGCTCAGAGCTGGTATTCTTAGTGTTCCTGAGGAGGAAAGCAGGTGTAAATCTGTTGAGGATGGTGCAGTCTTGCTGTAGGAAGCCACAGTAAACTCAAAAGGATTAGGAGCTATATTCCCACTAGGATATCTTCATTTCTCTTCCCTCTCTTTTTGGCTGATGCTCACCCTTCCTTGACAGCTTTCCTCTGTTGCAACCTTCAGAACTTTCCCCTGTCGCTTCCTCACCCCTCCCAGGAGACACCCTCAGTTTGTAACACGTTTTACCTGCATCCTTCAGCTGTGCCTCCATTTTTCCAAGAAGAAATGCGCAGCCAGGAGGGGGTAGAAGGTGGAACGGCCACTTTGCACTGTGAGCTGAGCAAGGCCCCTGCCCGTGTGCAGTGGAAGAAGGGCCAGCACGTTCTCACCTCGGACACCAAGTACAGCATGCAGCAGGAGGGACGCGTGGTGGAGCTGGTGGTCCATGACTTAGACCTGAGTGACAGTGGGGATTATTCCTGTGTGTGTGGAGACAAGACCAGCACGGCCGCCTTGACAGTGCATGGTAACGTAATCCTTGGGATGAGCGTCCTCCAAACCTGCCCAGATCTCCATTGCCCAGATCTCCATCCCTTTCTGTTTGCTTGGCCTTCTGTGTTCCTTTGGACTCCGTGTGCTTCCTCCTTGTGTTAGAGTTGGGAAGAGTTCCCTGTTTGTCCCCCTCAGCTGTGCTGGTTCATCTCGCTGTCCTTGCGCTTACGTCCAGGGAGGCTGGGGGAGAATTTCTGTTGTGTTCCACTGACCCGGATCAGGGCTTGGTGAAACCTCTCCTCATCAAACCTCTCCCCCAGGACCTCACCGAGCTGCTTTTTAAGGGAAATTCCCCCTCCCTGTGGTAACTCTTTTACTCTTCAGCGCTGCCTCCAGAGTTCAAGAGAGAGCTGAAGGACCTGGAAGCTGTGGAGAACGGCACAGCTGCTCTGCAGTGTGAGCTGACAAAACCTGCTGAGGTGGAGTGGAGGAAAGGGCAGGAGGTGCTCCAAGAGAGCAGCAAATATGAAATGAGTCAGGATGGTGCTGCTGCAAAGCTGATTATCCATGAGCTGCAGGAGGAGGACGCTGGAGTTTACGCCTGCGTGTGTGGGGATCTGCAGACAACTGCCACGCTGACAGTCAATGGTAAAAAACAACAAAAAACCGAAAAAGTTCTAGTATTTTCTGAAAATAAAAATAACTACTGGGGTTTAGTGTTGCTTAAGGAAACGGTTGTAAATCATAAGGTGTGCAGCATAGCCTGCAGCTCATGGAGTGGCCAGGCAGAAAATTGCAATACAGAACCAAATGCATTTTTTCAGTATGTTGCTGCCAGAATAATCAAAATCTCTCCTGCAAGTGGCCTGACTTAAGAGGGAATCTGAACTCTTAAAATTCCCTGCCTTAAAAGGGAGTATGAACTCTTGCAACTCTCTGTCTTAGAAGGGAATCTGAACTCTTAAAATTCCCTGCTGATATTCGGAACACCTCCCCGGTGATCAGGGCAGCACACTGGCTGCTTTTACAGTAGGAAAACTGTTATTCCATTTTTAGATCATAGATTAGATGAAGCTTCTATATATTTCATGGCAAATGTAACTTCTTGAAATCCATTTCTTCTTGCTCTGCAGATGTTAGTATTACTTCTCTGGGGAAATAGCCTCACAGTTTGAATCTAGAGCACTGAGGTTTAGAGATAGCTGAAAAAAAAGGTCTCTTTTAGTGCTTTCATTTTCCCTCTACTTCCATTTTCCCAAGCCCCGAGTGCAGTAGGTCCAGGTCACATTTCTATTTTATAGCCCTACCAGCACTTTTTAGACAAGAGCTTCAGGACACCGAGGCAGAAGAAGGTGGCACAGCGACACTGAGGTGTGAGCTCACCAAACCCAGGGCTCCAGTGGAGTGGAGGAAAGGGGATGTCACTCTCTACCCTGGTCTGAAATACGAGATGAGGCAGCGGGGCTGCGCTGCTGAGTTGGTCATTTATGACCTGGAACTGGATGATTCAGGAGTTTACACCTGCGACTCTGGACACCAGCAGACGGCGGCTGTGGTGGCTGTGCATGGTAGGCAGAGTGGTGACCCCGGGCTCAGTAGGGGTGGAGTGACAGGAGCTTCCCCTGGTGTTCTTGATGTGTTTGGCTGCTGGTCCATGCCAGAATAAATGTTCTTCTTGGGCATGGCTCATGGGCAAGGTGGAAAGGTTCTTCTTGCAGTGTCGAGAGTGAAAGCAATTAAATCATGGAGTCCCAGAATGGTTTGTGTTGGAAGGGACCTTAAAGATCATCTCATTCCATCCCCTGCCATGGGCAGGGATGCCTTCCACTAGACCAGGTTGTTCAGGCCCCCAACCAGCTTGGCCTTGAACGTTGTCACGATGTCAAAATATGCTGAACCCTCCTGCCCTGAGTGCAGGAAGTGTGACTGGGTATGGGAATGGCATAAGGGATGCCTAATTGGATGTGATGCTCGCTTGGGATAATAAGAGATGCATCAATTAGGGGATAAGGGACTTCTGTGATATATGAATGTGCTGTATGGTGTCTGGAGGCTTTGAACTTCAGGTGTAAATGCTGACTGCCGACAACTCGAATCCACACCGGTTTTCCTCCACTCCTCCTACCCTCCAGAGCAAGGCCTTGCCTGAAATCTGGATTTCCCCTTGCAGTTATCACTTCACTGTGATCTCTCACTGTACTGCCTCTTGTGTTTTAAATGCTGGCTTGATCTTTTGTATGTTGATAGAAGCTTGATTTGGGGGTGAAATACTCTTTCTTTAATATTACAAACGCACAGACCTCTATTAAGGGACAAGGTAAGAGAGGCCCTGTCCCAGTGATCTTTGCCTAAAGCATCCAAAGTTGGCATGGAAACTCTTCCACAGGAAAGTCTGACTCCTTCAGACCCCAAACCAGGCTGTTCTGTGGGTCACTCTCTAGGGCCAGCTCTTTCCTAACTTCATCTGTCCTCAGCTCTTGGTTCCCTTAGTGGTTCAAGAAAGATTCTGCCAAGGCAGAGAGTTGCAGCCCCAGGATTGTGGAATCATTAGGATAAGCCACATCTGAAGGATGATGGTAGGACTGGATCATTCTTGGGCTAAAACACTCTTGAAACGTTTTTCTCTCAAATTTTGCAGCACTGCCCGTCACATTTAAGCAGCCTTTACAAAATAAGGAATTTGAGGAAGGAAGCACAGCCACGTTCTGCTGTGAGCTGTCAAAACCCAGTGCTGCCGTGGAATGGAGGAAAGGAGGAGTGGGGCTGCAGCCCAGCCAGAAATATGAAATGAGGCAGAGGGGATGCCTGGTAGAGCTCTTGATCCACAATCTCAAATTAGAAGACACAGGAGATTACAGCTGTGACACAGGGGAGCAGGAAACCAGGGCAGCTCTGAACGTGAAAGGTACGTGGCGTGAGCTGACTCCTAAAGGAATAGATTCCTCCAACATGCAAAAGAACCATTCCAATATGAATATTTTTAAGTACATTGTTCTTATTCTCTGTGAATATTCTCCTTTTCCTCTGGTGTATCAGGATTTTTAATTTTTTTTTTTGTAATGGGAATGGAAGAAGATGATACTTTGTTCTTCCAGTGCTGTGTTTGAGTTTTGGTTCTAATAGGAAATACGTCCAAGCTTTGTGCCTGAGGAGAAATTAAAGAAAGAGCAATGATTTAACAAAACATCTGGACATTTCACGTGATGTGTTGTTTGGATACTTGAAAAGAATATTTTCTTTCAAATCCTGTAAGAAGACAGACAACGACCTCCCTGACTTCTCAAGGCTGTCCACAGACTTTTGAAGTTCGTTGCTCTTGAGATCATTGTTAGATCAACTGGGGGATAAAATCATTCAATGAATTCACTGCTGGGAAAGATTTGAGTCAAGGAACAAAGGAAATGAACTTTTGGGTGCAGACGTCTGCTCCTGACGCAGCAGAGTCTCCTGGTAGCTCCAGGCAAATCAGAAAATGTGGATCCTACATAGGAATATCGCACGTGAAAAGCAGAGTATCTTGTTCTCCAAGTGTCAGTCTAACTGTGTTAACCAGGACTTCACTCAGGCTCCAATAAAAGCTCCTGTTGCTTCTTTTTGTTTCTCTTTTAGCTCTGCCAGTTCTTTTCCAAAAGCAGCTCAAAGACGAGGAGGCAGAAGAAGGAGCTGCGGTGAAATTCCACTGTGAGCTGACAAAGGAAAACGCGGCAGTGGAGTGGAGGAAAGGCACTATGGAGCTCTTCCCGTGTGCCAAATATGAAATTAAATTGAGTGGTCGCACAGCAGAGCTTGTGATTCACAATGTGGAGCCAGAGGATGCCTCTGATTACACTTGTGACACAGGAGACCAGCAGAGCACTGCAGTCCTCAGAGTGAATGGTTAGCATTGCGCCCGGCTGGGATGGAGGAGAAGAGGCATTTGTGGAGCTGTGTGAATGACGATATTTAATCCAAAAGTTAAGATAACGAGGAAAAGAGGTGCACGGTCATAAAGCGGAGTGCAGAGAAGTGGATCTGCTGGGACAGGGTTTCTATTTAAGCCTGTCGAGCACAGAGTGCGGTGCACTGACCCCTTCCTCTGATACGATAAAAGCAAGAAATTCTGCGTCGTGGGGATTTTGAAATATTAACAGAACTCTTTTTGGTACCTGAGTCAATAGTAAATCACAGATCAGCTAAAAAAAGCATTTTGAGGTTGCTGGTTTTAATCTTCCTGTGAAGATCCCGAGAATGCTGTGCTTAACCAAACTAGGAACAATGTCTGTGATTGATCACAGAATCACAGATTGGGTCCCTGCTCAAACAGGGCCATCCCAGCATCACCTGTGAATTGTCTGTGATTGTCTCAAAGCTGGGCGGAACCTCTGGCTTTGATCTAAGCCATAACCTTTCAAACTACATCTTTTGGCTGAATCTGACCCAAAAAGCAGCCACGGGGTCAACTATGGGTGAAAGAGCCCAGTGATTGCTTTTCCTGTCTCACAGTAGAGTTTACACAGAGCACCACAAGCACAGAAATTCCCGTTTTCCCAACTGCTCACACACACACATCGGATATTCCCTGCTTGTTTCCATCAGTGACAAGCTGCTGTCGGAGCTGTTCCATGCTCCACTTGAATAAATGTCCATTTGTGCATCATCTGGAAGGGACTCACTGATGCTGATCTGGGTCTTCAAGTGACAGCTGAGAAATCAGAAATTAGTTTAGAGCTTTACATGATTTAGGTGCTGAAAATCAGGAGTATTTCTGTAAAAGAGAACAGATTTACACTGATTTAAACGGAAAGTGCCAGATTTTGCTTGGTCAAAATCTTTGTGTGAGTTGGAGTTTCCAACATGAGGAGCAGATGCGTGAAAGGTGTGATGTGGATGCCCTTAACTTTATGGAATACAAAGATATTTGGGGAACCTTCTGATGCTCTGGGTGTATGCAATATAGGTCTGTTTATGGGGGGGGGGGGGGAAGGGGTTTTGTTATTATATCACCTCTTAATGCAAAATTGCTCTGCATCATCAGAGCCCAGGTGCCTCGTGCTGAGCTGCGCAGACCTGGCGTTCAAGCGAACAGCTCATGTATTATTTATTTCTCATTTTACAGCCATCAAGCCCCAGCTGAAGCAGCAGCTGAGGAACGAGGAAGTGGAAGCGGGAGGAACAGCCAGGCTGCGCTGCGAGATTTCCATCAGCAAAGCAGAAGTGGAGTGGAGGAAGGATGGAGTCCTGCTGCACTCCAGCTCCAAGTATGAAATGTGGCAGGATGGGACCCTCCGGGAGCTTCGTGTTCACCACCTGGAGCCTGGGGATGCTGGAGAATATTCCTGCAAGGCTGGAGACCAGACGAGCTCTGCCAAGCTGACCGTGAAAGGCAAGACCTGTTTATTGGGGCAAGGAGATTTTCACTTTAGGAAACGGAGATTTCACAACATGATCATTATTATGTGACAAACACAGAGCATAGGAAGAATAGCCTAAAAAATCTTCTGGTCAGTGGATGCACTGAAGCCGAGATGGACTTGGTGGACAGGAGGGGATAAGGCAGCTGTAATCTGTGACTCATGGCTTGCAATATTTGCTTGACATCACATGCATGGGAGTGAGCAGATGGTCCAGCCCCAGCTTCCAGTCACATGGCAGCTGCATCTGGCCTCAATGCCATTGCAGAGCTTAGGCTGGACCAGTGGCGTGGAACAAACACCCGCAGCATCTCCGCAGGCCACTCCACGGTGTAGATCCCCTGCACATCACACCCACCTGCACTATTTCTTCTGCAGATGGTGACCTCGGTTGCAGGAATATCCACTGGGCTTGCCCAGGAGGAGGTTGGGCTGCTTTTTAATGGTTGTATTCGATTTTGGAGGTCTTTTCCAACCTTAGTGCTTTTATGGTTCCTTTGGTATTCCCCAGCAGGTTTGGGGTATACACAGCTTCTGCCTGCTGGGTGTTGTCTGTATGATCCTTGCACAGGTGCCCAGCTGTCACAGAGTCAGGACTCAGGCAAACTGCAGTGCAGAACCCCTGTGCTCACATTAATCCGGTGAATCCTGCTGGGAGGACAAAGCCAGCCAGGTCCTCAGCCAGTTTGGAGCATCAGCATGAAGTAAATGCAATTCTGTTCGCAGAAATACAATACAGAGGAACAGGCTTTAATGTTATCCTATGAAGATGTCTAAGTGCAAATGGAAGAAATTTAAAAATCCTGATTTTGGCATCCAGCATTCATGCCTTGTTCACCCAATTAGAGTATGAAGCATAATTTAAAATATCAATATGCAATGTGTCTCTGAGCAAGGACAAGTGGTAAAGCCGCTATCCAAAAGGCATTTGTCCTGTTGCCAAGTACATTGAAAGCAGAGTTTGAAATGTGATTGGAGAGGCTGTGCTCTCTCCACTCTTGGAGGTCCTTGAAGGACAAGGTGCTGAGCAACCTGGACCTGCTTTGAGCAGTGGCTGGAGCAGGTGGCTTCCAAAAGTCCCCTGCAGCGTGCATTATTCATGGCTCTGTGATTCAATCCATATTCTCCCTTTCATTTCCCACTTCTGCCTCCTTGCAGAGCCGGATGTGACCATCGTGAGTGGCCTCAAGGACATGGTGGTGTCCGAAGGGGACGATGTCACCTTTCGGTGCCAAGTTTCCCACGAGAACGCGAGGGATGTCGAATGGAAGCTGCAGGATGTGGCTCTGCAGAATAATGAAATGAACGAGATCTCGGTGGAAAAAGGGAAGGTCCACACCCTGACCCTAAGGAAGGTGACCGAGCAGGACATTGGCACCGTCACTTTCCGCGTGGGACCCCACACGTCGACGGCAGAGCTGACAGTGAAAGGTGAGGGCTCCCTGTGCTGTGGAACAGGATCAGTGGGAGCAGGGGATGTTTTGCTCGTGCTGACAGTAAATCCAAGGCCATAATTCACCCCTTGTTAGCTCGTGTCTTTGGGGGGGCCTGTGCTTCAAAGCATCAGTGACTGCAGTCACTGCAGATAGACAGGGGACGTGTCACCAGGGGCTCACTGGTTCCTAGAGGAATTACTGGCTTGGCTTTGCTGCTTGGATGGATAGACCTGGAATTTTCATTGCTTCCACTCCCCTTTTGAATCACAGAATGATTTGGAGGAATATTTAAAGGCCGTATGGTCCTATCCCTCTGCATTGAGCAGGGACATCTTCAACTAGATCAAATTGCTCAGATCTGTTTTCCTTCCTTCCTTCCTTCCTTCCTTCCTTCCTTCCTTCCTTCCTTCCTTCCTTCCTTCCTTCCTTCCCTCCT
>VZRN01000827.1:61419-105963 GCA_013397935.1 Dasyornis broadbenti
TCCTTCCTTCCTTCCTTCCTTCCTTCCTTCCTTCCATTTTGATTAAATTCTCCATTCAACATCCTTTTTCTTCCCTCTTAGAATCTTCTTTCAACCCCTCAGTAAATAACACTGAAGTCTGAGAGTTTTTTAATACTCAACCACTTTAACACTGCTGGGAAACGAGACAAAGGTGCCTGGAATGCAAAGAAAGCAAAGAAAACAAAGCAAACGAATCCTTTGCTTTGTTTGTAATTTCAGTGCCACCTCCAGTCTTTAAGGAGAAACTGCAGAGCACGGAAGTGCAGGAGGAGGACACAGCTGTCCTCTGCTGCCAGCTCTCCCAGCCCAGTGCTGAGGTAAAATAAAAAAAAAGGGCCCTCAGGTGATCTCCTCAAGCTCCAAGTACGAAATCAGGCAGGAGGGACCAGTCCATACTTTAAAGATTTATCACTTAAAACCAGAATACACTGGCAAATACACCTGTGATAATGGAAATGAACAAACAGCAGCCACTTTGACTATTAAAGGCAGGTTGTGTTGGGGTTTTTTAAGATAAGGAACTTGCTCCTCTCTTGTTTCTGCTCTGCCAAGAAGATTCAATCTCGTGTCCTTGACTTCAGATGTACTGAGCTGCCAAAAAGCAGCTGAGTCCTTTTGATTCCAGAAGTCCTGGGGTGCCCTGAGCAAAGAAAATGCAGGGACCCAAGTGCAGTAATTACTTCCATAATCTGGGACCCTACGGCCTCTCTCTGGTCACTCAGAAAACCAGGGCTGGAGATAAAATTAGAATAAGACTATTCTTGATGCTTCAGCATCCTTTGAGCTGTAGTTTTGCCTGGAAAAATGGTGATCCAGATGAAATGATTCAAACTTGGACACTCAACTCCAGCTAACAAGCAATGCACCTAAACACTTCCAGTGCCAAAGGTCTTAAAAATAGGCATAATGTGCCAGTGTATCTGGTTTTTTTCCAATCTAATCTGATACAAATCCAATATTAAGGCGACTCTTTCTGAGATACATGATCAGGAAAAACAAAGATGATCCAGGATATTGTTGTTAAATCCCACCTTTTGAAATATCCCTGAGGGCTCTCCCATGGAGGGCACACACCTGCCTGCTGTCACACAGACTCCACAACTCAAGGATGTCAGAATATTGGCACTGTAAGCAGGTCCTCTGATGGTGTTCGCCCATTTTTGTCTCCGTGTGTGGTCTCAGCCACTCCAGCACTCCTTGAAAAAAATTCCAAACCCAGGAAACTGAGGAAGCCTCGGCAGTCACACTGTAAATACCAATTCAGACAATTGACTGAATATATATATAGATATAGATATATATAGATAAAAATACCAGTAAGTGTGGATCCACCGAGATATTTCCAGGGAACTGGACTTGAGGAGTTAAACTCCTACATGTGGCACTTCATAAATCCATTCATCAAAACTCCACCTTGAACCACCAGTGATATCATCAGCACAGAGACTTCCAGGGCTCATTTCTGTGCTGGGTCCAGTTTTCGAATAAGGGACATCATATAAAGATGTTTCTCCATGCACTCTCCCAAATGCACAAGAGTTTGGATATCAGGCCTAGGCTTTTGAGTTGTGGCTTTGGAGACAGGCACTCTGAGGTGCTCAAGATTATATCCATGACCATTCCTGTGCAAGAAGCAACATGACCTGAGAGGTGCTCGGTGTCTGCAGTGTCCAGTGGCTCTTTAGAACTGCGCAGAGCTCCCAGAAATCCAGCACTTTCTGTCATTCCTTGTTTTGCTTTTAAACTAATTCAGGAATCGAGTTTGAGCCAAAATTGTGATGACACCAGAGTTGTGTCAAACATAAGGCTTAGTTGCACAGTCAGCAATAAAGGATGTTTTCCCCTCTGATTTCTCTTGGTTTAGCTTCGCCAGTAACCTTCACACAACCGCTCCAGAACCAACAAGCTGAGGAAGGTGGCACCATCACTCTGAGCTGTGAAATCTCCAAATCCAACACCCCTGTGCAGTGGAAGAAGGCAGGGGCAGTGCTGCGGCCCGGTGGCAAATACGAGATGCGTCAGGCGGGGTCCGTGGCGGAGCTGACGATTCACAACCTGAGCGGAGCTGATGCTGGGGAGTACACCTGTGACACAGGGGACCAGCAAAGCACGGCAGCAGTGTGCCTGAAAGGTGGGGCTTTGCGCGGGGGAGAGCTGGGCAGAGCTTGGCACCGTGGCGGGGGCACGCGATGGAGTCATTTGTCAGCTAAACCTTGTCCTGTGCTCAAGGAGAACAAGGGGGATCTCAGAGATGAGAAAGGTTTCAGAGGGCTAAGAACTGGGTCAGAACTAGAGCAGTTAACTCTAGAAATGGGTCTCTTTAGCCACTGATTCTGTGGTGTAATGACAATTAATTTCCACCCATGGAAATCTGTTGACAATTTTTTCACAACACACAGGTTGTGATTATACACATATTGAATATTTATTATACACATAGTGAATATTTATTATACACATAGTGAATATTTATTATACACACAACAGAGTATAGCCTGCATGCTCTTTAGACTGCCATTTATATGTGCATAATATAATACATATGCATGTATACATCAATGATACATCTGTAAGACTGTGACATGTTGCTACATGCCTGTGTGCCAACGCTTCCATGAGTTTAGAATCACAGAATGGTTTGGGTTGGAAAGAACCTTCAAGATAATCTCCTTTCAACCCCCTGCCATGGCAGGGACACCTCCCACTATCCCAGGCTGCTCCAAGCCCCTTCCACCCTGGTCTTGGACACTTCCAGGGATCCGGGGGCAGCCACAGATGCTCTGGGCACCCTGGGCCAGGGCCTTAGCACCCTCACAGGGATCAATTTCTTCCTAACATCCAAGGTAGCCCTTCCCTCTTTCAGTTTGAATCCATTCCCCCTTTTTCTGTCACTATCTGCCCCTATAAAAAGTCCCTCTTCTTCCTTTTTATAAGCCCTCCAAAGCTTTCTCTTCCAGACTGAACACCCAGGTTTAGTATTTAATATACTTCAAAGCTTCAAATAACAATACCATAGTGCAGTCAAGAAAGAGCATAAAGAAATGGTTAACCCAGGAAGCACCACGTGAAAGTAGATCTCAAACTCTGTCACCCTTTCCATAAAGAACAAGCAGCAGCCATCGTGGAGGGGCTGAAGGACGTCACCACCTACGAAGGAGAAGACGCGGTGTTCGAGTGCAGGCTGTCCCGGGAAACAGCTCAGGATGCCCAGTGGTTCCTGGGGGATGTTCCCCTGCAATCCAACGAAATGAACGAGATCAGAGTCCAAGGGACACGTCACAGTTTGATCCTGAGGAAGGTGACCCTGGAAGACTGTGGGTCCGTCAGTTTCAAAGTGGGGCCGCATTCATCTGCAGCACAGCTGAAAGTCCAAGGTGAGCATCCTCGCAGGAAGAGGGGTGCAGGAGGTACTGGCAGGCACTGCTTTGTCTCCTGGAGAGGTGTATTTGGGATTAGGGAGCCTTGGAAATGTGGGGAGTTTCTGCTAATCTAATTTAGCATTTTAGAGAGGTACATCCAAGCCGGTCATTTCAGTCATTTTTATTGTACGAGGAGTGAAGATTAATATTAACATCCTTTGATGTCATTTGATATAATAATTAATATTAATGTCCTTTGAAGACCATCCAACTAAGCAGCTAATCTTATGTCAGGATCAATGCTGAAGGATGCCAACAATATGCTCTGGATTAATCTCCTATTTATGATAGTTTTAGATCATAATTACTAAGGAAAAGTCTGAAAGCTCTGGAAACCTTCTTTTTTAAGACACGTAGAATGATTTTTGAAAGATGGCCCGTGTCAATGCATTATGCTGTTTATTTCTCCTCGATGTGGTTCCAAATGTAACTACAGACACCCAGCCCTGCCCCGGGGGTGATGCTGGCTGGGCCTGTTGCAGCAGTCTTGGTCCCCTCTCCCCACAGCTGCTCCGGTCACCTTTGTGAAGGCACTGCACAACCTGGAGCTGCAGGAGGGTGGCACTGCTCACCTGTCCTGCGAGGTGTCCCAGCCCGATGTCCCCGTGGAGTGGAAGAAGGGCACGTCCGTGATCCGCTCCAGCCACAAGTGCAGCATCCAGCAGGAGGGCAAGGTGCACACGCTGGTCATTCGCGACCTGAACCGCGCCGATGCTGGGGAGTACAGCTGCCACACGGCTGCGGGCAAGACCGCGGCCAGGCTCGAGGTTAAAGGTACGGCTTCCTCTCTTCCCAGCAGTGGTGAGAGGAGAGAAAATCGGTTTTTAGAGGTCTCTGCTACAAGACTGGAGGAGCAAGTGCAGCAGAGGCCACCAAGTTTGTCAGGGGGGCTGGAGCACATGGAGTACGTGGACAAAATGTGTTGTGGCAGGACAGGGGGTGATGGTTTTAAAGTAAGAGAGGGACAATTTAGATCAGATGTAAGATAGATGTTTTTTACAATGAGAGTGGTAAAACAACTGGCACAGGTTGCCCGGAGAAACTGTGGCTGCCCCTGGATCCCTGCAAGTGTCCAAGGCCAGATTGGAGGGGGCTTGGAGCAACCTGGGAGAGTAGAAAGTGTCCCTGCCCATGGCAGGGGATGGAACAAGATGATGGCATCTTCTAATTTTTGGGGTCTAAGTATAAGCAGAGGCAAGGGCAGCTGTGTTTGATACGTGTGGGGAGAAGAAGGTTGAAGGGGGACCTCATTGCTGTCTGCACCTTCTTGATGGAGATGTGCAGAGGAGAGAGACACAGAACTTTCTTGGAGTGCTCAGTAAACGGATGACAGGCAAAAAGTGCAAGCTGCAGTGAGAGAAATTCAAATTAGAAAAACCCCAACCTTTCACAATGAAGTGGTTGTCAGACATTGGAACTGAGACCCACAGGGGTGGAGGAATCTCCAGCCACGGAGGAATCTCCATCCATGGAGGACTTCCAGAAGTCCCTTCAAGCCTTATTTATTCTGTAATTGATCCCTGGCTGCATGATCTGAAACCTCAGATTATAACCCCAGATTTATATATTCTCTATATAGTCTAATATAGTCAATATATATTATTCTCTATGTTATATATATATTATTATATCCCATATAATATATTCTATATGTAATTCAATTCCATATCTATTATTCTATTATATTAGTCTATATATTCTATATATTCTATGTATTCTAATTTTCCAATATGTTCTATATATTCTAATATTATATCCTGATACATATTTATATATATACATATATAAATATATATTTGTGTGTTCTTTGAGTGATTTTATCCTGTTCTGCAATTTTATTTCAAGGATGGAAAGCTATCTGGCTTTCGGTAATAATTACTGAAATTGATTGGGAATTCTTTGTGAGAAGTCTGGGATATGGGGAGAGAAATGTAGCTCACATTGAAATCAAATTTTTTCTGCTGTTTAACTCCCCTTCCTCCTCCTCTGTCTAGCTCTGACCTAGGCATCCCTGGAAACTCTCCTTAGGGAAAAGCAGCCAGAGTTGTCCATGAACTTCATGAACAGCTCTATCCATACCTTAAAAATAAATCATTGCCCCATTTTCTATTTTTGCCTCACCCATTTTTTTTTCTCTTTGCCCCACCCGCCCTTCCCAGGGCTGCCTGTGCTGTTCAAGCAGTGGCTGAAGAACGAGGAGGTGGAGGAAGGGCGCACGGCCGTGCTGCACTGCGAGCTCACGCAGCCCCACGCGCGCGTGGAGTGGAGGAAAGGGGACACGGTGCTGCAGTCCGGGGACAAGTACGAGATCCGCCAGGAGGGGACACGAGTGGAGCTCCTCATCTACGAGGCTGAGGCTCAGGATGCTGGAGAATACACCTGCGACTCGGGGGATCAGCAAACCACGGCAGCGCTGCAGGTCAAAGGTAGGACAGGGCTTGTTTGGGGGCAGAGAAGTCACAGCTGTGTCCGTCCTTCACAGGAGGATCCTGGGATCATCTGGGCCGGGCTGGATGGGGCTCTGAGTGACCTGGTCTAGTGGAAGGTTCCCTGCTCATGGCAGGGGGTTGGAGCTGGGTGATCTTCAAGGTCCCTCCCAGCCCAAACCATTCTGTGATTTAGTTTGGAAAAGAACTTTGTGATCGAGTCCAACCATGAACACGGCTCTGCCAAGTCCACCACTAAACCATGTCCCCAAGTGCCACATCCACATGGAAATTTTGTCACTGAATCATTATTGACACTCTGTATCTGTGAAATAAAACTGGGGTGTTTCACCATACCTAGGACAAGTCCATTTTAAATTCATCCATTGTTTATTTTTGTTTATTTTCGAAGGTAATGAATTGTGGTCCTTTGCCTTTCTCTAGTGGCTGTGTTTTCGGATTTTACAGTTTTATTCATTTTGTGCTAAGAAATTGATGTCTTTTAGATTAGATCACACGTGTACATTGTGGGTTTAGTCACCATAACCAACCCCTGGTCAGAGCATGTGGTTTCAGAGAATCAATACCCAAAGTCTCATGTCCCAGCTGAGGGAACTGGGGTTTTTTAACCTGGAGAAAAGGAGCCTCGGGGGAGGTGTTATCACCCTCTGCAACTACTGACAGGAGGTTGTAGCGAGGTAAAGAATGGTCTTTTCTCACGAGTAACAAGCAGTAGGACAAGAGGAAATGGCCTCAAGTTGCACCCCTGAAGGTTTAGATTGGAAATTCTTCACTGAAAGGGTGTTCAAGCATTGGCATAGACTGCCCAGGGAAGCAGTGGAGTCACCATCCCTGGAAATATTTAAAAGATGTGTAGATGTGACACTTGGGGAGGTGGTTTAGTGGTGGATTTGGCTGTGCTGGGTTAAGGGTTGGACTTGATGATCTAAAGGTCTTTTCCAGCCTAAGGAATTCTGCCTCTCAGTGCTGGCATTGGTATTGTTGTGCTCTTTGTGCCTACTCTGAGAATGGTGGATATGGCCACGTGAAGAGATTCAGAGGCCCTGGGACGTCTGGTAGCCCTTTATGGAGCAGCACTGGACACCTTTCAGTATCAGCAGCTGATCCCATGAGTGTCTGGCTGTGGCCAGCAGGCAAACTGTGATTCAGAAAGAGGGGAGCAGCCCAGCTGGAGAAGTTACAAGCACATTTCTCTCCCCTGGGCACCGTCACTGATGCAGTTGCTTCTCCACCACAGTACTGCCAGTGCTGTTTAACAAAGAGCTGAGAAACGTAGAGACTGAAGAAGGGGGAACGGCTGTTTTGCACTGTGAGATCTCCAAGCCGGACGCTCCCGTTGAGTGGAGGAAAGCAGGGGTGGTCATTCAGCCCAGTGACAAGTACGAGGTGAAGCTGAAGGGCAGCGTAGCTGAGCTGATCATCCATGGTGTAGAACCTGATGACTGTGGGGATTATACCTGCAGCACTGGATATGAGATCACCACAGGGTCTGTGTATGTGCAAGGTAAGGCGGTGAGATGTGGTGGAATTTTGCTGCCTGGATTTCTTACTCCAAAATCTTTGACAGTAACTGGCCAAACAGCAGGAAGTCCATCCAGTTCTTTCCTGATTCCAGTGAAGATAAAAACGCTCACCTCCAGGCTGGGGTTGGACCAATATTTTTAAGTTAAACTAGTTCCAAGTATTGACCATACTGTATACCAGAGCAGATCATGGTACTGAAAATCTTGGAGCAGTGGTCATAAAAAACACTGAAATTCTTGTTAGAACTGATTTTCAGCTTCCATAATTGTTGATATCCCTACTACTCCTTTAAAGCACCCAAGTGAACATTTAAATCTTTAAGTACCTCTCTGCCTCCGAGTTCATGCAGCACCGTCAGGTGGTTGCAACACACGGGAGAGCCAGGCATGACCTGGACATGGAGTGGACTTTCCTCCCAGTGAAATGATGTTTGCAGACACACATGCTGCTCTTGCAAGCAGCTGGAGGGTGGAAGGTGGTTTCTAACTCCCTTCAAGAAAATTTTAGCTCTTTTTTTTTCTTGGAAGAGCACTACAACTTTAACTCTCCTGGACATCTTGCGCTTGGGCTGGGATCAGTTCTGCAGGGAGCGACTTGTGCGTGTTTGTTTTTGTTTTCCTTTGGCACCTTCTCTTGCTCTGTCACGCAGAAGAAGCAGCAGTGATAGTGTCTGGTTTAAGGAACACAGATGTCTTTGTGGGCGAGTCAGCCACGTTCACCTGCGAGGTCTCGCACCCGGGCGTGAAGAACGTGCAGTGGTGGCTCGATGGGACCCCCCTTCACAACAACCTGGTGACCGAAATCTCTGAGCAGGACGGCAGGATCCACACTTTAACCTTAAATGACGTGGCGTGCCACGACTCGGGCACTGTCACCTTCAGAGCTGGGTCCCTTATATCTTCAGCTAAATTATTAGTCAAAGGTATTTCCCTGTTAGAAAGAAACACGTGGTCACCTCTGGACCTGCTCCGTGTGCTGGTGCTTCTGCCTTCCAGGCTACCCTTACTAAATCCCTTATGGTTCTTCTGTGCCCTGCAACCCCCCGGCTCAGCCAGTCACCCCAGAAGTCTTGTAGGTACAACCACATTGATTTTTGCAGTGCTTCAGGTGAGGGAGGGTTGCAGGGTCAGGGCTGCTGCTTTCACCTGACATCAAAGAAGAGATGAACATCAACATCTGTAGTAGCACCTGAGTTTATATCCCCACTTCAGCCTTTTTTTTTTTTTAATAATGCCACAAAATCTTATGGAAATGGTAATTGAGTAAATTACCACCATGGCACTCCACAGCTGGGCTACTGGTGCTGAGCTCAGCACATTCCCAGGACAGGACTTTGGCCTGTTCCTGGAAAGCAAAGGATGTGTGACATTCCAGTAACACAGAGACAAAATGCGCCTCATTTTTGAAAGCTCATCCCTGCACTGGCAAAAGTCTCTGGTCTGCTGAATAAATATTTTTCTCATTTGGTAAGGGTAGCCAAAAGCTGCAAATAACACTGAGCTCCAGACTTGACAAAGCAAACTCCTTCCCACCCAGTCCTTTTACAGCCTTAGGGAAGAGCCTTTATTTTTCAGACAATGTTAATGCTAATTCCTTACTTAGAAAAGGGACATATACAGAGATGTAAAGGGTTAAAAGGCCTTTAGTCAAATCTCCTCCATGCTATAACTGCACCATAACAGGAATGACCCGCACTATGCATTGTAGTCAGTGGTTGATGTCTCCTTCTCTGAATAATGCGTCCCTTGTACATTCAGAAAATATGGTCTTCTGCAAAGATAAAATGTGAAATCACTTCCTTCAGGACATGGAATGAAGCAGTGACAACAGTGTGCAAACCCTGCAAGTCCCGTGTCTGCTTGCATCTATTTCCAAAGACAGAAGCTGGTTCTGAGCTCTCCAGGCAAAGAATTCCAGCAAGCCTAAAATATAAATTAAAAACAAATGCATTGTTAGGTGTTCTACTCAGTGAAATAAAGGGCTCCTGAGAAATTCCCATTTCACGGAATCACAGCATCATTGATTTTGGAAGAAATCTCTGGAGATCATCCAGTCCAACCCCACATCTCATGCTGGTACTCTTGTATGTGGATATTTTCTGTGTCCATGAAGCCAAGATTTCTTCATTACAAACCTGACTCACAGTAGCAGTAGTTAATATCTGGATTAGGGTAACCCCAGTTACACTGCGCTCAGTAACACTTGATTTTCACAGGAAAGTGAAAGATTGGTAAAATTCCAGCCATCCTTATATTAACAGGCAATTTTGTACACTTCATTTTGTCCAGACATTTAAAATTAGATCCATCTTTGAACTGTATTTTACTCTATCCACGGCTTGCTCTTCATCATGGAGCAAGTTGACTTTCTGTTCCATGTGCCCCATTCTCCTGGTTTCAGGCATGTTGGTGACTGGATATATTCTGTAGCTAGTGAGATCTCAGCTTTTCCTGCTGGGCCTTCACAGTATGGTTGCCCTACGACTGCATTCATTCCACGGCCTGGAGTGATGGTTCAGGATGGGTGGGGGAAGAATGGAAAAGGGTGAAGGAGCTGCCACTGTTTTCTGGCCCCTTTGGGCAGGTGAGAATTGCAGCTCCTGGGGCGCACATTGGCTCCTAAGCCCCTAGGAGCTTCTGCACAGGTGAACAGGGCCACCAAAGTCCTTGCCCTGGCCAAGAGCAAGGGGACAAGGTGACAGTGAAACCGGGAGAGCTTCCTTTTCCAAGACCGCAGGTGATACTTGCTGTGAGAAACACATTTCTGCATCTTATGGAAGGGGATGATGTTGTGCTCCCCAGCTGCTCAGACACCTGCTTGTTTCTTCAGTCACCAAAACATCTCTGAGGTCTTCCATCGAGGCCTTCTGTCCATTAACACACGTGGCAGGCATGCAGAGTGGCAGAGGGAACATCAGTGAACAGGACCAAGCCTTGCTACGCGTTTCCATATGATGTTTGCAAAGCTGCCTTTGCTTCTCAAGGTCTGCCAGAAGCACCCCAAATCCTCAGGCTGCTGCAGCAGTTTGAAGAGGAGCATTCCAGGCAGAAGTCCTATGTTGGTATTCCAGCTGGCTTGGGATCAGTACAACTATTTGAAGGATAAGGACATATCATAGAATCAGAGAATGTCCTGAGCTGGAAGGGTCCCTCAAGGATGACTGTGTCCAACTCCTGATGATATCTCAGCTTTCTCTGACTGTCATCTTTTAATGACCCTTTGTAGCCCTATCCATTTTTTTTTTTTTTTTTTTGGAAGCTGATGTAATTCTCCTGAGCATGATGTTTCAGAGAGACTTCAATTTTCAAACGTCATTGAGATTTTTTCCTTTTGACCCACATATTGCATTGTACACGCATGGTGCAGTCTGACGTCTCAGGAGGGACTCCTTGGCTGCTTTGGAAGCTGACAGTGTTTTAGGTCAGAGATATCTACTGTGCCCTACAGCTGCCTCACAGGAAGCAGAACTCGGTTTTTAAAAGTGCTTCAAAGCAGCCTCATGGACCTCACCACCTTCAGAGGAGCTGCGTATCCAGCTGCTCTCGACATTTTCTGGGCTCTCAGTCTGAGATGTCAATGGTTTGTGATCTGTCAGTGATCTCTAGATAAAATGCTGTGAAGGAAATCGTATTGTTTTCCCCCAAATGATGTGTCTGCTGCAGAGGAACACATGGTTAATCAAAACGATATTCATCTGCTCCTGTGGAGCGCCCTTTATTTGTCACAGTTGTTCTGGATCTTTGCTCCTCACGCTGCCAATGACTTCTGACAGCCAAGACCGCCCCAGGACAGGAATGAGTGTTTGAGGACTGTGTTTCTTTCCCGTGAGTGGGCACAGTTTCCTCTCACAAGGAGCCTCCAGTAGAGCTTGTGTTGTTTTGCTCTGTGAGGTTGAGAGTTTCAGGGAACCCCTCACTGCAGTTCTCTGCATCACCCCCGTGCTCCACATTCGGGAAGCAGAAGTGTTTCACATCCAGTGCTTCCCAGCCTAGAAGATCTCAGAAACACTGGGTCAGAACTAAGCCTGGAGGGAATCCCAGCAGCTGTTCTGCACAGCAGTTCCTATCCAGGACTGTTCCAGCACAAGCTTTAATTCCTGGTGGCCCATTTCCCAGTGTGATGGTCATGTTCTAATGCACCAGTTTGGCTTCAATCCTGCTTGATGCTGACACAGGCACAGACTAAACTGCTAACCCCCAGCCTGCCCAGCCAGCTCCCTGCTTGCACTGTCACTCTGCTTGCTCCCCACGGGCTCTGTGCTTGGCAAAACCCTCCAAGTGGTGATTTCCATGGGGATCCACTAATGCATGTCCTTCCTGACGTGTTGGTTAACAGATCCCACCATTGAAGTGGTCAGTCCCATGCAGGACATAACTGTTGACGAAGATGGCCCAGCAGAGTTCATATGCCAATATTCTAGGCCAGTGCACGCCATCTGGAAGAAAAATGATCAGGAAATACATGCAGATGGGCAGCGAGTGATTATCGATCAGGACTGGAATGTGAGCATGCTAAAAATTAACCCCACCATCCCAGAAGACACTGGCATCTATTCTTGTGAAGCTGAAGGCACTAAAGTGATGGCTACACTTGATGTTCAAGGTGAGGTCTTCCAGCCAGAGAGGAAGACTACCATGGGTTCCAAATGAAAGAGGTAGAAAAATCATGGCAAGGCTTTGCACTGAGGGATACATCAGATACCTGCTCTTGGTGTTCACTCCAGTACTGAAAACGAGGATGAAAATAGCTGGGAGATCATGGGAACTGAATATGAAACTGCCACTAACATTAGCAGTTACACCACTTACCCATCCCATCTCCTCTGCAATCAGCTGGAATGTCTCCATGATGGGATGTGTCCTGCTGAGCTGTTGTAAGATCACAGGTGTAGTGTTGGTCCAAAGGAATAATAGGAATATTTTTTGCTGTTAATTTTTAAAGTGTGCCTTAAAACCAGTAGCTACTGGATAGTGTGGAATTCCATTTGATTTTCAGCTAAGCTAAGGCAGCTTGGTGATTTACTTGTTTCAAATGGTGATCCCTCAGGAATTACCTCCTCACTCGGCATCAGCATTTCTGAAGGCCCTGAGGAACAGCAAAAAAAAAAAAAACCGACAAAAAAACCAAAAAACCTCAAAAAGTTAAGACTTTACATGGATGTTTCTTTTTTTTCCTGCTACATATGGAATTACTGAGTTTGGTTGCCAAGTGAATCAGTGTGATCAGCAAAAGCAGGTTCTGATTTCCGAATATTTGTGGCTATTTTGCCTTCTTGCTTAACTGGAGTTGTTAGTGCAGAAGGACAGGGTGTTATTTATCGTAATGTTTTCTACTTTGAAAAGCACTTTCCATTTTAGGGATTTAAAAAGGTTTTAATGAACGTAATGTGAAAACATCCCAGAAGATGTAGGGTTAGCAATTGGCTGCTTTCCATAATTAGGGAAACCAGTGCTTCAGAAGTGCACGGGTAAACAACTTGGAGTAGTTCTAACAAAAATTATGTCTTCTCCAAGAAAAATCTGCAATGCCCTCATTGTTCTCCATAAGCATGAATGTTATAAATTCCAGAATTTTGATAGTATCATAGAATCCCAGAATGGATTGGGTTGGAAGGGACCATAAAGGTCATGTAGTTCCAACCCCGCTGCCAGGGGCAGGGACACCTTCCCCTATCCCAAGTTGCTCCAAGCCCCATCCAACCTGGCCTTGGACACTTCCAGGGATGGCGCATCCACACACAACCTCGCTGGGCACCTCATAATTAGTAATAAGTTAATAAACAGCTGGTAGCTCGTGCTTTTTGGGAATGCTTGTTTGCTTTTGCTACTAAATAAACTGCTCCGTTTGGGGCGGTCTTTTTAATTTTATTTATTTTTACTAATTTTATTTCGCTGGACCCAGCTCCTGCAGAAATCTAAGCAGGGATGTCTCAGGGTGTTGCTCTGTAATGTAAATCATGCTGACCATTTGTGTGTCCCCATCCTTGTGCATGTCATTTGTCCCCGTAGCAACACGAATCATAGCCACATGCACCAGCCCACGTGGAATTTGGCACCGGGCTGGTTGTTTCTGTCCAGGGGCCAATTGATGCATGACTCTGGAGTGTGGAGATTTGTGCCAGTTTCTGACCCCACAACTTACCACACAGCATGGGAAAGAAACCTAAATGTCGCAGAGCTTTTGTAATAATTCAGAAATTTGCTCTTCAAAGTACTCTTGATACAGATTTTGTCTTTCTGTGTGTGTCCTAGAGGCAGAATTATCTCGGATAATCATCACTGTAGCTTTGCGAGCCATAATATTCTCTTACATTTTTTTCGCAAGAAAAGTAATAAGATTTTATCACGAGCTGTCAGTGAATTCACATCTCCCCAGTAATGATGATAATTGTGCTGTCTGTGAGCGCTTTGGGAAATGTTTCCTGTCATAGGACAAAAAGAATTTGGCTATACTTTATCTTCCTGAGTATGCCCTCCTATCGACTACTGGCCTGATTCATATAAATATGACCATTTTTTCCTTTATTTATAACAAACTAAGGTTATTGGAGGAAATTTAGGTGAAATGCTAGAGGTTCCAGGTGAAATGCTATCATTATTTTTAGACTCTCTTTGAATCCTTTTAATTATAATACTGTGTTAGCGCGTGGCTGAAATCAACAATTAAACCTACAAGCACAGCTCATCACATCCACATTTTCCCATCAGCCGCTTTGCAGCAGTGGGAAACATCCAGTGCTCTGAGGCTCGTTAATATTCAGAGATATGTGGCCAGATAATTAATAATGTTCCTTGTCCTTCTTTTTTAGCCAAGAACAGCATTGTCCAGGGCCTGGAGAACGTGGAGGCCGTGGAAGGAGGGGAGGCCCTGTTCGAGTGTTATCTCTCCAAACCTGAGACCTACAATTACAACTGGCTGATTGATGATGAACCTGCCAAAACCACAGAAAACACTGAGATGGTTTACTTTGAAAATGGACTCAGGCATATCCTGCTGCTGAAGAATTTGACTCCCCAGGACAGCTGCAGGGTGACTTTTATGTGCAGTGACGCAGTGACCTCAGCCTTCCTGACAGTGAAAGGTAACTCGAGTGCTTGGGCAGGGGCAGCCTTCCTTCGGTTTCTGGTTTGAAAGGGGGAAGGAAACAGGGAAAAATGATGAGTAGCAGCGAGGAAAATGACATTTGTTGCTGGTCTCTTACCTAAATGTTCTTCCCACACAATCATAGAATGACTCAGGTTGGAAAAGATCTTTGAGATCATTGAGTCCAACCTTTACCTAACTCTTCCAAGCCCACCACTAACTCACAGAATCACAGAATCATAGAATGGATTGGGTGGGAAGGGACCTTCAAGATCATCCAGTTCCACCCCTGCCCTGGGCAGGGACACCTCCCACTGTCCCAGGCTGCTCCAAGCCCGGTCCAGCCTGGCCTTGGACACTTCCAGGGATCCAGGGGCAGCCACAGCTTCTCTGGGCACCCTGAGCCAGGCCCTCACCACCCTCCCAGGGAAGAATTTTTCCTAATATCTCATTTAAACCTACTCTCTTTCAATCTGAATCCATTCCCCCTTGTCCTGTCACTCCATGCTCCTGTAAAAAGTCCCTCTCCATCTTTCTTGTAGGCTCCCTTCAGGTACTGGAGGGCTGTAAATTAGGTCATGCCAAAGCCTTCTATTTTCCAGGCTGAACAAATACAAGTCCCTAAAAGGATGATGTTTTACAATTTTCTCATTTTCTTGTTCTGTGGGACATGCCCTGGTTTACCAGCAGCATCAGATGGCTCTGGGTGAGCAGCAAATGTCCGTCCCAGAGTTGTCATGATTCTGATGAATTTGGTTGTGTTCATAGGTACTGCAGGGCTTCAGAGAGGGGGGTTTTATCAGCAGCAATATTATCTCTGTATCCTTCTACTTTGTGCTGTTACTGTGGGGACCAGAACCCCTTCCTGTGCAAGAGCACAAGAACAGCCATCAGTCCCCAGTTTTGGATTAGATAGGGCTTGGAGAAACACGGTCTTGTGGGAGGTGTCCCTGCCCTGGCAGGAGGTTGGAACAAGGTGAGCTCTAAATTCCCTCCCAAAGCAAACCATTCTGTGATTCTAGGCCTTCTCTTCTGCTAATATACATAAACCTCCCTTTTAACGATCTCCTTGGTTTCCAAGGCCTGGCTGCTCAGAGCTTCAGCACAAATATTTCAGAGAATCTCTCGATTGTTTCCGTAACTCAGAGCTCGATTGCTGATTTTAATCTACAGGGTGGCGCCTGCAGTTCTTGCAGCCCCTCACGGATGTGGAAGTGTCTCTGGGGGAAAAAGCAACATTTAGCTGTGTCCTGAGTGAAGCTGTGCCAATTAATGAAGTGGCCTGGTACAGCAATGGCACAGAGATCCAGTTGGGTGAGGACTGGGAGGTACAAGCAGATGGAAACAAATACAAACTTATTCTGAAAAAAGCCCAGCTGCATCATTCTGGAGAGGTCACCTTTGCTTCCAGGGAAGCCATTTCATCAGCCAAGCTTTCTGTGATAGGTAAGTGTGTGCTGTTCCAGCCCAGTGGCACTCGAAATCTCAAACTTTGGTACTGAGCTACAACAATGAGTTTCCCAATCTTTGTGCCGATTCTTTCCACTTTGCCTCACATGTCCCAAAATAGTGTTCTTAGGCTGAGAAGATGCTACTGAGCAACTTGTTCTTTGACCAGAAATAATTCACCTCATCAGAAGAAAAATATATCAGGCTAGTGATGGTAGAGATGTTCCCTAACTTTCTTGAGCCGCAGTCTTTTGGAAAATGTAACATAAACTCTAACAAAAATCAATTTTCTCAGAGTTCAACTTCACCCTCAGCAGATGCGGACACGGGAGGGAGCTGAGCTGTGTCCATGTGGAAAAATTATCCAGGACAACAGAGAAGTCTTTGAAATCTGCTAATCAACTCAGGTGCAGGGCAACCAGTTATCCAGATTAATGAGTGGCAGATTAAAATTTTCACGTGGGGGACACCCATGAAGCACACACCTCCTGCTTCAGAGACACGAGAGTTAAAAGCCCTTAAGGTGCTTCACAGGTAGGGAAGATGATCGTTCCCGAATTCCCTTGCGGAGCAGGTTGGACCGTGACATCTCAGTGTCCATTTCAGCACCCAAGGGTCTGGCTCCTCTCCGCAGTGGGACAGGTGGGTCACCCAGCAGTGGTGACACCAGCACCACCCCAGCGATGATGGTGAGATAATTGAATGTGTTTTAGCTGTGCACTGTAGCTGAGATGTTTAAGAGTCACTGGTGGACCAGCTATTCTTTTCATGATTGCAAGCAGAATCTGTCTGATGGTTTCTGAGATTTTAGAGATCTCTGATATACATTCCAGTCATTTCTACCACAACAACAACAACAAAAAAAGATGGATTTAAATCAGCTTTTTCCTAATTTGGAGCATTTATATTTAAAGAACTTCAAAATAAGAATACAATACTCCTCCTGTTGACAGATTTTTCTGTATGAAATTTGGCTGACAATAGCAAAAAGAAGCTTTTATATTCTTTTAGTTGTGTCCAGAATTAAATAACTGGCTGCTGACTATATTTGCCTGTAATTCTTTGGACTGGTACATCGTGGCACCTTTAACATGGTAAATGTCTTGAACTTGAAGGCTGAAGGAATTATTTCTGTCTTTAAGATCAAAGTGTAAATTAAGCGAGGAGCGTTTTCCAAGGTGCTGAGTGTAGGGGTTGGGATGAGATGATCTTCAAGGTCCCTTCCAACCCAAACCATTCCATGACCATGGACATTAGAACACCAGATCATTCCCATCGCATATTTATTTGTAATTGCCGGATGCTGTGACATGTACTGTGATTACACAGCAAAGGAGTGACTTGCTATTAAAATATCAGAGTTACTCTTTAGTCCAGCAATAACTTGATTTCAATTAAGGTCAGACCTAAAATACACATAATCAAGGCTTAAACGTGCTTGAAGTTTACAGCTAAATTCCTCGATAACATGGACTGCATAGGGTTTTCTTTATTTTGAGCTTGGTGGGACAAAGGCAATACACAACATTAATTACGTGAGATGAGAGTTGGAAAATGAATGTTTGTCATTATCAGCATAGATCAGGGCAGACAAAGGATAACTCAGCAGTGCACAGGTACTCAGGGTCATGGGCATGACTTTGCAATGACTTTACAATGACTTTACACTCAACTTTACAACAAGGAAAAGGCTCAGGCCATTGCACTTCCTTCCTCACGGCTTGTAGAAGGCTCTTGGGTGTTTTAGGATGAAATGTTGTTGCTCACGTCGTACATCATGGGACCTGTGTTGTGCCCCCAGCCCTCCCCGACCCACCCGAAGAACCACAAGTTCTCAGTCAGAGCAGCCACTCTGTCACCCTCTCCTGGCTCAAGCCGCTGGGGGACAGCGGCCGGGACATCCTAGGCTACAACGTGGAGAGGAAAATCCCGGGCGTTGGCTGGCGGTCCTGCAGCGAGGGCCTGATCCCAAGCACGGAGTTCACAGTGGACGGCCTGGCCCCGGGAGAACCCTACAGATTCCGAGTCTCGGCCGTAAATAAAGCTGGGGCCAGCGAGGCGGTGCACTTCCCCCAGATGGTGCGGATAGGTGAGGATGGACACAGGCCCCAGGCAGGACTGCAGACGCTACATCTTGCATGGCATGCCTGCTGCACCCATTCCAGGCATCTCCCAGTGCAACATCTTCCAGTGCTTGGCTGCCAACACAACGGAGGAGGAAGAGCTTGGGGAAAAAAAAAAAATTGTTCTGGGCTGCTGTGAACAAAACCTGCTGCGTTTTTAGCACTCAGCACTGACTTCCTCCAAACTGCATCCAGCTGTCTTGCAGCCTGCACTGCATCATCCATGTGTTGGCCGACCACCATGAGTGTCTTTTCTGGTAGAGCTGGGATGGAATGAGTCCAAAGGGGCATGTTGGAATGCATTTGGGGTAACCAAGACCCTGGCAGTGGCGGGGCAGTGTTGTCTTCTTCACCCATCTCTCTCTTTTTTTATGTTTTTTATGCATCTTTTTCAGTAACCCCCACAAAGTAATGCTGGAGGACACGGTTCCCTTGCTGTCTGATGGTGAAACTTGGGAAACTACAGTGGGATGGGGAGTCTCTCCCTCAATCTTTCTTTCCTTGCAACTCTTTCTGTGGAATCACTCATCTAAATTCCTCAAAATGAGAATAATAATAAAAAAAATCGTCTTTTGCTTAAGGTTCAGGCACACACTGACATTTTTTTGCAGCAATAACTGCTGCCGGTGCTGGACCCTGATGACTGCACACCCTGTCTTTGTCCACAACAATCCCCTCACCCTGGTGAAATGTGCAGAGGGGAAGATCACCCTGAGGGATGTGCTGCTTGTGGGAACTCAGCACTGTGCTTTACATCCCAGTCAACATCTCTGAGTTTAATGCGTTTTTCTTTGAGCATTGTGGTTGTAGAAACAGCATTCCATTGGCAAGTCTCCTTCCACAGTAAAGAAGATGCAGAGAATTTTTATTTTAAAATTATTTATACTTTTTGATAATTTTTACTCTTCCTAAAATAGCATAAATATATATCTACATATATATATTTTTTTTAATTGCGAGAAGGAGATGAATGCCGCTTTGCATAATCTCTTTTTATTCTATTTACTGTTTCTTTCTTGTCTCACATCACAGCTTCTTCACTTCTAAACATTTAAGATCTAGAAATCTGTAGAATTTCTTTAATACTGGTGATGGGTAAATGAAGACCAGCAAAAACAGGAATGTGAAAAATGCAACCACTTCTGCATGTACATATTTAGATGAAGCTGGTTTAAGCACTGGGAGAGCTTGGAAAGTTCTTTTGGTGTTACCTTTGGAAGTGCAAACTTTGGATGCTGCCAGTCTTTTCCTTTTTTCCCTTTGGTTGTCTACAACACCTGAAAAATCTATAAACGATGGATGGGATGCTTGGATATTTTATGGAGTGGAGTAAATGGTGATTTGTTCTGTGGGTTAATTCACTTTATTTTTGTATTTGCAGAGCCTTCAGTTACAGTCACCCAACCTCTGGTGGGAGGATCAGTGTCGGAAGGGGGGGTGGCCCGCTTGGAGTGCATCTTATCAAGTGAAACTGAGGAGAAAGTGACTTGGTTCAAGGGAAAAGAACAAATAAAGGCTGGAGGGAGATACGAGATCCTCTCTGATGGAAAAAAGCAGATACTCATTATCCATGGATTTAAACCTGAGGATCAGGACAGCTATACCTGCATGGCTTCTCCAGAAGTCAAATCTGTTGCCAGCCTGTGCCTTGAAGGTAGGGAGTGTGCGCTGCTGTGGTGTTAAATCAGGTCTGGTGTGGCCATCCAGGGACATCTCCACAGCTTGGACTGGAATTAATTTTCTTTTACAAGCTATGATGATAAAAAAAAAAAAGTTATTTTCCTGTTTGGTATTGTCCTGTGTGTTCCTGCATCCCAAATAGTTTTGAGTTGCTCAGAGAAGAGTTTCTGGAGGCATATATTTAAACTGTGACATCCTCTTTATATGAGTTTCTGGTGCCTTTTGAGATGTTTTAGAATATTCTGTGGATGTCCCAGACAACCTGCAGCATCTCAAAAGGGACTGGGCACTATGTAGAGGCACTTGAATGTGTCCTGGACACCTTCAGAATTAGGCACATCCAACCAGGCAGGGGTGTTCATGTGAGATGGGAGTCTCAGCTCCCAGCACAGCCACTGGAGATCTGTTCAAGGCAGACGGGGAATCTCTGCCTCTCTGAGAGATGGGATGAACCTGGATAGCTTTCCATGCTCCAGTGAGACTCTTAACACGGTGTTCATCAACTGCAACATTAGAAGGGGCAGAAATCTATTTATTGGGTTCAAATGTGCCAGGAATCATTTTTTTAAAAAGTCTGATTATGTTTTAAGTGCATGCATAGAATCACAGGATTGTAGAGGTTGGATGGACCTTCTGAAGATGGTGTGGTCCATCCCCCTCCTCAAAGCATGGTCACCAAGAATGAGATCCCCAGGACCAGATCCAGTTGTATCCACATCCCAGAGTGGGTGTGGAGTCTCCTTCTCTGGAGATATTCAAAAGCCATCTGGACATGACCCTGAGTAACATGCTCAAGGGGACCCTGCTGGCACAGGGAGGTTGGACCAGACGCCTCCAGTGCTCCCTTCCAACCTTCCCCATTCTGTATGATTCTGTAAATTCCCATTTTGTTCTCACTACAGTGCTCAGTTAAATGCCACTGATACTCTCCTGTACAATATTTCCATGTGCTTTCTCAAAACTCACAGACATTTAACTTCCCACCGATTTAATCCCCTGCAGTTCCCACAGTGTCGATGCTGAAGGAGATTGCCAGGGAAGCTCCCCCTGCCAGCCGGCCTGAAGAGCTGGTGGATGGCCATGTTCAGCCCAGCCTGCCCCCTGAGGCTGCCCAGGAGGGAGATCTTCACCTCCTGTGGGAAGCCCTGGCCAAGAAACGCCGGATGAGCCGGGAGCCCACCTTGGATTCCATCAGCGAGGTGCCTGAGGAGGATGAGAAGCTTCAGAAGCTGAGGAAGGAGGAAGCAGAGATGTCGCACTACTACTCAGAGGAGTATTCCACGTGTGACGAGCTGGCCAGGACAGGAGAGGCGGATTTCTCTTTCACAAGCTCCGATGATGAGTCTAGAGCTGGGACTCCTTCCCTGGTAAACTACCTCAAGAAAGCTGGGAAGAAGACCATCAGTGTTACCAGCAAAGTTCAGTCCTCCTCCACAGGCAAATTATGGAAACAATGGGAAAAATCCACTGTGGAGACCACTGTGGCCACCACAGCTGCTCAGCCAGCTGAACCAGAGCTGCCAGATTTAGATGATCCCTCCATGAACAAGGCGGCTGTGAAGATCCAAGCCGCTTTCAAAGGCTACAAAGTCAGGAAGGAGATGAAGCAACAAGAGTGCCCAGTGTTTACTGAGACCTTCAAGGACTTCTCTGGAGAGCCTGGGAGCACCCTGCACCTGGAGTGCGTGGCCCAGAGCAAAACCGACATGAAGGTCCGGTGGCTGAAAGATGGGAAAGAGCTCTCGGATGGTCGCTACTACCACATAGACAACTACAGCGATGGCACCTGCTCCTTGATTATCGCTGGCCTGGACAGGAAGGATGCGGGTAAATACACCTGTGAGGCGTCCAATAAGTTTGGCAAGGTGTCACACAGCGCTAAGGTGGTGGTTGGCGCTCCGGAAGCTCAAATACTTCCTAAGGAGAAGAGTAAGCAGAGCACTGACAGCGAGACGGAGAGCTCGTCCGGCAGCGAGCTGGACGATGCTTTCCGGAAAGCGGGGAGGAGACTCCACAGACTCTTCAGGGCCAAGATCTCCACGGAGATCTCTGACGTGGAGGAAGAGCTCTTTGTCAGTGCAGATGAAGGGGACATAGACGTGGTTGATCACCAGACGTACCGTGAGGACGACCAGTACATCTACATCAAGTTTGAAATCATGTCTGAGGCCAAGACGGCCGCCACGCGGTTCAGAGAGATGTTTGGTGCTCTGGGAATTCCCGTGGAAATCGACATCTTGGAACAAGGCCCGAAAAAAATCGAATTGCGCATCGGGAAGGCATCACCTCCCACCTTTGGGAAGTTTGCACCTCCAGTAGCGAGACCTCCACCACCTTTGCTGACTTCTGATACAGGTAGGTGAAGCAAACCTTGTTTATTCATTGGAAAAGACAGCAGGAGGAGGTCATGATACAATTTTTTCACTCTCAAGTAACTTAATTTTTTTTTTTTTCTTAAATTTGGGGCAGATTTCTTTCTGAAAACCTTCCACTTTTGGAAAAGTCTTTTTTTTTTTTTTTTTCTTAAATTTGGGGCAGATTTCTTTCTGAAAACCTTCCACTTTTGGAAAAGTCTTTTTTTTTTATTCTTTTTCATTTTGAGGGAGAGGAGGGATGCTAGTGCTGAAGGAGTGAGTTGCAATGTGTTGACTTATCTATGAAGCCTCTTTTCGTGCTAGAAATGTCACCTACTACAACATGACCATAAATACGATGATTATTATATTTAAATGAATTGTGTGTGTTTTAGAATGTTCTGAGGGAGACAACACATTTTGGCAAGGAGAGGAGCAGGGACAATGTATAGTTGGCACTGTGATATTGCAGTGCTTATGGAATGTCTTCATAGTGTTTGTCAGGGAGTCTCTCTGTTTTCACAGAGAAATAGTATCAGTCTGCAATTCAAAAACTGGAAACCAGAAGTCTGGGCAGGCAGCAGGGGCCTAAAATAAACCTTTTAATAAAACCAAACTTTCCTTTCTTCTCTCCAACCCCCCCAACTTTAGCCCCCATGTTCATGACCGAGCTCCAAAACCAAGAGGTCCAGGATGGGTACCCAGTGAGCTTTGACTGCATCGTCATTGGCAAACCCCTGCCCACGGTTCGCTGGTTCAAGGACGGCAAAGCTATTGAAGAAAACGATCACTACATGATCAACGAGGACCAGGAAGGGTGCCACCAGCTGATCATCACCGCCGTGGTCCCCACGGACATGGGCGTCTACCGCTGCCTTGCTGAGAACAACATGGGCGTGGCCTCAACCAAGGCTGAGCTTCGTGTGGACTGTAAGTCTCAAAACCAAGGAAAGGGGTTCTGCTGAGACGTGGTTAATTTCTTTTTCCCAAGAAAAGCGCCATTTATATTTAAAAAAAAAAAAAATTAAAATGTGTTGAGCATAAAATTTTTACTTTCAAACGTCTTGGGTTCAGCTGGGTTTTGCCAACTCCAAGGGGAGGTTCAGAGCAAAGCTTTTCAGGTAAACAGAGGTGTTTTCCATAATCCAGGAACGTGTGGGATCTGGCTGCAGCAGCAGTGGGAAATCCACCTGCCAGTCACTCAAATTAGTACGGGAACTATAATCAGTAAGAGCTACTTAAGCAATGAAAATAACTTCAAAGCTCAGATTATTCAAAACACGTCTTTTTCCGTTTAACAGTGACCAGCACTGACTATGAGACAGCAGCAGATGCCACAGAGACATCATCTTATTACAGTGCCAAGGAGTACATTTCAAGGTAAAATATTGAACTCTGGCTCTAACCTCTGCCTGGATGGGATCAATCTGTGCATTTATGTCAGGGCTGCATTTGCTGTGTCCAGCAGGGCCAGGTTAATGCCATAAAGGAGCATCCAGCCCAGCTGAGATGCAATAACAGCAACAACTGCACATTTATCATGGGCAGACTTGCTCTGGAGCCTTCGGGCAAGCCTGGATATTTCCTCACAGAATCGCTCCGTTACTTTTCATGTCAGATGGTGCTGAATCCGTTCTCAGGATGACAAAACCCACAGAGTGAATTAACCTAAAACAGGCCGTTCTGATTCCTAACTCTTACCTGGCCTCCTGATTTTCTTCTGTCTAATTCTAATCGCTGCTTAGCCGAGAGCAGGAGGAATCCACCACTGAGGAGGAGCAGTTGCCCCAGATCTTTGATGAGCTCCATGATATCCATGTGGCACCTGGAGCATCGCTGGCTAAGTTTCACCTGAAGGTGAAAGGTGAGTGGATCCCACGGAATTACCAGTTTTCCAGGTTTGGTGCCAGGCTGAAGGGCTGGACAAGGTTTTCCAAGGTGCTCTTTGGCAGCTGGGACCCCCATGTGTGCACCTTGCACCACATTTGCAAAATCCAGCTGGGGGGATGTCTTCCTGCTGCTGAACAGGGACTTCTGGAGCAGGCTCAAGCAGATAAAGTGCCTCATTTTGTGTCTGTAACTCCAGGCATAATGACAGGCGTCTGCTTCTGAAAACCGAATTCGGGATTTCTCTGAGCACAGGAGCAAGAAGGAATAATAGCCTTAAAAATATCGACATCATTATTATCAGTATAACTATTAATAACTGTAATTATATATTACACATATTTATATAAAATAGCAACAATGATTATATCTAATATGTTAAAAATAATAATATTAATAAAAATAAGGTGAGAGTCCCCTTTATTCTCTTCAATAAACGAAACAGTCGTGGACTTGCCTTCCTCCATTAGGGAGTTGCTCCTACAACCTGAAAACCGTTGACTCTGGTAGGGAGAGGAAGGGATTTTCCTGTTTTCTCCTGTTGCTGTATATAAAAATTATGAGAACTGATTTGGTTTCAACTTTTCTCCTTGTGAGCCTTTCAAATCAGACCTAAATGTTGTTTTTTTCAATCTCCAAAGCATTTGCACAGGCAGGCAATATGGGGAGTGCCAGAAACTGAGGAGACAGGAAAGAATTTTAACAGATGAATCAAATTGAATGCAATTTTAGGCATTCCTTATTGGTTAAATCCTCGAAACAGCAGCCCTGGGCAGAGCTGGAGATTCCTTCTCTGCTGCTCAGAAGGGGCCTGCCGGTTTGGAGATGCTCCCAAATCGGTGTTGCCGATGAATTTTGCTCTCCATGTCTGTAACTGCTCCTTGCAGGGTACCCACAGCCTCGTCTCTATTGGTTCAAGAATGGGCAGCCCTTAAAGGCCTCGGATCGCATCCTGAAAACCGACAGGCAGGAATTCCACTCCCTGGAAATCCGCGACGTCACCAAAGCAGACGCCGGCCAGTACTTGATATTTGTCATCAACTCCGCTGGCTCTGCGTATTCCTCAGCCAGGCTGGTAGTCAAAGGTGGGTACTGCTCTGTTTTGGGCTACTCCAGAGCCTCTTACCATTTTATATATTTGTTTTTTTCCTGAGGAAACCTCACAAGGTAACTCAAGTGAGGTGGGGAAGTCTGTAGGTAAAAGATGATGTGCTTTACTCTTGGCTCACCTATACATTTTTATAGGTTTATATAGGATATATAAAAGTTTAAGATGGTGTCACATCTCTGTGGTCTGCCTGTTTTCTCATAAACATGCATTTTATTCTTGCCCATTGTCATTAACTTCAAAAGTTCATTTTATTAAAACTTAAAGACTCCTATAAATCACACCAATATTTCTGTGTAATATCTCCACTGGAGTCACTTTGGGGGCTTTTTTTTTTCTACAGCCCATGGATTGACAGTTATTTTTATTTGTCATTTTGTTTTTTCTCCTTGTGTTCCAGATCCTTATGAGAAAGAAGAGCCATCAAAAACAGGTGAGAGAAGCCACAGCAGGGGATAACAGAACCCCAGGAACTTTTCATTCTAAACTCACTGTATCAATGATGTTATTTCCAGATTCCCATGAGCAGCTGATACCGCCAAGATTCCTGGAAAGATTTACTAACAAGAAGGTGAAAAAAGGTGCAAGCATCACGTTATCTGTGAAAGTTGAAGGTAAGTGAGCAGATACCTCAGCTCTCTTTACAACACTTGAATTGTGTAACTTCACCGCACATTCTGCTCTCTCTGTCCTGAGTTGTTGAAACCTCGTTTCCTGTGTCTGAAGTCTGGGTTTCTACTCCCAACTTACATTTCTTACAAAGACACTTCACAGTAAAGCACCTTCTTCGTCTTTACGTCCATTTTTCTACATGTAAAGACAGGGATAATAACACTGAATCTTATGAAGGCGTGTTGATTGACAGATTCACAAAAAGATTTAGTGCCTTTATGAGTGTGCTGTAAAATGTTTTATGCTCCTTCATTACATGTTGTGCCTGTTGTTGTGGGAAAAGTATCAGAAAAATGGATCAAACCAGCATTTATTCAGCAAGGCTCATATTTTGAAGGAAGGAACACAACGAGGAAGGTTAAGCCTCATCTCACCGGTTTCCCTTTAGGACATCCACCACCAACCATCACTTGGATGAAGGAAGAGTCTCGGGAAGACATCCTGTGGATCAAAGCACACACGCCTGGGTATAAACTTGCCAGTTCCAACATGCACCACAGCCTGATCCTGCTGGATGTCAAGAAGAAGTACAGTGGAGCTTACACATGCATTGCCACCAACAAGGCCGGCCAGTCCATCTGCACCGCCAACCTGGAAGTTGCAGATGGTAAATACTTGCTACAACACAAACACTTGCTCTCTATTTCCCTTTTATTCCGTGCCTAAGGGAAAAAAATGAGTGTGACTGGTAAGGATATTATCCAATCACACCCAAAAAATTGCGTTTTGTCAAGATTAGCCTTGATTTTGCTTGTCTTGCAAATGGTTACACTCTTTACTTTTATAATATTTTAGATTTCTGACTCTGTCTTGTATGAACAGCAGCTTTTCCATATAAACACAAGACGAGACTAAGGAACAACCAAATTAAGCACAAATTTAAAAAAAATTAAAGAAAGGCAATGTAAAATAACTGGGAAAAGTCACCTTTCGAAAAATTATTTTGAGTGCTTCACTCTGTTGAGGTATTTTGGATTGTACTAGAGTTGTTTGACTTTTGTAGAGCTTTCCAGAGTCTCTTTTGACACAATAAGATCGGGGGGAAACAGATACAGACTGGGAGTAGGGGCAGGGCTGTGAAGGATTCCATTTCTCCCTTATCCTGCCTTGCATCCCACATTTTTGTTCTTCCAAGAGCTGCAGGAGCATAGCTTGAGCAGCATGGAGAAACGGGGCAATTATATCTCTCCATGAACAGGGAGAGGTGGAAACTATTGGCATCGTGGGATTGGGAATATATATCCTAGGTTGGGAGCTGCTGCGGTGGTCCCAGGAATCCACATCTAGAAAATGTAACCTGCATTAAATACCTAAAAAAGGGACATTCTGTGCTTTCTGTCCGCTAATGATGAACCCCGATATTGCAGTGAAAGAGGCTGAAGTCCTGACCCAGGAGCGTGTGATGGTGTCAGAAGCCATCATGACCACGCTGGGGTAAGTGATTGGATGTGTGGGAGAAGGGGGAGTGCATTCCTCATTTAGCTCTCCTTACCATCCATTTTATTCTATTTTAACTCTGCTTTATTTTCTTTTCCAGAACTATTCAATCCTCTGAAGGTAAGAGAAGCTGTTTTCTCTCTCTCTTATTCCTGCCCTTCACATCTACAACTGAGATTGTCAATGCATTTCATGTATTTTCATCCAGTTTTCTTGAAACTGTCTGAAATGTTGGGACCTTTCAGGACTGCTCTCTGTTGAAGGGTAAATTATTTGGATGAACTGTGAACAAGCACAGTTTTAAAAAGAGGAGAAAGGGAAGAAAATGAAACCTTCCTTCCACAGCACCTTTTATTACTCAAAAGGAGATGACTTTCCAATGACATTGCCGGCTTTAATATCAAATTCTCTCTTTTCCAGGAGACCTTGAAGCTGGCAGAGAAGGTGTGCCCAAAAGCCCTATTTCATTAGCTGATGTTGGCTCAGAAGAGTTCTTCCAGAAACTCACCTCACGTATCTCAGAAATGGTCTCTGCAAAAATAACTCAGGGTAAGGAACCTGGAAAACAGAGTTTAATTAGTGTAGGGAAAAAAAAAAACACCCAATCTCTTTTTTTAGGTGTTATTTAATTATAAATGAGATTTTTGCAGCAGGTTTTGAGACAGTCATGCTATGTAAGCAAATGAATATTTGCCAACGCTTGGGGCTAAGAAATTTTGGTAGAGGTCCATCCAAACTGCACATCTCACTCTAGAGTTTTAAACTAGAAAAAATATTATTAAGTAGACTGTAAAAGTAGAAGTGTATTTTGCATATCTCAGGTATTTCGAGTTCCTCAGATATTCATCAATCCTAACTCAGAAAGTGATCCTGTTTTCAAGATGTCCCACATCTTCAAGTTTTAGCTCACAGTGGAATTTTAGAGTCAAATTTGGGCTGAAAACTCTGTGCACAGCTGTGCAGTAATCCAAGGATTTGTTGAATTAATGAAAAATCCTCGTTTGTGTCTGCCCTGATTCTTTTGTAGAAAAATTTTAACTTGAAGCAAAAATAGAGGCATTATCCCTCCAACAAATATTCTTGTAGTGCAGCGGCAATACGTGCAGTAGGCCTGCAACATCATGTATTAAAACATCCGAATTATTCATTTAATCCTAAATATCAAGAGGAAATCATGCTAAATACTACTACAAATGCTTTTCCTGGGAAGAATCAAAATTATGATAGATTTGGTTCATATATAAAGCTGAGATCCTTATTTCCCGTTTTGCTGTTGCCCTGCTTTTCAGCCAAACTTCGAGTACCGGGTGCAGAAAGTGATGATGAGTCAAGAACTCCCTCGGCATCCCCTCGCCACGGGCGATCCAGGCCTTCATCCATTGCTCAGGAATCCTCCTCGGAGTCTGAAGATGGGGATTCCAGAGGAGAGGTACGATAGCTTTACGGACGAGTTGGACACAAGGAGAAAACTAAACTGAGAATGACCAATCTGCTGTGGTTTAGGGATCTCCATCCTCTTTAGGGATGTAATTCAGTTTTGTAGGTGTATTTAGTTGCTAAATTCTGTGTCTGTGATACCGAGCACAGAGAATCAAACCCTGATGCTCACCCTGTGATCCTGGACAAGTCATTCAAATTAACATGGTCAAAACATACCCATGACTTGGCATCTCTTGCTTTCATGGCTGAACTTCAGAAAGTCAGAGCTTGATTTTCTGTGGCCTTGGATGAAGATGGTCAGAGGACTCTTGCTGGGAAGTTCTTCATGAGGGAAATAAGGAGCACAAAGTGACTTTGGTTTCGTGCCTGCAGATCTTTGACGTCTACATGGTCACTGCTGACTACGTGCCCGCGGCACCGGACAAGGAGACCATCACCCTGAAAGAAGGACAGTATGTGGAAGTCCTGGATTCAGCTCATCCTCTGAAATGGCTGGTCAGGACTAAACCCACGAAATCAAGTCCCTCTCGACAGGGTTGGGTGTCTCCAGCTTATCTGGACAAGAAATTAAAGGTGATTGATCATGCTTGGTTGTTTCTCTTTTAAAATTACTTGTTCCTGTAGCAGTTTAGAGTCGTTCTTTTGGCAAGGAGTGATGGAGAAGGAGGAGGTTGTTGAAGGGGTCTGTAACATGGTCAGACTCTTTCATGTTTTGATTGGACAATATTTCCTTTGCAGGGATTTCTGGGTTGGAAAGATCTAAAAATTCTCCAGCACAAAAGAAATTTGACTCTGGTTTAGTAATTATTGAACAGGGCTGTGAGCACATGAGGGATGTTCCTCAGTGTGTATTGATAAAAGCACTGTCCACTTCCAAGAACTATTTTAATTTTTTTTTCCCCTAATATTGTAGTTGTCACCGGAGTGGGGAACAATAGAAATTCCAGAGTTTCCTGGAGAGTTTGTTTCTGAAGACGAATACAAGAGGAAGCTAAGGTGAGCTCGTGTCTTTTGGTATTTGCACCTTTGAGTTTCCCTGCCTTTTGAACCACTTGCATTTTGTGATTGATTTCAGCCCAGGCAATCGAGCTCACAGGATTCTAGAATGGTTTGGATGGGAAGGGACCTTAAATATCATCTAGTGTCGACCAGTCCCATGGGCAGGGACACCTTCCACTGGGCACTTCCATCCATCCATCCATCCATCCATCCATCCATCCATCCATCCATCCATCCATCCATCCATCCATCCATCCATCCATCCATCCATCTCCAGAGGGGAATCTTTCAACACACCCCAGGAGTCTCTTCCTCTGACCATAAATCTCTATTTTACAGCCTAAAAGCCTCTCAAGGATGATTGTGATGATTTTTCTGTGATTTCTTTCTGCCTCTCTGTCTCCCCTTCAGTGTTCTCATTCAGGAGCTGTTGATCTCAGAGGAGGATTACATTCAGGATTTGCAGTTCCTCCAGACTCATCACCTTAGGTACACTGAGACCTGTCCCAATGTCCCTGGAGCTGTTGCCAGTCAGAAATCCACCATCTTCAGGAATATTGATGACATTGGTCGCTTCCATTCCAGGTGGGCATTCCCAAGTGGCATCCTTGGAGACCAAAGAATGGCTCACATACAAAAGCCACAATGTTGTTGTTATTGTTATTATTATTATTATTATTATTATTATTATTATTACTACTACTACTACTACTACTACTACTATTACTACTATTCTTACTATTATTCTTGATGTGGAGCACTGGCAGTGCTGAGATGCAAGGGAATTGATGGTCCTTTCAGGAGGATAAATGATGGCATGGCTTAAATCATCTGGGACTTCCATAATCCCTTTCAGAACTTCCAGGATTCATGTGTCCAGCTTATTTCTTACTCTTCTAAGTGAATTTAACTGAGAAACAGTGAATTGTGTTTAAAAGGCAGCGAGATCTTACAGGCACTTCAGTGATGTGTTCATAGAAACATTCATTCATGTAAAACTGACGTCAGCATCCATAAATTTCAGGATACCTTCCACTGTCCCAGGTTCCTCCAAGCCCTGTCCAACTTGGCCTTGGACACTGACAGGGGTGGAGCAGCACCAGCTTCTCTGGGCACCCTGTGCCAGGCCCTCACCACTCTCCCAGGGAAGAATTCCTTCCTAATATCTCACCTAAACCTGCCCTCTGTCAGTTTAAAGCCATTCCCCCTCATCCTGTCCCTCCAGGCCCTTGTCCAAAGTCCCTGCACTCACATTCCAGCTAAGAGTGCTGGCATTGTGCTGGACGCAGAGGCACTGAGAAGTTTCATGCTAATGTGGCAACATCCCCTATTTCCCTCCATCATTCCCCTTAACCTGTGCTAACCTGCCACCTCCTGATTCGCAGTCTGGCTGCTCGCGTTTTAGCCTCTACCCATCACCTTCCCCTCAGATGTCCTTCCCTCCCGTGTCCCCACAGCGTCTTCCTCCGGAGCCTGCAGAGCTGTGACACTGATGATGACGTGGCCATGTGCTTCATCAAGCACGAGGCAGAGTTTAACAAGTACATCCAGTACCTGGTGGGAAGGGTCCAGGCCGAGTCCATTGTGGTCAGCAAAGCTGTCCAGGATTTCTACAAGGTAAGGCAGGAGCCAGAGCACCTGTGGAAAATTTGTTCTGGAACCCACTGCATCGAGAAATGTAGTTGGTAATCAGAAATGGGATCCTCAAAAGGATTTTTAATGTCTTTTGCTAAATATAATAACGTTTAGTTCGTTATCTAGCTCTGCCTGGTAGGTGCAATCAATATGGGAACACATTTACATGCACTTACGCATTTATTAATTTTATAAAGATGATACAGATATGAATGTGGCTGTGCTTATGTAATTGTAATTAAGGGACATTTTAAGGACCACCACATTGTAAGACAGAGAACCCACCTAAATCATAAATATATAAACAAATCCTGTTTCTCTGCTCCAGCTGCTCAGGATTCTTTCTATTGCTCCTTATAACAGCCTTTCCTCATGATTCCACGTATTTTTCCAGAGATACACAGATGAATTTGTAGTTAATGAAGATCCCTCACAGCCACTTATCCCACCACTGCAGCACTACCTGGAAAAACCCATAAACAGGATCCAGCAGTACCAGACGATAATCAAGGTAAAGAGATATTGTTGCAGGCTTTGTGTCCTGCTCTGTGCAGCTTGTGTAGAAGAAGATTTTATTTTTATTTCTGGTTTCTTGGCTTCCTTCTGATGCAACTACAATTGAAAACTGTTTGAGTAAATAAGAGATTAATCATCACCAGTGGTGGTGTTCTCTAAATAGTTTTGTAAATGTAAATCCGGGTGAAGGTTCACAGAATCCAACCCCATAAAGTTCAATTAGCTTTATCTTAAAATATATGTATAAAAATATATGTAAAATATATATTATATGTATGATATCATATTGAAATACCTGGATGACAGGTATGAGTTTGCTTCAAAGTCAGCAACATTTATGTTACAAAAATGAGCAGTTCCCAATGTCTAAGCACTTCTTTTCCTTGTGTTTCATACTGACATTATAGTGAGATGAAATTTTTGTTTTCTGAAAAGCTTTGCCCCATTCTATCGCCCTGAAATATTTCATCTTTCAAGCTTCCCTCTGTCCTACTGTCTTAGGCCATAAGCAAACATTTCAAAGTAACTTTTTAAATAGCATTTTCACAGGAAATAGCACTGGGATATCCAGGAAGAAAACAATCATGGCAAAATATTTCTGTATTCTAGTGTAGTCTAAATGAGCAGCTTGAATAGTTTGAAGAACTTTCTACCTTTGAACACATCCTTGCACGCAAACACCAACATTTTTAAAGGTCTTTTGGAGGAGCAAAGGCGTTTTCCATGCCTTCATTGCTGAGAGAAACAGGAACAAATGTGAGAAGAACAGGAAAACTGCCATTTCACATTTTTTCCCAACCTCTCTTTTTATTAGTCTAATGTTGACTCAGTTCAGCATGAATTAGTTGTCCTGTGGCATTGTGAGGGAAAGCAGAAGAGAAATGCAATGGGTACATTTAGGATCACTTTGGAAATTTTGGTTTTGCATCGCCAAAACATATCTGGTGCTTGTTTCAACTTTATTTTTGTTTAATATCACCTGATGTGAGGCAAAGCCAGACTGTTTTGCCATTAAGGGTGCAGAATAGGTAGGGGGGAAAAAAGACCTTATTATTTGAGAAGCACATTGTGAAAAAATGAAATAAAAGTCGCTAAGATGAAAGAGCCAGAGCAGATGTTGAGAAACTCTTTGACTCTGAAGGAAATTACTATTTTCTGTCCGATTGCCCGGTAATATTTTCTTCATTCACCTACAGGAATTAATCCGAAACAAAGCCAGAAACAGCCAAAACTGCACTTTGCTGGAGCAGGCCTATGCCATTGTGTCTGCCCTCACCCGAAGAGCAGAGAACAACCTCCACGTCTCCCTCATTGAGAATTATCCAGGCACCTTGGAAAGCCTTGGGGAACCCATCCGGCAGGTAACTGGAATTTCCCAGTCGCCACTGGTTCCATGTGTGCCTTCACTGGTTTCTAAGGAGCCTTAATTCCTACAAGAAGATCCTTTAGAAATTACACCTGAAAGAGATAATTGCTTATTTCACTTATGGCTGCCCGGAATTGGGTGTTCTGGCTTGACCAAGGTTTGAAACACCAGAGTGTGGCTTATGGAGTAATTCCCACATAATGCAGTTATTTGCCTTCGTGACCTACTCACCAAAGAGGAATAAAACGGTTCTAGGGCCCCACATGGTTTAAAAGGGTTTTAATTCCTCCTCTCTCATTATTGGGAAGCAACACAGGGGAGCTCCTGAAGCTGTTGGCATCAACAGACCCATGTGCTCCCCCAGGTGTCTCCCGTGAACCAGGTGTGCGGTTTTTTAGGACGCTTCAGTTTACGACTTCCAACACCCTCACTCAAATTCCTATTTCTTTGTAGATTTACTGTGTCATACCAGGCAGGTCACGTATTGTGTCTGGTTGTATCCAGTGTTTTCCATGGGAATCACAGCGTATGAATGGAGTTGTAAGGCTAAATTACAGTGGTACCGTAGTGGGCATTCATCTCGCCACATTTAGGCATCCAAAAAAGTGTCCAGTCACACCCCTGGAGTGTTCACTTCTCCCTAGAGATGCCCTGGCACTCACTGAGCTGAAGGTGTGTGAAATTAATGTCTTGCTCTGGTGAAGGTGACCAAATCATCATATAAAGTGTCCGTATAACACACAAAATACAATTTTCCTTTAATATTTCCAAGACTGTTTCGACCTGAGAAGCGCTCTCCATTTTTCTGGCAACAAATAATACCATTTAAAGGACAATCGAAGGACAACCGCTGGCTGTGCCACTGTCTGATGAGTCACCTTTAGCATTAGAAACCATCTGCTGTGCTTTAATAAACCAGAGGCACATCAGGGGATGATGCAACAGGAAACATTCGTTATCTGTGCACTGAAAAATGATGGTGAGGCGTAGCCGTGGTAATTATTCCAGATGTATCACTACATGCTCTTCCTTCTTTTTCCTATCAGGGCCACTTCATTGTGTGGGAAGGAGCTCCAGGAGCTCGAATGGCGTGGAAAGGACACAAAAGACATGTTTTCCTCTTCAAGAATTATATTGTGATCTGCAAACCAAAGCGAGACACAAAGACAGACACCTACAGCTACATCTTCAAGAACATCATGAAGGTCTGATCGCTTTATCCTCACCTAGAGAATTCCTCTGTCAGTTAGAGCTTCACTTTTATATCCAGCTTGGACATTCCTCTAATCCGTCTGAGCTATCCCTTTGCCTCAAAAAGTCTTTAAAGCACAAGTAGAGTCTACATTTATCCCAAAATTTCTTTGTTAAATCTGTCAAAAACTTGTCAGAAAACATCAGGAGCCTGAGTGGACTTTTACCATGCAGCAAGGAGATCACAAGTACAAGCATTTATATATCTCTGTTACCTCGTTTAATTAACAGCATAAGTATGTTATATTGATGTGGATTTTGCTGGCTGCAATATTTTCTTGCATTTGTAAATCTGGTTTTGGCAGTCTGTGAAATTGGAAGGAATCTTAATTGCTAAACTCCATGGGGTTCTCTCCGCTGGTTATGTCCTTTCCAGACACCAACCCCTGTTTACAAACGGAAAAATTAGAGGATTTGACCACCTCATCTTCAGACACTCAGGATTAAAACAGCCAGAAATGGAGGAAAGAGTTTTCACAAGGCAGGAGATGCTCAATTCCAATAAAAACCAGCCAACCAACCAAAAAACCCATGGAGTTCTTGACCAAGCCTAGTCAGGGCCTTCTGGAAGTCCTTATCTCTGTCCTCATTGATATTCATAGGCAGATTTTATTTTCCAAGACAAATGGAAATATTCCCACATTTCATCCAGAGACTATTCTCTCTTTTTTCCACATTGCCCCTGATTGTGCTGTTCCTGGACCCAGTGCTATAGGGGCAGTGTGTTCCACCCTTGGGACACCTATTAATGCTGGACATTGTTTTCCTGAAAAATTAGCCCCAGGAAAACACCAGTTTGGTAACCAGAAAGTCAAATGTTGCGGGGAAAATAACTCTCAAAGTAGTTCTGATTGCTGTTCAGCCAAGGCCACGTGGCGTTGCTCTCGCAATCTGCAAAATCTTTGGAGGAAGTGCAATTTACCCCTTTTTGCTGTTGGGAATTTCCTAAAAACACAGGATTTGTGTTGACTTTCTGTCACGCAGCTGAACAACATCGACGTGAATGACTTGGTGGAAGGTGATGACCGGGCCTTTGAGATCTGGCACGAGCGAGAGGACTTGGTCCGCAAGTACCTCCTGCAGGCGCGGACCGTGAACATCAAGAACTCCTGGGTGAAGGAGATCTTGGGCATCCAGCAGAGGATCAGTGAGCCCATCTGGAGTAAGTGTGGCACAAGACAGCTCAAACCTCCTGGTTTTTTCTTGAATGGTCTCCTTGGTTTAGGAAATTAGAAAAAGAGGGAGAGAAGCTGTTTATGGTCGTTAAATGTGGGCAGAAGGTGGAGGGAGTGATTTGTCCCTTCTGCTCTGCTCTTGTGAGATCCCAGCTGCAGTGCTCCGTCCAGCTGTGGGGTCTCCAATATAAAAAGGGCATGCAGCTGCTGCAACAAGTCCGTAACAGGCCACAGAGATGATCTGAGGGTTGAAACACCTCTCCTGGAGGAAAGAGGGAGAGTTGAGGTTGTGCCCTGATCCAGAGTCCTACACACCCCAGTGAAAATGCCCCCGTGACTTTGGGGGGTTCCAGATCCTTTACTCGACTCCTGGCTTACACTGGTGTGTTTTTGCACTTGGGTTTGCTTTGGAATCTTGTCTGGTCATTCAGACTTCATCCTCCTCAGTGTCGTTTGAGATTCCACCAATTTTCAGTCCACAAAATTTATCAGCAGGGACATTACATCTTTATTTTCTAAGCATAAGCTCCAAATGGTGTCCACTACAGCATAGTGATGTTTGGCATCTTAAAATGCCAGGACAGGATTGGATTTAGTCCATATACACTGAAAACAAATCTGGGCATTTCATTTTTATGCCTTTAGTGAGGTGTTTTAATGAGGAAGACTAACAGAATAATTTTGCATTGTTTTGTATGGTAGCAATGAGTTAAAATAAAAGTCACTTAATAAAGAAACAGGTTACTCAAAGTTGTGGATGCCCCATTCCTGGAAGTGTTCAAGGCCAGGCTGGATGGGGCTTGGAGTAACCTGGGGTGGGGGAAGGTGTCCCTGCCCATGACAGGGAGTGGAATGAGATGATCTTTAAGGTCCTTCCAACCCAAATCACTCTATGATTCTATGATTTGATGACAGCATCGATTTTATTGCATGGACACCAACAGAATATTAGTTTGGATGTCCAGGGTGCATTTTATTTGAGGAATTATCTCAACAGTGACAGCTGCATGGTGTCTGAATAATGGATGTACTTATTAAAGACATGGTCTAAAATGATTCGACATCAGCAAAAAAAATCCTTTTTATTTTTTTTTTTTAATATGGCCTAAATTTACAGCCAGCAACAGACATTTGACAGATGGAATTCATCCTCAAGCAAGCAAGGACAGCATGGCACCTGTAAAGTCTTGCTAAAAATTCCTGTTCGGTCTTCCATTCTGAACCCCACAGATTTGTGAAAATCATTGTTACCTCACTTAGCAGCAGCCATCCCATGGTTGGAGCACCCTTCTCCAGACTAACACGCTTCCTCTGATGTTTCAGTCCCCCCAGACTTTGAGGAAGAACTGGCAGACTGCACAGCTGAGCTGGGAGAGACGGTCAAGCTGGCCTGCAAGGTGACAGGAGCTCCCAAACCATCCATCAGCTGGTACAAAGGTACTGCAGGGCATGAAATGCACCCTCCAAATTTGCTCCCTGTCCGTATTGACGTGATAATTGGTCAGGGGGTAATCCAAGAGCTGATCACCCAGAGTTGCCCAAGTCTAGAGACTGTTTTTGGGCACTTTGGATGTGCTTCTCTGGCTGGAAAAGCAGCACCATGATTTCACAGAATGTACTCTGGGATAATTTCACTTTTAAATGAGGATTGGTGGTGTAGGAGATCCCTCAGCAGTTTCTTTGCCTGGATGATGCTCTGCTGAGAGCTGGAAGGAGATGAAGAGCTCATTCCTTGACTACCATCATCTGCAATAAAGCAAATAGAACTCTCAGTCCTCTCAAGATGAAAAGCTGGATGAAATTCCTAAGCAGAAAATTGATAGCAAGCTATTCCAAAAGGAATAATTTCTCTGTCTCTTTCAGATGGAAAGTCCGTGGAGGTGGATCCCCATCATATTATAATAGAAGATCCTGATGGTTCCTGCACACTGATCTTGGACAACCTGACAGGGGCTGACACAGGACAGTACATGTGCTTTGCTTCCAGTCCTGCTGGGAATGCCAGTACCTTGGGAAAGATCCTTGTTCAAGGTGAAGTCCTGCACAGAGCCCGTATTTTAAAGGGGTCTGCTATGTAATACCGTAAACTTGGACCAGCCATAGTGTGGCCAGCAGGAACAGGGCAGTGACCACCCCCTGTGCTGGGCACTGCTGAGGGACCTCCAGTCCTGGGGTCAGTTTTGGGCCCCTCATGAGGAGAAGGACGTGGAGGGGCTGGAGCGTGTCCAGGGAAGGGAATGGAGCTGGGGAAGGGGCTGGAGCACCAGGAGCAGCTGAGGGAGCTGGGAAAGGGCGCAGCCTGGAGCAGAGGAGGCTCAGGGGGAACCTTGTGGCTCTGCACAGCTCCTGACAGGAGGGGGCAGCCGCGGGGATCGGGCTCTGCTCCCAGGGAACAGGGACAGGAGGAGAGGGAACGGCCTCAGGCTGTGCCGGGGGACGTTTAGATTGGAGATCAGGGAAAGTTCCTTCACCAAGTGTTGTCAAACACCAGAAGAAACTTTTCAGGGAACTGGTGGAATCACCATCCCCAGAAGTGTTCAAAAAGCATGTAGATGTGGCACTTAGAGATGTGGTTTATTGCTGGCCATGGCAGTTCTGGGTTAATGGCTGGACTCAATGATCTTAAAGGTCTTTTCTAACCTAAATCATTCCATGTTTCTGTGATGCTACGAATATTAAGACATTCCAGAAATTCTGCATAGCATACACTGGATAATATTTTTTCTAAAAAATTTGAGGTACAGGTGCAAAAAATTTGGTCTCTAGTATCCTTTAGACACCATGAGAATTATCTGGTTGGGGACACATCCTTCCTATCTGCTCATATTTCCAGCTACCAGTCACATTTACCCTTGCCTTTTGCAGTGCCCCCACGGTTTGTGAACAAGGTCAGAAATGCTTACCTTGTCGAGGGTGAAGATGTCCAGTTCACCTGTACTGTGGAAGGAGCACCTCGGCCCCAGATCAGGTCAGTCCTGCCACTCACATGGCAACCAGTCTTGATTTCCCATTTTGCATGGTCAGAAAAGTAATTTTGAATTTATGACCCCTTCTTTACTGTGTCTTCTATCTTAACCCCATCCCAATGCTGGCTCTTCACGATTGAAACATTCCTGGGATTCTCAGCAATTTATTCTAGCTAGAATTTGAAAAGAAATACCTACGGATAGACCCTGAATAGAACGTAAAGCCCTGACAACATTTTATCATTTCTTTATCCTCCCTGCCTTCCACCTGACTTGATTTTATCAGCAACCAGTCTGGGGTATTCAGACCAAAAGCTCAGCAAATCTTGTCATCATTTAAAGCTCTTTTTCTGCACTAACTGAGGAGATTTCTCAAGAAGAATCTCCTAAACCTGTGCAATGTAATATCCAGGTGTGAGCTACCCACCTGCAGACCTCCCTTCCAAGATCCAAATATTTGTCTAGGGATTAACTCCTGAGTTGTTGGACAGATGGATCAGTGAGATGGGGATCTCTTGATGCTGTATATTTATTTTCCTGGCTAATACTCCGGGTTCCCCACATGCAGGTGGTACAAAGATGGGGTGCTGCTGAAGGACACCAGTAAATACCAGACTTTCAGTGAACCACGGAGTGGCATCGTGGTCCTGGTGGTCAAGAACCCTTCCAATGAAGATATGGGGCACTATGAATGTGAGGTAAGTTCAGAGAGATTTAAATATCTGTCATCTGAAATGATACAGGCAAGAGAATTCATTTTGCTGGGAGAGACCCATGGCTGAGTAATTGCTCATAAAAGAATTGTACAAAGTTAGGCTGAACTACATCTGGATTGTGAATGTCCCAAAGCTTCACAATATTCTGATCTGAGAGTTTGCTGGTACAAGTAAGAGTCAGTGGAGCTTGTTCTGAGCTTAAGCTCAAATCCAGAGGAAACAGAAGTTTGGGACCACTCTGATGGGGCATTTTGTTTCTGGACTGTCTTTAAATTATGACAGACTCATGCTGCTACTAAGAAGCTCTCCAAAGCCAAAAGAAAGGAATTAAGTCTAAATAGAAGGATAAAGCACTGAAATTCCTGTTCAACATGTGGAAATATCTAATAAATTAAAACAAATGTAAAATATTTTATGAAAATTAGTCATAGTCTATGCATTCCTTGTAATAAAACAGTAATAAGCTCTGAGGGCTTGGCAATAACAACACCTGGTCTTGGTTTAGGAAGTTAGGGCGGGTCAGTGGCTCCATGGTAAATGGTTCAGCTCCCAGAAATATTTAGGAAGTTTGATATACTTTTAAGAATTCTGCTGGAATTTTAGCAAAATCAGACTACCTTCCATTTGCCATGACTAAGATCCCAGGGTCCAGTATTCCCTTGACTGAGTAAAACTCAGTAGGTTATTGGAGGATGAACCAAAAGCCCTTTCTAATGACCACCTAAGGGTGTACAGCTGTAATCTGTGCCTGTTGGCAGAGACAGAAATACCCCAGCACCAACGCACAGGCTGCAGAGCAAACTGCAAATAATTAAGTAAATAACTAAGTTTTCTGATGTGCTGTAACTCGTGTGTGTGAGTAATTTTTGGTAAAATACCATGAACTCCACTGAGCAGCAAAGTGTCCCTTCAGACTCCAGCTTAGTACTGGGGTCACACCTTCACCCATTTCTGTTGGCACTGAATTCTCAAGGCAGCACAGGCAGGTTTTTATCACGACAAAACTTCCCGTGTTTCATTTGGCACTGCACGATTCTCTTCAGCTGATGAACAGATTAGGGTCAGCCAAAAGTGGAGCAGAACTTTACCACCACAGCGCCGCGGCCCTGACGCAGGAGAGGAGAGGAGACCAAGCCATCACCATTGAAGGTATGACCCTTGCCCAGCTCCGTACGTACGCCAGCGAATTGCCCTAAAACCACCTCTCCGAGGATCCCGTATCTTTGCCATCTTATCCGTGTTGGTTGTTGGTGTCCATGTATCTGTACGTCTCTGGAGATGTGCATGGGCCCAGTGCAGCTCAGCTCTGTGCCCATCACCATCTGTTGATTTGCAAGCCTGGCAAATCAACTTCATATAATGCTCGTAAAGGCATTATATGAAAAAGGAGGAGCAAACGAAGGGTTTGTCATGCCACCGCTAGTGCGAAAAAAATGTTTTATATTGCTGGGATACTTGAAAATGTGTGTCAGCCTGGCAGAAGTGTTACAGGGGCCACTAAGTAAAGGTGGAGACATATTGTGATTATTGCTGAAACGTCACTGAAGGACATCAGGAATGACTGGGAAAGCAGAACTGACAGCGGTGTATCCTGAGCAATGTTTAGTTCATCCATTATTTAGGATTGGTCAGGGATAGTCAGGGATAGTGTTCCTTTTGTTCTGCAAGCTTCACCGGGATTGGTAGGGTGATAAGAATTGATTGTACACCCATCCAAAAATGCATCTCTTTCTTAACAATTTTAGGCATTGCTGCCTGAAGTTCTCTGCTTATCCAAGGGATTTCCACATGGAGTGTGTTAGACAGTACTTGCTGTAAATCCAGTTTAAATCCCTGGGGGAGCATTTCCTGGAGCAGAGAATTGGTTCTTTGTGCCTCTTGAAAGTGTCCTTGTCTGGCTGAGCCTGGACCAGCCAGTCCTGTCTCTCTTGAACAGTTCTCAGTGGTGGCGCAGGAGGTGACACAGCCAAGGGACCAGCTTTAATAGGTAAGGGACAGAATTGGAGGCCAAGAGCAAGCACCAGGATAGTCACAGGCCTTTCCATGCCAGCAAACCTTGGTTTCACAGGCCTCGCCCAAATGTGGTTGGTGGAGACACGATCAACAAAAGCCACAATTCTGCCAGCAGCTGTAGGACCTTCTTTCCTCATCTTTGGTGTTTCCACACTGTCTTGTGGGAATAACAGGAGATCAAGTGCGTGTTTGAAAGGGCGTAATTGACATTATCAACATCCACTAAGAGGCAACATTCTGACTCATGAAGCTGCTGGGCAGAAAATGCTGGAGTCTGGAAAAATATTCAGGGTAAAATGATCCTCCACTCATATTTTTTCATCATTTTCTACAGTTCTCTGCTGTTGGCCCTGTCTGAGACAGGGCTCTGGTCTGCCTGGGCCTTTGGGCCAGCCCTCTGTAGACACACATGTTGTGCTATTACATTAAGAGGATTCAGCCACAATAAGCTCTTAAGGTTAGATTCCTGATCTATGGACTTTCTTGACTTCATTTTAAACGTGTTTTCCTTTTAGTCCTTTCCCAGAGCCCCATCAAAAAGCATTACAGGGAGGATGGTGTAAGTGTAGAGACACTATTTTTTCAGCCAAATCAACCTTCAAGTACTTGAATGCTTTGTTTTTTCTATGCCCTAAAGAAAGAAAAATAAGTTGTGTGCAGGATGTAGAGGAACACAAACAAATCCCTGTCAGGGCGGTGTGTCTTGATGAAGTTCCCTTCAGGCAGGTGTTATAAAAGCAAACAAGGGTTGTAAAAAGTGTTAGGAGCTTTTTCAGCTTTTAGGTTGCAAATGTGTGTGTTCAGCCCCAAATTACTCATCTGCTGTTACTCCTGTAATCCTAAACAAGAAAAAAAAAAAAAAAGTGAGCTTGGTTGAAGAAATATAATTGGAGTTTGCCTGGAAGCTTCAGAAATGTTTTGAAATAGATGTGCAATTACTTGGACTCGGTGATAGGGAAGAAAATAAATTCCTGAGTCATCTCCAGGGAGAAACAGAGGGAGAGCTGTTTCAGGCCAGTGGAGAAAATAAGCTCATCCATGGAGCAAGAGGATTGTCCTGAGCAGAATCGCGCCAGGGATGAATTTGGCATAATGCACTTGACCGAGGAGGGAATTCGTTGCTTTCTTGAGACTCAATAACCAGCCTTGATCTGCCTGGGGAAAAATCAGGTTCATCTGGCAAAGAACCGGAGGATGGATGGATCTCATGAAGGCTATGTCTTTCCATCCTCACAATCCTTCCCGTTTGTGAAAATGGGATTACTTGTAACTTCACCAAGAGGACAACATTACTGCTCTCACAACAGGAAATAGATACCATGTCTGCTTCCTGGCTCACCTGCACCCTGGGTCTGAGTTTTACCTGATTCATCTCTGTTTCTGTGAAATGACCATTGTCCGAGTCTCATGAGGCACCCAAGGGGCAGCTATTTTAGTTTTTATCCTCCTGCCTTTCCGTACTGTTTATTCTGCTGAACTAAAGCCGCAGTTTGGGATACCATTAGTCCAGTGGTTTATGAGCCCTGACCTGAAGCTGGTGATGGTCCACAGTCCAAGACCATGGGTATCAAAACCAAAATTCTTGTCATTTGGTTTAAATTCACACCATGGGAACTTGCAGATCCCTTGGATGGACCAAATCCAAAAAGGGTGGAAACCACTGGACTAAGGGATCCCGTGTGAGCTGAGATCTGCCCTCAGCCCCACCTGGGCGCTGCACTGAAGTCAATGGAGAGTTACTTTAAAAAATCCTTTCTGTAGATATCGGAAGAATTTGAGACACTTTAAAAAAAAGTGTAACTGAAAGAAGATCCTTCTCTTTGACTTCCAGTTGACTGTGTCTGCTTTGCCCCTTGCTGCTTAACCCGCACATGGCAGACCTGGGCTGATGTGCTGTGGCATGTTCTGGTGTGATCCATCCATCCCAGGCTCACTAACCTGATCATTTGTTATGAAAAGCAAAGCCCAGTGCTTTTGAAAGGTGTTGCGTTTCCATATTGGTGGGCAGGTCGGGACCCAGAAAGGGACAGTCAAGACAAGGAGAGGAGTCAGGCACAGGAGCGGAGATAAACCAAGCCACAAAGAAAAATTCCCAGTGCAGCTACAGCCTGGCAACAATAATCCCTTCACAGCTTTGCCTTAGATTTCATGCAGAGCTTGGGGCAAGTTATTTCGTTGCCCTGTAACAGCCACCTGGTTAAAAAAGGTTTTAAAAAATATTTGGAAGCTCTTACAAGGAAGTTTGCTTTAAAACACAGAAGAGCATTAGATCTCTTAGGGTTACTGAAGAAACAGGGCACAGGATTTTGTTCCCTGACCATCTGGAAGTTCCCTGATTAGGGTGATGACCAGGGTATTTATCTCATTATTTTTATTCTGTTGTCCCCATGGTTTAGTCTCATTTTTGGCCTGGCCACAAATTCAGGAGAACCTCATCTGCCTTTCCATGCCACTGCAGGAGTGGAGCCTTTTGGTTGTTTGGAGGTTTCATTTGTTTGTTTTTTGAGGGTTGTTTTTTCTTTCTTTTTTTTTGGAGAGACATCCCAAAACACTTGCATTTCTTTCACACAATTTAGAAAACTGTTCTATCCATGAATTGAGCCAGCAGCCCTGGAGGGATTTCAAAGACCTGTAGATGTGGCACTTCGGGACAGGGCTTAGTGGTGAACGTGGCACTGCTGGCTTAGCAGTTGGACTCAGCGATCTTAAGGGTCTTTTCCAACCTCAATGCTCGTATGAATTGCTCATTTCAGGATTAGTTTCAGCAGTTCTTGTCAGGTTTGGCAGATTAGTCTCCAAAGTGTAGCGGAAAGAGGTGAAAACAGAGCAGTGCTCCCGTGGTTCGTGTCAGCAGCGTGAACTGGGCGGGAAAAATAGGTTTAAGCTTCTGTGAGTGGAGAAAAGAGACTTAAAAATTGTAGTAAAGGCCATAAATTACCTTTCATTCACTCAGAGCAAGGAGAATTCCCTCATCCTCAGTGTTCCACCATTTGTAAGCCACTGTTTTAATCTATTAACCAAAGAGATGTCTCATCCTGTAAAAGCACTGGCTGTCCCTAATGCTTACAGCTTTTAACCTGCCGATCAGGGGCTCCTGCTTTGCAAAGCTGTTTGCCTAAAATGCTCTGGAAAAGTTGAAATGATAAATCCGGTGCTAAAAATGGATGCAGAATATTTTCCTCTCGGGGAAAAGCAACAGGAAAAAAAAAAAAAAAAAAAAAAAAAAAGAAAAAAAAAAAAAAAAAAAAAAAAAAAAAAAAAAA
>VZRN01000827.1:106011-193944 GCA_013397935.1 Dasyornis broadbenti
AAAAAAAAAAGAAAGAAAGAAAAGAAACTCAAATTCTCTCATCCTACTTTCGTGTGGTTCTATCCTTCAATATAGGATTGCTCAAATCCTCCCTCACACCTTGGGTAGCACATAGACCATTTATTATATGCCATTTTCAGCTTTCTCATCCCAGGCCTGCTGAACTTTCGAATACTGAATCTCTTTGACGTCTACTACAAACAGAAATATCACAGTTGGTGTCATTTGGGAGGACTGCAAGAACAGACATTAATAGAGCAAACATACAGACACTGTGAGATTTCCCTAAATTTATTCAATTATTTAGTTTATATTACTTGATTCTCATCTAAAGACAGTTGCTGCTAAAATCATTGTACAAAACACCTATTTTCAGGTGTATAATCAAATTAATTCCTATTTACAGCAGAACATCAAGTTTTTTACTCAGATACTCACTGCATATGGATTAATCTCATGATATTATTCACTGACATTTTCTAAAAGTTATTTGGAAATTGCAGAACAGTGATTTGAAAATTCAGTGAAAATCTCTAACCTGAGTGTGGGAAATTTTTCAAGCACTCAGTTCATCTGTCACCACTGTATAATTATCATTCCACCAATTAAAACACGGTGTGAATTATTAAAAAAAATATTAATTAAGGATAGGTAAATGGCTTTATTGTAATTGTGTCCAGGGATAAATATTTGAAAATAATTTTGCTCTTTACTTACCCAGTAAGTGTAAACTCAAGTTTCCAAACCTATTTTGCTTAAATCCACCCAGTTCTGCCGTAACTCCTTTGACTTTACGGGAAATTATTCCAGATTTTTACAGGCATAAACAAGACAAGGCTCTGCAAAGAAAACATGAGCTGTAGGTCAGATATTAACATCAATATTTACACAAAATTCTTCTTCATTATGATCGGATTCGTGTTTTCACCTGAGGCAGAGAAGAGCCCTTGGAAGTGAAGTGGAAGGAAAAATCAGGTTAAAGTGTTCCATTTAATACTGTAAATGTATTTTTAATTTTCAGTCAGTGCAGGTTTGAGGCACCACTGGAAACATCAGCACTAATCATCAGTTATTTAACAAATAATACAGACACTCCAAATTCCCTGGGCGAGAACTGTTTGTGATTTTACAGACATATTTTTAAGTAGCAGTTCACTTAAATTGCACCAACTACAAATTACCAGAGCTTATTTATTATAGGCTGGCTGGAGAATTGAAAACCAATTGCTGGATATTAAATTATGGGGTTTTTTTAGGTATTTTACTAGTTTATTAGATAAAAAGTGGGGCTTGCTGCTGGGTTTTTTTTTTAGATCTCAAATAAGTTCAACAGTTCAGAGTGTGCTCAAAACAGTGTGGTTCAAACAGTGCCTTGCTTTTATTCCAGTGGGTAGGATGGGAGACCTGCTGAAAATCTCAGTCAGTTCTTCAAATTAAATCTTTCTGCCTTTTAAAAACGTCCATTCTAAGAAGTATTTGCAACACCATGAAATCATTACTTTTGATCTTGATCTGCACAAACAGCTTCTAGTTTGTTATGGGAGAAGGGTCAGGAAAAATTGCAAATTAGAGGGGAAAAAAAGGAGATGGAGCAGACACAGGGCTCTCCCGGGTTTCCTAGGATTTGGGAATAGGAATAGGATTTTGATGCTGATTTTCTGTACTGATGATGATGATTTTAGTTTTCATTGTTATCGGCTTGGATTTTGCATCCAGTCCACAAAAGCTTGGCCACAATCCAGTGTTTGGGGAAACTTTTTTTTTTCTAGGAAGTGAAATCACAGTTTAAAGAATTTCAGCTCTCTAGGATTTTCCAGATCAATGCATTTTCATGTTTCTGACACCATCACTACCTTATTATAGGATTAAAAAAAATTAAATAAGGACCTTGTTTCCTAGCCTTGACCTGCCAATCAAAAAAGATAGAATAAAGAGTTTTTGCCAAATCATTCCCCACACAACATTTAATTTCAAAGCTAAATCCCTCCCTGTTCAGAGAGCATTCTGGATTCTCATTCCTGGTCAGAATCACTAAAGATGATGCTGGAAATAACCACAGAAAGCATGGATGGGATGGTGCAGTTGGTTATTTTTCACTCCAGTTTATGTCGGTGAACTGAGAAAAGATAATTTAATCATTTCAGCTTTTGCCTTTCTTTAACCCCATGCTGTTCATACTGTTCTCTTTGTAGTCACTGAACAAGAGACTAAAGTGCCCAAGAAAACCATCATCATGTAAGTGCTGATTTTTTTTTTTTAATTTTTTAATTTTTTTTTTTTTTTTTTTGGGTAACATTTGTGGTTTTTTTGCCTTGCTGCCTCTGCATGATCCAATAACAAGCTTGTGCTCATGGGCCATGCAAGTGTGTTCATTCCCAGCCCACCAGAGCCCACAGAATTCTGTGCCATGTGAAGTGATCACCTTAAAAAAAGTCCTTTTGTTCTTTTCCGGAAATAGCACTGGTGTTAGACACAGCCTGGGGTGGTTATTTTATGATTTGCACAGGGAAAATATTCCCCTGAATGCTGATAGAGTTGCACAAGAATTCAAGAAGGTAGAGTCTGGCTCCCAGTGTTGAATAGAAAGCAGCTTTCAAAACTGCCTACCTGAAAATATCTGTAAATTTAACAAATATCTCAGAGCTTAGAGCGATTTCTTCTGGCTTTCCACTTTAAACTTTTCAGGAAAGCCTTGTATAATGAAGCAAAAGGAAGATGAATATTTTTATCTCCTTCTGCCTCCCTATTTCTAATATAAATATTTGTCCTGATGATTTGGTCTTTTTGCATACATTGAGCCTGGTTTATATTGGGTGCCCATAAAATACAAAGATTAATTGCTGCAAAAAGCAGTATTTTCTCAGTCATAGGTAGCCTGGAAGCATAGCAACCATTAAAATCTTAATTTATCTTCTTAAGCATCGTAAAGAAATACATAATTAAATTGTTTCATGTGCTGGAAGGGGGACACTGTCCTGTGATGGCCTTCAGAGCACCTCCAAGCCACTCTAGCCGTGTCTGGAGGGCAGTAAGTGGTTATTCAATGGAGATCCTGGGGAAATGCCTTCCCTCAGTAGTTGTGCTATTCCTGAAATCAATCCTTGACTTGGACATGAGGCTTAAATTGATGTATTTTACTTTTATGAAATGTGTGAGATGTCAACTAAAGGACGGTTAGAAGTTGCACCCCTTTTATCCCTTTTATTGTTTTCTGCGAGGATCATTTCTTTAGATCCATGCCCTTGGCCCTTTTGGAGGCAGTGGTTTATAAGAGCTCCCTCCTTCCAGAAGTTTCCACCTGGATTAGGCAGAGAGCAGACAGGAGGTGCAGGAAGAGGCTCTGCCTTTGCCCCTCTCTATTGCACATCAGCTCAGTTAAATTTCCAGTCATTAGACCTTTCTCATCCTGCAAAGACCAGAAAACCAAAGTGTTTCTGCCTTTACCACCCCAAGGACCAGGATTCAGCCTGGGGTAACTGAAGAGAGAATTATTTTTTCGTATCTCGTTCAGAAATATCCCAAGAAGGTCATGAGCAGGAGGGAATCTGAGTCAGACCACATCTAAAGCTTGGTAAATCTCATCTAGCCGCATCTCTGTGCCTGGACTTGGAGCAGCAGCGTTAATATTGGTGGATTAAATAATATCCAGCTAATACAAAATACCATCAGTTAAGCTGATTTCTTAATTTCTGAGGTCTAAATTCCATGGGGTGTTACTCTGGACAGCTCCAGAGTGGAGCTGTCCCAGCTAAATCCCCAAATCAAGCCCTAAATCAAGGGCTGCAGCCTCAAAGGAGTTTGGTAAATTTAGGAGTGGGGTCTCAGACAGAAATTCCCCTCCTTTTGTGGTCATGGACTTTAAATTAGAGTGGACCTCAACTGGAATTGGGACAGTGATGGGGGAAAGTTTGGGAATAATTCTGTAAGGGCAGATTCCAACTCTCCTCAATGTGTAGTGAGCTGAGAAACAGAAGCAGCTTTAAAGCTACTGGCAGAAGATAACAGATAATTGAGAGATGGGACTGAACAATGTCCATATCTGCAAATTCCAGACCCTCCCAAAAAACATTTTAACTTCGCAATGTAGAGCAAAGTCTACTGCAAGCACCCAAGGATTCATTCTCATCTTTATCCACAATGATTTAGTTTTGTGTAATTCAGAAAGGCACCATGGCCAGTAGGAAGAACTTAAAGGTCCATAGAAAAACTGTAGAAAACTTGGGGAAACGAACAAACCAGTGGAGATGTGCAGTGGAAGAGGGGGTGCTCTGAAAGGAAATAAATGTCCCTGTAGCTGATCCAGTCCTGAACTCCACCGTGTCCTCAAAGGGAGAGATTGATGGTGGAAACAAATCTGATCTCCAGAGGAGAAGTACAAGTCTTCAAAAATGGGCCCAGAGATGAGAAAGGCTGCAATAAACCCGAGAGGATGAGCCTTCCGTGATGGCTATAAATGGGTTCTCCATTCTCAAGGGCTCTTTCCACCCTCCTCTGTCTCTCAGTGCAAAAGCCAGAGCAGAGAGGGCTGGAGAGCAGAGTGGGTGACCTTCAGCCCCGTGTGGCTGTGACTGGAGAATGGGGAGGAGGAAAAGAGGAGTTAAAAAGCCGCTGTCTCCATTCATCATCTCAGTTCAGGCCACCCTTCAGTTAATTCTTTGTTTTTAACCCCATTCCTTGGAGGTAGAGACAGAATCTCGACACCGAAATAAAATGAGCTTTCCCTGTGATTTCCACTGAAGTAGTAGTGGAGAATTGGCTTCGTCATGCTTGCAAAGAAAACACTGTATTTACCTGAAAGCTTTTCCACTGAACAACCTGCTGGAAAAACTGCATGGTAAATATATAAATTAAGAGCACTGAAGTCTGGGTTTCGGCTTTGGGTTAGAAGGACCTTTAAAGATAATTTAGTCCAACCCCTTGCAGTGAGCAGGGACAATTTCACCTCGATCAGGCTACTCAGAGCCCCATCCAGCCTGACCTTGAATGTTTCCAGGGATGAGGAATCTACCCCCAGCTCTGAAGTCCCAACTGCTTTGCATAAATCAAAAAATCTAAAGTAAGGCCAACACAAATATGCTGAGAAATCATAATTACGCCACCCCAATTGGTTTGGTATTCCTGTGTCTATTGGAGGTGGTAGGATCAGGCTGTGTCTGCACTAATGGTGTTATGAAGAGTAAAAATAAACATGTTTTGGCATAGTGATGACTTGGCATAAGATGACTCGTGCAGGAAATGTTTTAATTTTCTTTTCCTGATCCTCTTCACATGTTAAGGGTTAATGCCTTTCAATGTAACTGTTCTGCCTGTGGAAATGCAGATCTCTGGACTCAAAAGAGTCTGTAATAAAAAAGAGGGAGATATGTTACGTTAATTAAATATTATTAAGAAGCTGCTGACCCTACTGTAATAAAGGGCATTTAGCCATTGAGGTGGATGAAATCAGGGTTTTAGCCAAGGATATGCAGGAAAAGGTTAAAGTCTTTGAGTGTTTAAAATTTTGGGGGGTCTAAAATAGCACAGTAGGTGGTCAACACAAGCACATGAAATACAGCAGGGCATTTCTCAGCTGGACGTGCTCGTTGTGTGTTCACACTCGAGGAGGTAAATGGGGCTGGGGTTTTCCCTGGGGAAAAGGGCCCTGGGGTTTCCCTGGATCAGGAAGTGGAGATGGGCATGTGGGTGTGTGCGTGGTGTGTGTGTCCCTCCCGAAATGACCCGCTTCACCAAAAGCTGCAGTGCTCACCCAAACTAACCCCACTGTGCCGCCTTGGCCAACCACGGCATGTGCTGCTGGATCGTGGCTCCCAAAAGGCCTTCCTGCCAACTCCACCCCTTTCTGCCATCAGAGAGGAGACCATAACCACGGTGGTGAAGAGCCCAAGACAAAGGGGAAGGGTTTCTCCCGCACGTTCTCCTTCAGGTCATTCTCCCTCCCGCTCACTGCGAGCGGAGCCGACTCCGGAGCCGGTTTATGTCTCCAAGATCAGGCAGCCTGTCCACAGACACGACCAGGAGGCAGCAGCAAAGTCTGCTGCTGTTCCCAGGCTTTATGTCACAGAACATGAGGACATGCGAGGGGCAGCAGCGAGAGACGTTGTTGTGGAGAGCACAGTGGAAGAGAAAAAGCCCAAGTGGGTGGAAGTGGAAGAAATAATTGAATTCAAGGTGAAAAAATCACCAAAGCCCACAAGGAAAAGAGGCTCTTCCCCAGCAAAACAAGAAAAAGATGACTCAGGGGTGTTAACGTTCAGTTTTCCCAGCTCAAGGCCGAAGCGCTCCCCGGAAGATGATCCAAACACAAACAACTCCAACAATAAATTGGTGGAACAGTCAAAATCTCTGCCTAATGAGGGTCTCTCTGAAGGCGAAATCCAGCCTCTGGCATACACAGCCGAGCAGGAGGGACCTCAAGTCAGCAACGAAGAGAGAAACTCCCCATGTGGGTCTGAACAATTAGGAAATTATTCATTTATGGATTATGGAACTGAAGGAAAGAGCTGCCCACAGGAATCATGCGCTGTCTACGGGTCAGACGCCGCCTCCCCACTGCTTGCCTGCGGGGGTGAGCCTCTGGTCTTCAGTTTTGGGACAGCTGCCCGAGACCAACATGAAGTTCTGTTCTCCCTGGCGAGTCCAGAGGATAAGGAAGGGGTGGATGAAGCGGATGTGTCTTGGCCTGTTGGAGAGGAAGTACCCGAAGTAATCCAGGACATCCTTCCTGAAGAGGACAGTGTGATAGTGGATGAGCCAGAGGAGCTGCAGACAGACGACATCAGCACCCGGGACCGCAAGATTTTAACCCACAACGGCAAACTCTTAACTCTAGAGGACCTGGAGGATTATGTCCCTCAAGAAGGCGAGACCTACAGGTGTGAGGATCAGAAGCACATGGCGGAGAAGCCCTGCGAGATCTCCGTGCTGCAGACGGAGATCAACGAGCCGACCATCGGGAAGCCGGTGCTGCTGAACCTGGTCAGGCCCGTGGTGCCCGAGCCCCGGCAGAGGTTCTTCAGCCAGTACGAGGAGCACGTTCCTGGCGGCGTGTTCGTGTCAGCCTCTCGAGTGACCAGCGTGCAGTCCGTGGGCCCCTCCAACATCTCCTTCCGCGTGAGCGATTCCCGCGTGGCTGCTCCCGGCCCCTCCTTCACGGTGAAGCCCTCGTTCTGCACCGAGGTCCAGCGCTCGGCAGACAACGGGCAGTCGAGCTTTAAAACTGAAGTTTCCACAAGAACCCTCAGCTATGGAACTGTTGGCGAGCCTGTCACCTTGCACATCAGCACAGAAGACCTCTCCCAGAGCTGAGCCGACGCAAGCATTATTTTTAACGCCAAAGAAAGCAGCTTCTTAAAAACAAAAAAAAAAAAATCAGAATTGTTGTAGTTGAGGGGAATTGGTGGCAAGGATTATGAGGTAACAAGTGCAGGGAATAATTTATAGTGAAGTGTATTTATGATATGTCAAGCTTTTCCAGTCTTAAAGGGAACAGTCTGTCAGAACAGTTTGTAACTTTAAAAGCTTTGATCTAGGTGAACATGTATCATTCCATAGTGGAGCAGTGATGGGAGGTTTAGGAAAAGCCTGATTCTTCTACCTATGACAAAACTATAGATGACAAAGTGCCTTTTTGTCCATGAGCTTAAAAATTACTTCATGTGCCAGTTTATGGTGTGGCAAGGAGGTGAAAGTATTAAGCTTTTCAGCATCCTTCAGCAGCCCAGGGTGGGAGGTGTCTCCTGTCACCATGTGGGCCCAGAGGGCATGAAGCTTCACACTGCTTTGACTCTGCTCTACACTCGTGACACCAATTAGATCTACTGAAAATTCTTCATAAACCTTTCAACATGCACAGTCTGGGTATCTTATTTTAACCTTCTGCCATATATTTACTTATCTAGTAAAAATTACTTGTACCAGGGATTCAAAGGGCTGCTCGGGCCTTTTGGTTGAAATCCCAGTTTGACTCTAGTCAGTGGTGAGAGCCTCACCGCTGCGAGGAAGCAAGAGTTTTGTTGTTCTCTTCTGCTTTAAGTGAAAAAGACTGTAGTTTCTAAATGACTGATAGTTTCAAATCCACTTCCTAGTTGTCTGGTAATGTAGGTTTCATTATCCTGCATTCTAGTGTGGTGGATTTATAAACGATATATTTTGAAATATAATTTACTTAACGCGCACCAAAAGATTAAAGCACTGCACAAAACGATTTTTGCATCTGCAATCCAACACTAACACGTACAAAGAACCACAAATGTGGTGTTTGCCAATTAATATGACTGGATGAGTATTTGTTCTCCTGACTGTGCCAGTGGTGAAACATTCCTGCTAACAGATTGATCCATGATGTCCCTTATATGTCACGAGAGGAATTTACCACTGAGCTACAGCAAAGTAGCAGGAGCACAAAGATAACAAAAAATAAAGAGACAAGAGAGCTTTACCGTAAATATTTGGTTGAAACACAGATCTGTTCCAAATGTATTGGGCTGCCAGTTGCAATTGCATCATATTACTGTATCCAGGAATGTCGAGATGCCTCGAGGAGGGACTGACTGTGGAGTTCCTCTGGAGCTGTGTGAGGGGGTGGCTGAGGCGCACTGAGCACAGCCCACCAAAAATGGATGTTGCCCAGACCTTTAACAAGCTGCTCTGAAAAGAGATGAGCTCCCAAGCCCAAATCTTGGTGCCAGCTGGAGTCAGGTGGAGTTTTGTCACTGGTCTCAGCAGAGCCCAGCACTGGCCCTCTCCGCTGACAGAGATGTGGGGTGAAAAGTTCCCACACCCTGCCCCAGCTGAGCTCTGTAGAAGTGCTGCAGCAGAAACTGTTTTCATTTATGGTATAGGGAAACCAGAAATGCTCAGGCACAGCTGAATTTCTAAGCAGCATGAAGAGAGAGGGTGGAGTGACTTTCTGCCTTGGGAATGAATGGATGATGTTGGCTCAGTGTTTTCAGCCAGGCAATATTGAGGAGCTTGTTCTGAAGGCTTGGGGCAATATTCCTGCCAACAGGGACTGGATTCACAAAAGGTGCTTGTAGAGAAGTTCTTTTTTCCTTCTGCAGCTGCACCTTGTGCTGGCTAAAATGAATATAATGATTTCACAGCCTTTCACTTTCGACATCCTCTCAGGATGTCGTGTGCACTACCTTCATGATATAGGATGCTTTTCCAGTGGTGAAGGAAATCAAACTTCCTTGATGGTACTATCCCGTTTTTTATAACATCTCCTTGGTTTATACTGTTTGTTTTATAATGAAGCAATATGATGGATATATATATTAGTGCTTTTTTCATGTATTGCACTGTACATTGGAAAGTAACAGACACACAACGGGGAAATGCTTTCAAAGCTAAAAATATTTCTTTTATTTTGAGCCTCATTCTGATCTCAGTTATTCCAGTATCAATCTAGAATAATTCCACAAAAGGAAGTGGATTTGATTCAGATTTAAGAAGATACTGCTGAGAAAAGAATTTGCCCTGTGATAGTCTCCAAAAAATAATGCAATATTCATACAAAAGATTATGAGGAAGTGTAAAGGAATGTTGAGGTTTCCTCCTGTTGTGGTTGACACTCAGGTTTATCTAAAGAAGCTCTAAGGCTGCACTTCAGATGGTCACAGAAGAAATAATTATACTTTGATTCATTAGCTCAAAGCAATTAACATCTGTTTACATTTTCTTTTGAAATGAAGCAAAAGAGAATCAACTGAAAGGAATTTTAAAAATCCTATGCAGGGCTCTGTTCAAAAAGTGAAAGGTTTATGAGAAGTTCATTACGTAGACTTTCAAAATATTTTCCTAGAGGTTAAAAATTATGCTTGTAAGTGATTAAACTGTGTAGGTAACTAATGAGATGTGTGGGGATTTACTTCCTGTAGATGAAAAGATTCAGCTGTATGAAAGATTTTAATACAGTGAATGTGTTACTGAAATTCCTGGCGGTAAATGGATATTAATAAAGTGGAAACTTCAGTTTGCTTGAGATACAAAAAGAAAAAAAGCCACACACAAAACAAGTCAAATGCAAGATATGCTGTTAGATGCTGAGTTTATATCAATAAATGTCTTGCATCAGCTGTCACTGAACTCATTGGGTTTCTGTGTTCTTTGTTACAGCACTTGAAATTCCATCAGCTAATCCTCTTCTCCCGCTGACTTCAGCAGGAGCTGGGTTGCAATCCAAGAGTATTGATGCATATGGGCTCTGGCTCCTTTTTTATGGACATTTACAGAGTGAAAGTGAAAGAACCTGTCTTTAGGGAATATTTCCAGCTGAGGAATCTTGAATGATTCACATTCTCTTGGGTCCTTCTCTGAGACTGAACTGGAGCTTCAGAATATGTGTCAGTCTTGAGCTCCTGGGGATGGGCTCAAGGAGGTGTGAGGTGGAAAGGTTCAAGGTCGAGATTTTAGAGCTGGGAAAGAGGTTGTCCATTCCAGGCTGTCACCATGGCGGGGTTTGTTAGATCTTTGTACCTTGGTGGATATTGAAGCTCCTCAGCCGGAATCAGTGTCCTGAATAAGGAAGAAAGTGGTGCAACCTCCCTAAACAGGGAGGAAAGTGGTGCTATCAGAGCATGGGGGAGACCTGTGATTATAAACAACTTTGGTATCTATATCTATGCACCTGTGAATTTATTTCCTCATCGAGTGACATTAAACAAGTCAGAGCTGTTTGTTCCAAATGCTCTTGTTTTTTTTCTCAAACCACATCATGGTTTGAGTTTTCTCCCTTGCTTGGCGAGCAATCACCTCATGAAAATGATCATTTGTTTTAATATGACCTGCATTTTCTCTGTCCTCATGATTACTTGGGGGCTTAGCTAGATACCATCCATCCCTTTGTTGCGCCTCTTCAGGATTTGTGGAGGGTTGATCAGGCAGGAGATTGGGTGAGATGAGCTCCTGCAGATCCCATCTTGGCCTTCCACACCCAAACCCAGCAGAAATATTCAGATATTGTGAAATAGGACAAATACATCACCCTGGAGCAAGGAGTAGTTTTTCTGCCAGACTTTCATGAAGCAGAAGAGCCCTCCCTTCCTTCCCCTGTCCTTCTCCAGAGTCACTGATGAGACTGATTGCTGTTCACTCCTTTTCCTTCCCTCTGAGATGTCTTCCTTGCACGTAGGGTCTGTATCGGTGCCATGGGTTCATTTCATTGGTCTTATCCAGTGATTGGTTCTTCCCCCAGAGGGTGCTGGGCACTGCCCAGGCTCCCCAGGGAATGGGCACGGCCCCGAGGCTGCCAGAGCTCCAGGAGTGTTTGGACAACGCTGCCAGGGATGCCCAGGGTGGGATTGTTGGGGTGTCTGTGCAGGGCCAGGAGCTGGACTGGGTGATCCCTGTGGATCCCTTCCAGCTGAGGATATTCTGTGATTAACAAAGGTATTTTTGACAGACCAACCAACCTGGGAGATGGATCCTTTGTTCCACTGTCTGGGAACAGGCCAGGGCTGCACACAGTGCGGCACAGTGTCCCCAGCCTGCTGAGATACAACTTTCCAAAGCATTTTGTGCCAACCTTCTTATTTTAACTCCCAGCTGCATTCCCCTTTGCTGGAATAAGTATTTCTTCACCAATTCCCTGCGCTAGGAGGGGAAAATGATACGGTTGCAAACATTTCCATGGGTTGGATGGTGCTGCTGGTTTTTTCTTTTTTGCCCTGAAGAGAGAAAAGTTGTTGTTCTTGTCTGTAGGAATGACATCCCCCCAGTCGGGGTTTGGGACTTCCGTGCAGGCCTCGCTCCAGCGCGCTGATAAGGAGATCAAGACAGCTCTGAGGAAGCTCATGGACTCGGCGTCACTGCTGGTGACTCTTCCCCCGGGCCTGCGAGCAGATGGTGGCCTTGGCCCTCCTGGGTCTGTTCCTTCAGAGCACCCAGGGACAGCAGCCGGGCCCTCTGTGGTAGTTCATGAAGCCAGTACCCAAACCCAGGCAGCTGGAGGCCATGGTAGGTTTGGCATGAATGTGGGAAATGTCCCCTGGGAGCTGAGAGACAGAAAAGTATTGAACATGCCAGTAATGATATTTTTAACCTCATTTTTCTGCTTCGTTGTGTTTTGAGCAGGTGAAGATTAAGAGAGGGCATTCAGACATAAAGAAGTGTGGAGTGGGGGGTGGGTTGAGGTTAGGTTGGATCTAAGTTCGGGGCAGATCTTTCTGGAAACAGGAGGTGTTTGAAAATCATGTCTGAAGTAGGGTTCGGTTCATCACCTGCCCAAAATGAAGGGATAAGGGATTTTTTCCACCTTTGGGCTTTTGTCCCTGGTCAAATGCTTCAAGCATTTTTGGGGGAGAAGGTGGGGTGAGATCCCTCCTTTAAATTCGGAGAAGTCATCTGGGTTTTGATTTGGTGGGGTGGGTAAGGGTGCTTTTATTTTACTACTTGCCATAAACAAGCTGGAAATGTCTTTAGTATCCTTTTCCAACCGTCAGGAACTTTCCAGGGTGTTGGGTGCACCAAATTCACCTGCACTTCTCTGACCCCAGAGCCTGGACGGATTCCTTGCAGCTCCTGTGTGACTAAACCCAACGATGTGTGTGGCTGTGTCTTGCCAGGAGAACAACTCCTTTGTCTTTCTGTTGTTTTTTAAAAACCATGGACGAGCAACAACCCTTCCCCTTTTCCTCTGCTTCTGCCATAACAACTTGTCCAAGCTGTCTCTGTGTCTGAATAACTGTTCTGCACCAGTGTTAACTTAAGAGGACAATGTCAAGTAGTCTTCAGCCCTCAAACTCCAGATAATTCTTTAAAAAAGATAAGTATTCTTGTTTAAAACTTTACAAGGATAAAAGCTGTTCATGGAATCAGACCCAAAATAACAGCATAAAAAAATGACAGGGATTTAAAACCTTTTGTCCTTTCTAGTAGGAAATCATCTTTGAAAATAATCCTCTGGTGAAGTGGGATGACTCAAAAATCCTAAGTAAAATGTCAGCTAGCAGATTATTTCCTCAGCCACAGCTACAGAGAAAACACAAGAGTGAATGGGATGGTTTGGCAGGGCTTTCATCTGAGCAAAACTAAACTCGTGATGGGAATTATTTTAATCAGATGGAGACTTGACACCTCTGTGATCACATGCTTTAAATAAAAAGGAGGCAAATATTTTAATAGTGCTGGTGATAGGAAAGCACAATCTCACAACCCAAGATCTCTGATCCAGTAATGCCTTGAATAACCATGTCTTCCACCCCAAAACAGCTGTTTTATGTGATTTCTAGAAAAAGCTGCTGCTTTCCAAAACCAGCCAGCACCCCTAGAGTGCTCCCCAAAATGTTCTTACCTGCTGGGTAGAAGAGTCTTCTTGATTCAACCTTTTCTTCTTAAATAAAAAAGGAGATGATGCACTTTAACCTGTGATGTCATTCCAACGGTCAGTATCAAAAGACAATCTGGGCATTTTTGGAATGTGAGATCAAACCACGTTCTGAAGCTCTGTCTGATAAAATAATTAATGATAAAAGAAGGAAACTGGCTGAAATGGCCATCACGCTGCACCATCTTTTTTTTTCCTCCTTCCTACAAGCCCCAGATGCCAAACCTTGTTCTGGTGTAGCTTGGAGCTGCACAAGGATATTTTCCAAGAACCCAGGGGAAGTCCAGAAATGCTGATGCTAAAATATCACCTCTGTAAGAGTGCCCCTCCATATTACCTCCATGTCAGTCATATCCCCAGCCAGAACCTGCTCTGACCACCAGTTGTGATCACAGCAGTGAGTCAGGAACTGTTCTGATGCAAAGTTTAATGGAAGAATTCATGTGAACAAAGCTAACATTGTGTTTCCCTGGAATGCATTTCAGTGGTGGACTTGGCAGTGCTGGGTTGATGGCTGGACTTGATCTTAAAGGTCTTTTTCAACCTGAGCAACTCGGTGATTCCATGATTTCCTCACAGCCATGAGCTAGAACTCAAACACAGTTAAATTTTCTCCTGTAAAGGCTGTTTGAACCCACGCCAGCCTTCCAGCTGACCCATTTTGCCCTGTCCCTACCAACTCCTTTCCCGCTTTTGTCTCTGTGTGTTTGTCAGGTTAGCTCAGTCAGCCAAGTGCCACCATTCTGGTGTTGTCCAACCCCTTTGCTTCCTGTGCTCTTTGCAAAAGTGCCAAATTCTCCTCTAACCTTCAGTGCCTGCACACAGCTGAGGCCAGGTGGGCTCGGCTCTGGCACAAGGCACATCTGAGATGGCTCCAAACGTTGGCTCTGGGTTTTGGGTGTGCTCTCATGGGTGACGTGTCTAACTTGCCCAATTTCTGCTGCCAGCCAAAGCACAAAGGCAGCTTCCAGCTGAAGAACCACGGGTGCCCAAGCCCAGCCCTGCTCCTTCCTGGGAAGATGCAGCAGCTGGAGGTGAAAGCGCTCAGGAACGCACTGTTCCTATCGACAGGTAAATACCCACCTCAGTATATCCATATAATACATGTGGATTTCTGAATGTGGCAGACTTTTCTGCAAGAAAAGCAAGTCCTCTGTGGCAGACCCCTGAACCTTGTAGGTCTGTTACTATTTTCAAAATCCTGGTAGCAATGCTTTGTCAAAGACAGGTAAAACAAGGTTGGAGAGAAATTAATCCCCCCCAAACCAAAATTTTTCTTGTATTACTTACAAGCAAATAACTCTTTGCCTGCCAGTTAAACAGATGAATGGCAGGGTGTAATCCTTCACCTCTTGTATGTGACTGCAACATGATCTTTTTCTCTTGGGTTTCGTGAAAGAGCATCACCAGGTGCAGGGGCAGGAGGCTGGTACAGGAGAGAAGGAGACGTGGTCTGGGACGTGCGCAGTGAAGTTTATATCGAGACCACGGAAAGAACTCGTGTGTATAAGACTGAGGAGAAGACTCCAACAAGTAAGAATGAACCCTGGTTCCCTCTTCCATATTCCCAGATTGTCACTGTCTTCAATTTTGGAAACAACTCCTGGTGACTGGTTTTTCAAATATTCCCATTTTTTGAGTGGTAACTGTTTATTAAACAAAAAGTAATAGATAAGTGTGAAGATAAGAAGTAATCCCAGTATAAAGAACCCCAAATATATTGCGTCTGTACCTCTCGATTTGACTTTAAACCACTGTTCCATCCTAAATGGGCCATCCTATAAATCCCATTGGAGTAACTCCACCTGTGTCAGCACACTGGGAACGGAGCTGCAGTGCTGTGCGCGCAGCAAACTCTTGTGTCTCACCAGGTCCTCCCTACATGCAAGTGACCATAGAGGATGTGCAGGTGAACTCTGGGGACCATGCCAAGTTCCAGGCAGTCATTGAAGGAACCCCTGAGCCCACAGTGTTGTGGTTTAAGGTAAGCGCAGACTCTTCTCTGGCTGAGAGGGAAGACTGTGGGAGGGACTGTGGTGCACTGTTCCACAGGGAATTTCTTCTCTTTCCTCCCACACCTCTCACACCGACTCTGGATCGTGTCTGTAGCGTTTGCTGACCCAGCTGTTCTCACTGAACCACCCTGTGCATACCACCCTGGGTTGTCACCATGGATCCTTTTCAGAGAGGGCAACCAAGGCGGTCGTAGGGACCAAGAGGAGCAGGAAGGGAGCCTGGTCCCACCTGAGTGCCACTGAGATGTGCGCTGTGGTTTGGGGGGCAGGGATGGAGTTGAGGGGTTCATTCCCATTGTCAGTGTGGCTTCTGGGCTCTGTACCTTTTCTGCAACTACTTGGTAAAATCAGTGTGACTAAGGACAATCCCACAGAGAGGAGAGAAATCATTATTCCTTAGGATATTGTTGTCATATCTGGCCAGAGCCTCCCTTCCAGGCTGAAGAGCCCCAACCTGCTCTGTCAATCTTCATCTGGAAGCTGTTACAGAGGACACTGACGCAACAGTACCACACCATGGGCAAACCAAGGATTTCTGAAATCATGCTTTGTGTCTTATCCTTCATTTCTTCCCAAATAATTTCTAATATCTGGCCCCTTTTAGCTCCCACCAGGCACTGAACTGGCGCTGCTCTGGAGTGATTTATTCCAAGTTAAAATTTTGCTACAGTTTAATTAAGGACAGCTCAGAAACAGACATTCTGTGTGGGAAAATAGGGTTGCACCACTCCACATTCTTGGCATTATATACATATACGTATATATTATATTAGATATTTTCATCTTGCACTTTGCTGTCAAAGGGACCTTTTGCAAATGCTCACAGTCTGCTCTGTGTCACACACACTCCATCCTGTCCCTCTCTTTGTTGTGTTTATGAATATACGGAATCACGGAATCACAGAATCATTAGGGTTGGAAAAGACCTCCAAGATCAGAGGCCAGCCTCTGACAGAACACCACCTTGTCAACCACACCCACATCCCATAGGTTCTTGAATACTTCCAGGGATGGTGATTCCACCCCTTCCCTGGGCAGCATTTTGTCTGTGAGGTTTGCTAATGTAAACAGTGTGTGTTGTAGATTTATTCCCGTATCTTGTTTCTTGAAAAGAGGAAACATCTGTTTCCATCTTGGCTTTTCCAGTGCCAAAATGTCATTTCCTTCTCTCAGGGCACTTCACTCCTGACAGACAGCGACAGGGTCCATCAGGGGAAGGAAGGAACAACATATTTCTTAGTCGTGGACAATGCTGCCTTGGAAGACGGTGGTGTTTACACCTGCGTTGCCAAAAATGCAGGAGGAGAGGTTTTGTGCAAAGCAGAGCTCGTTGTACGTGAAGGTAATGTCACCCTCTCAGCTGGGAAAGCAGTGCCATGCTCTTGGGGCAGCAGTTGCTTCCGCTGCCATGGCAATGTGTAATTTGTTGCAGTCGTGTTCTGGTACCTGTATGGAATCTGTTCTGTATTCCTGTATGGCATTTATATGTGGCCAGTATGGCAGGATCCAGGATAAACTCAAATCACAGAATCCCAGAATGGTTTGGGTTGGGAAGGACCTTAAATATCTGATTCCACCCCTGCCACGGGCAGGGACACCTTCCACTATCCCAGGTTGCTCCAAGCCCTGTCCAACCTGGCCTTGGACACTTCCAGGGATCCAGGGGCAGCCACAGCTTCTCTGGGCAATCCCAAACCTGTCTCATATTGACAGGTTCTGTCATCAAACGACCCCACTAAATTCTCTGTAGGAGTCTAGAAGACTCCTCTAATTTTTCCTGCCTTAAATTGTCCTGTAATAACTTTGCGCACTACTAGCAAGGCATTGTTGTCTCAACATTTACCCTTACGTTTTTCTTCATTTCCGAAGTTAAGAAAGACCAAGAGGGGAAGAAAGTGGCCACCAGGAGAAAGCTCCACTCCCATTACGAGGTTAAGCAGGAGATTGGAAGGTAAACGAATTTTCCAACTCTACAGCGTCACTGCCAGGGAATATCTAATTGTCCATCTGAGCTGCTGAGGCAGAGGTGGGTCCTGAAAAGTCTGAGGAGGTAGAAGTACAGGCAGAAGTGGGAGGGCAGCCCATTGCAGGTCTGCTGCTAATGGTTTCCTGAGGTTTCTGATAGAGGATGGGACCAGGCAGCTCCAACCAGAACAAATACAAACCAGAGGTCCCAGGATTGCTCCTGGTGTGGCTTCTTGGCAATGGGAGCATCCCAAGCCCATCACATCGGGTCTGTCCAGGGGATCCAAGTGCATCAGCACGAGGCTGCACGAGGCTGCATCACCTGCAACAGCTTTTCCCTGGATGGGAGCACATTGCTTCCCTTTGGAGACAGCCAGGAGAGGGCAACAGCACCTCACACACAGGAAAACGAGCTGCTTGTGCTGGAGAATTGAAGCACTGAGCAGCAGGGAGCTGTCAAAGGCCAGGATGTGGAAAAATCTCTGCCCAGGTGTGAACAGGGCTTGTCCTTTGATTCCCACACAGGGGCTGCTTCAGCTTCGTGAAGCGGGTGGTGCACAAAGGGAACAGGGTGTCCTGTGCTGCCAAGTTCATCCCTCTGCGCAGCAAAACCAAGTCTCGAGCTCATCAGGAGAGGGATATTCTTGCCTCTCTGTCCCACGACAGAATCACCAGGCTCCTGGATGAGTTTGAAACACGAAAAACACTGATTTTGATTCTGGAGTTGTATCCTTTTCTGTGCAGTTGTCTGAGAAGTACTGGGTAGAGCTAATTTATTAAATAACTAAGCAATTCACCTTTTTTTTGTTTTGTTTTTTCTGAGACAAAAGGGCACACAGAATCCTTCTCTGCACTGCAGGACAGCACAGCTCTGTGAGAGCTTCACTGCAGTCCTAGGCTTCTGCTGGGACAGAAAAATCATACAAGTGTTAATGAGTTATTAAGCACTAAAATTCTGTGCTGAAACATCTGGAAGTGCAGGACTCTGATTCTGTGAGATCCAGTCTGGATGAGCATGAGGGAAACGCAGACCAGAAAACCCAAGAGGTAGGTTTTATCAGGAGCGCTAAAATCTCCACGCTCCTGCTTGTGGGGGCACAGGTTTGGAGCAGCCCCAGTTCTGCAAGGAGGACGCTGCTGTAGCAGAGACTGTCATGACCACAGTGCCTTAGATCACCTCGTGAATTCTGCTGTTGGCTGGCTGGAGGTGGCTCCACAGTCAAAATCGGCTTTTCCATTCTGTTATCCCTTAATGCCACTGTCAGATGCTCCAACGAAGAGCTCCTGGACCGTTTATTCAAGAAGAGTGTGGTCACTGAAGCTGAGGTAATTTGTCTTTCTTGCTTGAAAGCCCAGAGTTGGTTCCCTCTGCATTTTCCTTGTGGAGTACGAGAAATGTATTTGAACCAGTGATAATCTGTCAAAGCAGAATCAGCCTTTAAAATCAGCTTCCATCACTAAGTAGGGTTTCTTTGGGGAATAACTAGGAACAGCCAGTGGGTTTGGCCACCAGCATTGCCTTCAGCCTAAAAAAAAAGATTATATCTGCTCTATTATCATAATTTCTTTGCTATCTGTCATCTGGAGCTCCTGTATTTCTACTTAGGAAATACTTCCACCAGTTTATCCCCTTGTAACTGTAATCTGTCTACTCCTTTTCTGTCTCTAAAATAAAAGCTGAAATTATGGTTTCAAAGGGATTTTTTTTTTTTTTAGATCCTTGGTGCTAAAAATTCAAAATGTTTCACATCTCCCATCTAGTACCAGGTGTCTCATATTTATTGGTAACATTTTTTTTTATTATTATTTTAGAAGTTCTCAGAGGGAAACATCATGGAATCACAGAATGGTTTGGGTTGGGAGGGACCTTTAAAGATAAATCTTGGTGATGTCAGGGACCCTCCTATTTACTGTCACTGTTAAATAATTGTGTATTTAACAATTGGTTAATAATTGACTCAATTCTTAGGTCAAATTGTATATCAAGCAAATTTTGGAAGGAATCAAATATCTTCATGACAACAACATCCTTCATTTGGATATCAAGGTAACGTGCACTGACAGGTCTGGCTTTTCCCAGCCTCTTGTTGGCCAGGGAAGGGCGTTCTCTGAGTTATTCTTACAACTGAAAATACTCCCTGCTTTCAAGAAAAATCCCTCCATTTATTTTTTTTTCCTTTTTTTTTTCATTCAATAGCCACTGAATATCCTCATGGTTTATCCTGAGAGGGAAGACCTGAAGATCTGTGACTTTGGATTTGCTCAGAGGATCACACCCGTGCAGCCCCAGTACAGCAAATATGGCTCTCCAGAGTTTGTTGCCCCAGAAATTGTTTCCCAGTCACCGGTGTCAAAAGCAACTGATATCTGGTAAATCTGTCATTTTCCTAAAAAGCTTTTTCAGGCCATCAATGGCCTGAATGTCCGTTAGCTGTTAATTAGTAAATGGAGCAGTGATAATAACACAGGAAACTGAAAATGAACACTGACAGTCCAAAAGCCACCAGGGCACTTTAAAGCTCCCTCTGTCTAATTTTTTTTCAGCCATAATTGAACTCTGATTGCCAATTAATGCAAAGAAGTGTCTTAGAGGAGATGATCTCTATTCCAGGCAGCAACTAGAGAGAATGATCCGAAAGAGCTTTCTAGAAAAGGCAAACAAAGTTAAAAAAAAAGAAACATTTTGAGTATTTTCCTCTATTTGTGCTTTAAAAATGGAGGATCATTTTAGAACAATTCAAAAAAATATTGAAGGGGAAAAATGAATGAAAAAAAACAACAGCTTTGGGGATTTATTTTGAAAGATAAGGAGAAGGTGATCTTGCTGTTCCAGGGTGTTTAGTGTCAGGAAGAGGGATTTGAGAAGGATGGATAAATATTGACAAACCTGACATTTGTGTTCCCTCTCTCCTCAGGGCTGTTGGAGTCATCACGTATTTAAGGTAAATAAATCTTGGAAACACTCCCTCAATAACCCTTTGTCCATCAGAGCCCTCCTGTACTTTCAAGGGAGGGATTTGAGTGGAGCATTCAGTCCATCCACAATAAGGACAATTTATTTTGTGGCTTCCTCCTCTCCCGGTTGCCCCTCACAAACATCGCAAGTCCCACGCATGGAGTCCCTCAAGTGTTTAAAAATCCCATGTACGCACTTGTGCTTCCGTCATGTGAACAGAAAACAGAATTCTAAAACCTGTCTCCTTCCATTTTATGGTGTTTTATGATAAAAAGCCTCACGTGCAAGTCTCCGTTTGCTGGGGAGAACGACAGGAAAACGCTTCTGAATATCCAGAATGGGGAAATTTCATGGACCATTCCTGATGTTGTTCACTTGAGCGAAGAGGCAAAGGACTTCATGAAAGGGATCCTGCAGCAGCACCCCAAGTGAGTGCCCTTCTGTGCCTCCTTCTGTGCAGAGCTGTCGGTGTCACATCCCAGCTCATCATTTGGTTTGAAAAGTAGAAAGCTGAGTGGGATGTGGTGCATTTTGCCCTAATTCTTCTTTATTATTCCCCATTGCCCAAACCGCAACTCAGATCTTTGCCAAATCGCTCTCTCTCTGGTGTGGTGACGTCCTCACTCCCTGCCTCCTCCAGGCAGAGGAGTTTCTGGAATGACACAGATGAGTGGGAAGAGCAAGGACTGCTACAGAGGGAGTTATGTGAGAATTCAATAACATTGACCACATTCATTAGGCAATTTCCAGTACAAAAGCTGGCTCGAAGGCCTGTTTAAAATTAAATTTTAATTTAATTTCTCCTCTTTCTGCCTGCTGCCAAAGCTGTTTTCACTCTGCCCACCTAAAGAGGCAAAGCCACTCTCGGGGCTGCTCTGGAGACACCTTGCAGAGGTGGGGATCTGTGGGGAGTGTCAGACTGAAAAAGGAGGATGGTTTCACCTCAGGGGAAGGAAACCTTGAGCTGGAAGCTGCTGTGTCTTGTTGGCTTCTCAGCTGTCAGCATGGGTTCAGCAGCACCTTCAGAGAGATCTTGTGGTTGCTGTAGGAGGTGATTTCCTACTAAAATGTTGATCTGTTCTCTTCCCAGAGCCAGGCCAAGTGCTTTGGACTGTCTTTCCCACAAGTGGTTCATGGTAAGTTTGTTCTGGTCCTTTATCAGTCAATTTTCCCCAAAATTCAATTTAAATCTCCCTGGTGCAACATGAAGCCATTTCCCCTGGGTGTATCACGTCAGTATAGAAAGGAAACTGGATTTGTAAAGTTATGGTTTATATGCCAATGCCTTAAATAAGGATTCTCCTGATTATTCTCTTAATAAGGAGAAGAGATAAAAATTAACAACAACAAAAAGGATTTAATGACATGTATTGAACAGGGCTTGCTTTTATCATAGAAAAGGTGATTCTGTCTGCAATTTAACTATGAAAGGACTGCAGCATTTGGTCCGCTGTAACTTTCCTAAATTAAACAAGTCTGTAAGGAGAGAATCCTAAGAAAAAACACAAAAACTTCTCAGGAAATTAAGTGATTTTTTTAACCAATGATTTTCCTCTCATTCCACCTGGCAGCATAATGTCCCCTTTGAAGCAGCTCATTTCATTAATACCAAACAGCTCAAATTCATTGTGGCTCGGAGCAAGTGGCAGGTGAGTTGTCCTTAATCTATACTGATTCTGTTTAGTTTTATCTATTTTTAATCGCACCTGAATCTTTGAAAACCTTTTGGGCTAGGGCAGTGAGCTCAGCAGAGATCTCAGCGTGCCTGGGAGTTGGAAGTAACTCCAGGAGAGAGTTGATGGATGTGTCAGGAATTCATTATCTAGGTGTTTACTGCCTGGAAACCCTTGCAGGTGCTTGTAAGGCGTGTCCAAGTTGGGTGCCCTCAGCTGCCTTTGCAATGGGAGCTGAATTACAGACAGGTGCCAAGAAAATGCCTTTTTCTTTTCCTGAAGTTCTCTAAAATAATTGGATCAATTGCCTTCTGAACACGCCAGTTTCTCTCTGCTGGCTGGAACGGGAGGCCCACCTTCAATTGAGATGCCGCACGTGGCAGAAGTGAGAGCACAGGGATCCCACCTCCTACACTGTGGCAGGGCTTCTGCTGGCCTAAGTCACTCCAGGCTGTATTGCAGTCGAAGCATTTAAGGCCATTTACTCCAGTGAGTCTCTCATTTGATGTTTTCCATCAAAAACTCCCTTCCATCCGCTTTGGGTGGCCAGAGTGACTTTGGAAAGTCAAGCAGGGTTGCGCTTCCCCTATTCACATGAGCAAGTGTGCTCCCTGAAGTCAATTTAATTTTACAACTGTGAACGAGGGAAGAGGAAGATTTGGAGAGCAAATAGCCTTGGACTAGTGACATGTACAGAGGGTAGCAGTGTCTAATTAAACTTATGGCTGTGGTGTTTAGGGGTGCAGGAGTTCATTTTGGTGTATTTGCTTTACCATGATCCCATCTCCTTGTGCTCTGTCTTGTTTTCCTCCTCAGCGCTCTCTGATGTGCTATAAATCCATCCTGGTGATGAGGTCCATCCCAGAAATCCTTGAAAGGACTCATGACAACAGCTCCCTGGCCATCTCCCGACACCTCATTGAGGAAAGCACTTCATCCAGCACCAGTGGCTCCTCTTCGGACAACGAGAACTCGAATTTCCCCACAAAGAGGCACTTTGGTTCCACCCCGGAGCTGCACTCACCCATGTTTGATGCCCCGAGCTACCCTGAGCCTCCGAAACGTGCGGGTGAACGGGAGCTCTCTAAAGCCTCCATCCCTCCAGTGAAACCCATGAGGAGGAAATATGCTTCCATTAAAGCTGATGTGGGGGACAAATCACCCACAGAAAGCAGAGAGCTCATGGCGAGTATTTTACAGGAGAAAGAGAAGGGGCTCCAGCCTGGCCTTCGAGCAGAGCCGTCCCAAAGAAGTGATGCTGCTGGAGCTTCATCTGTGAGGGCTTCTACAGAAAGCACATCGCTTCTGCATCAGAAAGAAAAACCAGACTCATCTTTACCTGATAAGGACAGAGTTGAGGAGGCTGGGGATGGGACAGAAAAGCCATCTGCCTGTGTTCCCAGGCAGAGTGTCATTAAAAGCACCTTCTACAGCCAAGCGAGTGAGCTGCCTGCAAGGCCGCCTTCCTCACCAGGCAGGGAGTTCAGAAGGCACCTGGACAGGGCCAGGAGGACCTTCCGGAAAGCTGGATATTCAAAGGTGCCCCTCAGTGGCCTCCGTGAACCCCTCCTTGAGCAGTTTGAACTGGAAGAAGAAGAAGGAGGAGGAGATGATCGCAGGGAAAGTCTGCTGGGATCCTTGACCAAATCTGCATCATTTGACACTGCCAGGAAGCCACCACACCCTGCCATTGCTGGTGCCAGCCGCAGCCGGTCCTTGGATGACTACAGGCTGAGAGCCTCCAGGTCACTGAGAGAACAAGATATTTTGGAGGAGGACTGTGATGTATTGTCCCAGGAAAGCTGCCCTGAAGGCAGTGATCACTGTGACATTTCTGCAGGGCCTGGCAAGGGATGTTCTGTGGATACAGCAAAGCAAGAGGACATCAGGAGAGGCAGCGAGGATTGCTCAGGGGAGAAGCCCTCTCCCTCCACACATTGTGAGGGGAATGGGTGCCCAGCTGCTTTTATACAACAGGCAGAGGGACTTGCAGTGTCACCTCACAGGAGTGAGAACAGGAAGCGCTTACTGAAGTCAAAAGCCACTGAGATTGAGGAGGACATTGAGTATTTGGAAGGCAAAAGCCCCATTTTGACTGCCCAGTGCTCAGACATGATGGCATCATCACCTCCAAAACATGAGAGCACGGAGGGTAAATCTTCCTCTGGCCATGCCTCTGACTCTGCTTCTCAGGAGGGCAAAGAGTTCAGTTCAACCCTCAGACAGTCAGAGACCACCCCCAAGTCATCTCCTCTGAGTGAGGGAGTGTGTCTGCTCCAGGAGCCTGCTCCCCCTGACATCCACCCGGATCTAACAGGTGGAAGCTTGCTCATCAAAAGGGCAGCCCCAGCCCCACCTTGGAAAGACAAAAGGCATAAACACTCAGATGAAAAGACATCTGCTCGTGGCATTGCCAAATCTGAACTCATGGAGCATGAAAGTTCTGCTGTTCCAACAGAACAAAGAGAAACTGATTCAGTGCGTAAAGACAACAGTCAGGAAACTCCTGGGAAGAGTGTCCCAGCAGCTACGGTCTTGGTGGGCAAACGGCCACATACCCTTATGGCTGATGAAGGTGCTCCTCAGAAGCTGAAGATCCATAAAGATGTGAGATCTGCTGTGCTGGAAGATGCAGGAGCAGCTGCTGCAGGAATCACTCCACCATCAGCCCATGGTGGTGAAAGCCAAGCGCACAAGAAGGCTCCTGTTCACGTAGACACAGCATCAGCCATCCTGGAGGGAGAGCAACTTGCTGTTGCCAAAATCCCACCATCAGGATCAGCACCAGCTCCGGTCTCCGATGGAGCACAGCAGGCTCACAGCAAGGAGGGACCTGCTGCTTGGAGGAGTAAAAGCTCAGCTGTCACCAAGGCTGTTTCCAGTTTGGCCCATGAAGGAGCTGAGCCCCAGAAGGTTCCTGAAGGCCACGGCACAGAGCCTGCTGCTCTGGAGAGCAGACACCCAGCCAGAGCTGTGTCCTCCCAAAGCACTGCCTCCCCTCAGGTCTGGGAGAGTGACAATCAAGAACGTCCAGAGGTGTCACTTCACGGGGAGATGAGATCTGTTGTGACAGCAGCTGGACAGGCTGTGGCTGCTCCTTTTCCCAAGGCTGGACATCGGGTGTCCGAGCAGCACAGGGCTGGGATTTCAGATGGTCTGGGGAGTGGGAGCCCAGGTGCATTGACTGCTTCACAACCACAAGTTGCTCCAGCTTCAGGCTATGAACTGGTATATGAGGAATATCCAGCGGTTCGTGGTGAGGGTGGAGGCATTGCCTTAGAAAGTGGAAGATCTGATGCTGGAAAAGCTGCCCCACTACTGCTCCGCAGGGATCACGGCCAGGAGCTGTCACATCACAGATCTTCTTTTTACAGTGACGAGGAATCTGCCGTGCTGGAGGGCTTAGTGGATGAGATGGTTTCCCTCTCTGAAGAGATGAATGTTTGGGCAGAGTCCGTTTCTGGAGAGAAGGAAAGCAGGAAGCACATTTCTTCTCGCAGAGAGATGTTCTACAAAGACAGCCAAGCACCCATGGACACCACCCATGGACAAGAAATCTCTGAGCAGGACGACTTTGCAGAACCCTATCTTGCTGTGAGCGAGGAGCCAGGAGTCCTGGAAGGGCAGGGAGCACAGACAGCTCCTCACGAATGTGAGCAGCTGGAGGACTTGGCATTTGTGACTCCCCCTTCCAGCCGAGAAAGCATTTCCTCAACAGAGAGCTTGGACATTGCAAAAAGACCCATCCACGTGCCAGTGATCAAGGACACGGGCAAACACCCAGAAGTTTCTCTGGTGAAAATCAAAGACCTGTCAGATGAAGCACCCAGTCATGTCAGCGGCCCTCAAAAATTTGACATCTCAGAGGTGGAGCCTGCCTATATGAATTTCTCAGATTTGTACGACATTGTCTATTTTCCATTTGAGTTTCTGAGCTACAAGAAGCCTTCGCCCAAACCAGTTCCTAGACGGTTCATGCTTCTTGGTGAGAGGGCAAGGTCCCCTCCTGCAGGACATCTCCATAAGGATAAAAGACTGTGCATCAGGGAACAGGAAGACAAGAACAGGAAGAACCGTTTGGAAATAACTGAGGATTCAAAAGCAACAAACTTGTTAGCCATGGGGAAAGGGGCAGAGAGCCATAAAGAAATGTACAGTTCCCAAAAGGACTCCAGTGGGAAGCAGAAAAGCTCCTTCCACACCAAGCCTGGACTCTTTAAGCCATATGCAAGGTCTCATTCAGTGGAGCAGTCAGTGGAGCAGAGCCTGAAGAAGAAAGTAAAAGCTTCTGTTGCCCATATTTCAAGAATCCTGAAAGGAAAGACATCTCCTGAGCCAGAGGAAGGTAATTATTTCACTCTGTTCCTTCACAGATTTGCTGCTATAACTGGGCTCTGCTAAAGCTGCCTTTTTATTTTTCTCCAGTATTTTTGAGGCTGTGGTTAGACTGGGATTGCAAATCTGGCTGTGGCAGGTTCTGAAATCAGCAGTCTCCACCATCAGCTCTCTGTTAGTGGCTGGCTTCATTAATCTGCTGACGGAAGGGGCTCAAATTCGCAGTTTGGGGTTGCACAGAAGCAGATCAGGGCTGGGTGATGCTTTCTCTGCTGCAGTTGTCATCTGACCATGGTTAATCACTAAGGTTAAAGTGACTGGGAGAAGCCGGGGAAGTCACCCCGGCTAGTGGACATCAGAATCTGCCCTTTCTTCTCTGCCATCCCTGGATATTCCCTGTTCTTCCAGGACACCGTTCTGTTTGCAGCAGCTGTCATAGCTTTCCCTGTTAATCAGAGGCTGGTTCGTAAGGGAACCTGTGACTGCTGAGCTGTGTGTGTGTGAGCGGCAGAGCTGTCACTGCAAGTGGATGTCGTGGGGCGAAGGATGGCCTTGAATGACTTCTCATCCTTTCTCACAGCAGAGTTTGGTGAGCTGGGAAGTGAGGCAGCAGAAAAGGAGCTGTTAATAGGGGCTGAAGGATCTCTGAAGAGGAAATCAGCACTCCCTTCATTCAAGTTGCCAAGCCTCATCCCGAAGGAGAAAGGTATTGCTGTGGCACAAGTCATTAGTTTGTTTTACCCCCAGAGGGTGATTCAGCAAAGCTGAACTTGCTTTATCCCTGGCAGGTTTCCCCTTGACTCCATCAGGAGCATCTTCTGCGGTCAGGTTACTGCCCCAGGATTCAGCAGAGCACAGGCAAACACTGGGAAGGGCAGTTGTGGGAGGCTGGCAACTCCTGGCCACTGTGGAGAAAAATCCCTGGACAAACATAGAAAAAACCCCGAGTTTCCCCTTTCCCATGGAGACAGAAGCAGATTTGATGCTCTGTGGGTTTTTTTCCTTCTTCCATATCCATCTTTCATGTCTCCTTTTCTCTTCTTGTGTTGTCTTGATCATAGAATCATTTCTATTGGCAAAGACTTCTAAGATCATCAAGTCCAACCATTCCCCCAGCACTGCCAAGGCCACCACTAAACCATGTCCCCAAGTGTCACATCCACACATCTGTTAACTTCCTCCAGGAATGGTGACACTTCCCTGGGCATCCTCCTCCAATCCTTGACAACCCTTTCCGTGAAGATATTTTCCCTAATATCCAATCTCAACCTCCCTTGGTGCAACTGGAGGCCATTTCCTGTTGTCCTATTAGATCTCCTCATCCTTGAAATTCCATAATTTATTTTTGCCCCCACATTTAGGTTTGGCCAGAGGAACATCCTTGCTGTGACAGGGTCTCTCTCTGCTCTGAGCTGCTCTGAGCTGCTCTGCCGGGCAATGCAAATATTCCCCATGGATTTTCCGAGATCCATCTGGACCTGTCACGCCAAACCCATGGGAGAACCTGTGTGCTCAGTGCCTGGGGGATTCTCCAAACAGTGGCCAAAGGCATGACAAACCATGAACCAGAAAAGTTCTTGATCCCATTAAGAATGCTTTCTGATGTCCTGCAGGGATTTGTTTCCCACAAAGCTGCCCTGGCTGTTCTGAATCCCTGCTTTTCCTCCTCTCTGCAGCCCCATCATTCATTGAGGAGCTCATGGACCAGGCTGCGGCTGCCGGACAGTGCGTGACCCTCTCCTGCCGGACAGCAGCTCACTCCTCCCTGAGCATCAGCTGGTTCAGAGGTGACACTGCCATCCCTCCAGAGAGTGCCTGACCTCGGCGACAGGGCTGCAGGGAGAGCTTTAAACACCTTGGGATCAATTTGCAGAGTACTCACCTCTCCCATCCTCTGCTTTCCAGATGGGATACCTGTCCAGAGCAGCAGCCGGATCCTCATCTCATCCACGCTCAAACACTTCCAGCTGTTAACGATCCTCTCTCTTACTGCTGAGGATTTTGGTATTTACACCTGCGTGGCCACAAACTCCCTGGGCTCAGCGTCCACCTCGTGCGTCATAAGAAAAGCAGGTGAGAGAAGGAGTAGCTACAGAAATAGGTATTTATGTACTTCTGCCCCAAAATGTGACCTGTGAATACCTTTGAGGTGAGATTTCTGCACAGGGGTGCAGAGGAAAATCTCTCCCTTGCTGTGGTCCAAAACGTTTGCTGTGTGGTAGTGTGGGACACACTGAGGGTTCGTTCCCTCTCCTTCATTCTATTTTCTCTCTTGCATTAAGAGACATTCCAAACCAAAATCTCAGTACTGAGTTTAAATTAGAGATGGCTACATTGCTGTTCCACTATATACATAGAAATACACATATTTATCTATAAATATTATCTGTAACTGAGACACACTGGGTGTCGAGTTTTGTATCCCAGCAGTGCTGCTGTGAATGCTCACGGGGTTTGTGCCTTCTCTCCCCAGAGGTTCCTCCCAGCCCTCCACCCCCTGACATCGTGGAGGTCTACAAGGACGGAGTGCAGATGGTTTGGAAACCTGTGGAAACAAACACCCCTGTCCATTACACTGTCCAGTGCAAAAGTGAAGGTAAAGTGCTGTCCTTATGCGTTGCAAGGGACATCTCGGTTTGTATGATCTCTTCACCAGCTGGATATTTTATTTTTATTCACAAGCGGCCTGATTTAAGTCCCTAGTTTAGAGTTAGGAATGGAATTCAAACAGCCATCATTTAGCCATCTAGAAGTTAGGGGTTGTGCTGGTTAAATCAGCCTGGAATTTGAATATTCATACCAAGGCTTTGCTAAAGTGTGAATCAAAAAGGGCTGCGTGGAAGCTACAACCAAAAAGCGAGCAGTGACAGGAGAAAATGCCTGGTCTGATACACAGCCCTGAGTAATCTGACAAAATTAGACACTAATGAAACGACATCATCCCAGACTCAAGACTTCTGTACAGTCTTGGTCGATCCAACAGGTAATTCATCCTCTGCTGAACAGCTGAGATTTCTTTTCCCATTGACTGTGGAGGACGCTTATGGCAAAGAGCCTGCACAAGATAACAAAAGCTTGGCAAAACTGCATCACCCCTTTGATATTCTCTTTCAACTCTTGATCCAGAGCCTGATGAAAGTCAGTGGATCATATAATCATAGAATGGTTTGGGTTGGAAGGGACCTTAAAAATCATCTAATTCCAGCCCTCCTGCCACAGTCAGGGACACCTCCCAGTATCCCAGGTTGTTCCAAGTCCTGTCCAATCTGGCCTTGGACATTTCCAGGGATCCAGGGGCAGCCACAGCTTCTCTGGGCAACCTGTGCCAGAGCCTCCCCACCCTCTGAGTAAATAAATTCTTCCTGACATCTAATCTAAATCTCTCTTACAGTTAAAGCTGTTCCCACTCATCCTGTCACTATCTGCCCTTGTCAAAAGTGGATGTTCTCCTGTTTAGTTACAAAAACTTTGAATCAAATCCCCAAGGCTGTTCTGCCTCTCTTGGGACTGCTTTGCTGTTGTGATTATGAATGTGATGTCTGATAGCAATTCCTGATGCAGTCACACAAACACAGCCCTTTGGATTCAGCTGCTCCCTGTTCCTTCACTGAATTCTCCAAACAAACAAACACTCCCTTCTGGATTAGCATCAGCATGGGCAGCAGCTTTTTCCTCTGGAGCTGGTGTGAGTCACTTTTCCTCCAACACCACCTTCTTTATTGTTATTCCTTTTGACACAACTGGAGGAGAGATTTTGGAGAGGATACAAACACAAGTTCTTCCAATTAGGAAGAAAAATGGGAAACAGCATCTACAATCTTCCACTGTGTTCTGTGTATTTGGCAGGAGCATGGAAAGTCCTGCTCTCCTGAACACAGGAGGATTAAGATAATCAGGAATAAATTCCTTGTTTTATCCATTATTTGGCAACAGGCTTTTGTATGCTGCTTCTGCAGATACTTTCCTCTATTTCTAAGCTGTATCTGCTCCTTCTTGCACAAACAGCCCCCAGTTCAACCAGTACCCTGCAAAGGCATTGGTACCTTGGGTTTGGGTGGGGAATTGCTGCTTATCCAGTGGTTTGAGGCACTCTGGCAGAGTTCATTTAAACAGAAGGATGGGATCAAAGTCAGGCAGTTGCAGGGAGTTGGGTTCAGCCTTCAGCACAGCAGCAAAATATGGGACACAGCATTGTGTGGAATGAATGTTTGTTGGTCATTTGCTCCTTCCCACCTTAATCCCATGAATAACAAGTCTAGAAAGTGCCTACAATTCCAGTTCCCTGGGAAATCATCTGAGTCTTACAAAATCTGAGTAAAACTGCCCATGTTTCAAACATTGGGTTTGCTGGGATGCTGGTAGTGAATGGATCTGTCCATGAATCCTGCACCTCATGGTCTCAATTGCATTCAGGACAGGGCCAACAGGGAAAAAAAAAAAAAAAAAGTCGTGATTTATTTTTTGTTTGGAGATCTTGATGGATATTTCCAGTAGAGTTTGGTGGAGAGTATGAATTAGATAAAGAGAAAAAATACAGGAAAGTTTCACCACTCCTCTGGAACAATATTGTCACAACTTGGAATTATTGGATCTAAACCAGCTGATTTTAGAGAAGAATAACACAGGCACAGCCCAAAAGTTGGCCATGGTAAATTGGTTTCTCCATATTCCCAGCACACAAGTACAGCTGGGGGGAAAGAAACCCCACAACAAAACCCCAGATCTCAAAAGACCTCCAAGCCATTGTGGCCGCCCTAAATGAGTCCTGATCTCTTTTCTCTCCTCCCTTGGTGAAGATGGGGAGTGGACAACTCTTGCTTCTGACATCACTGACTGCTGCTACTACGCCAGAAATCTCCCCCAGGGCTTCATCTACCACTTCAGGACAGCCTGCACCAGCAAGGCAGGGATGGGCCCCTACAGCAACCCCTCTGCCAAAGTGAGAATCACTGGGAAGGATCAGACCGGTAAGATCAAATGCCAAGAAAACTTCGGGGTTTTCCTGCCTCAAAACACTGCAGGCTTTTAGATGTGGGCCCAGAAGTCATGAGCAAGTGAATCAGTTCCACACAGGAATTGGCTCAGGGTTGTTCAGGGCTTTTGCATCGAAAATTAAATTGTTTTCGAATTATTTTCTAATTCTGGACACAGGGAAATAGGTATAAACATATTTGAAACCCCAATAAAATGGTAACGTTATGTAAATACAAACAATATGTAAAAATAGATAAAATTTAATAAAAAAATAAAGATCTGGGGACTGTAGATTACCTATTGAAGACACAGTTTTGATTTGAGATCATGAGGAAATGGGTCTTGTACAATAAATGTGTTACTGTAGGCATTTATCTACTGATACAAATCTGGCACTGGAGAAAACTCTGAACTTGCTTATATTACGGACTAAATCCTAAATTCACTTGTTAATTTCTCTTTTCTTGTGTTTTCCATTGGGAATTATTGTCCTTCAGTGGTGAATTTTCCAGCTGTATTTTGTCTCTGAAGCTCAATTTATTATTTTTTTTCACGTGTTGGACTACTCCGTACTACTCACATGTTTTTAAAATTAAGAGATTCATAACCCCACAGCAAATATATCCTCGTAGCAAAGGAATTGTCCTTTCTGTGAAGAAACAGGAGGATGGTCTAGCTGGAATTTCCTCCCAGTGGAGAGGATTGCTCTGTAAAAATCAGTTCACAGAGGTATTTTTAACTCACCCCACGTCCTCTGCTTTCCCTTTTCTCAGGAGTTGTTATCATATCTGTGTGTCCAGCATTACCAAGCAGATGCTTTAAAGGGATGCTTTAGTGTTTCAGGGACTGCTTGGACACAACCACACGCCAGAACCAGAGCAACAAGTTCCAGCTGCTGCCCTGAAATATCCAACCACAAGGAGTTTCCAATTTCTTGTCAGTTTTTACCACGCCCTGAGGACTTGTTGCGTGGGAAGATGAGAAACAGTGACTGAGATGTTTGATATCATAGCACACAACACAGAATCGACCTCGTTCTGTCGGGAATGGCCACACCAGGAAATTTCTGTGTGGACAGAGCAGAACCTGCTGCATTCCAATAGCGCTGGGTGCCACAGCTGGGAGCCAGCAGCAAAGGCACCTGGAGGAAGCCCTGCTGTCACCCTTGGGTTGTTCATAGAGAGCAGGGCATGATGCAGAGAGGCTCCAGTTTCCACACAGAGCTGTTTTCCCACATAACTCCTGACCCTTTTTCTCTGCAGAGCTTCGTGCTGCCATGCAGGAGTTCCCACCAGCTGCCTCTGAAGAAGAAAGTGAAATGATCACACCTCCTGAGCCCTTCCCAACCTACCAGACCTACGCCTTCCAAACCGAGATCAAAAGGTAGAGAATCCAACTAAGCTCCCAGAGGGAAACTGCATGTGTGATGGAGCAGCTCTCCTATGAGGAAAGGCTGAGAAAATTGGGATTGCTCTCCCTGGGGAAGAGAAGCTTCAGGGTGACCTAACTGTGGCCTTGCAGTAACTGAAAGGAGCCTACAAGAAAGATGGACAGGGATTTTATATAAGGGGATGTAGTGACAGGACAAGGGGATGGCTTCAAAATGAAAGAGAGTAGGTTTATATTAGATATTAGGAAAAAATTCTTCGCTGTGAGTGTGGTCAGGCCTTGGCACAGGTTGCCCAGAGAAGCTGTGGCTGCCCCATCCTTGGAAATGTTCAAGGCCACGTTGTTTTACCACTCTTATTGTAAAAAATTTCTTCCTCATATCTAGTCTAAATCCACCCTCCTTTAGTTTAAAACCATCACCCCTTGTCCTGTCACAACAGTTGTGCTGGACAGCAGGGCAGCCACTCAATTTATCATGAAATGAGCCCAGGGCTAACCAAGTTTCCTGTCCTTGCCGCATCAACCTTTGCAGCCACCATTTCAGTGAGGGTGTTGGGACTCAACTTTTTCTGCCTAGAAGAGAGACACTGACTTCTGTTGCCAACAGGGATAGTTCTCTTGCTCTCTCCTCTCTCTCCAGAGAAGTTAAGCTTTCACTCCTGTAATCTGAAGTGACTGTAGGGTTTAAAGGCACAGGAGGATGTGCAAACTGTGATAATAGATGCAATAACTCCCTATCAGGGACAGATGAAAAGCACAGCACGGGATCCTGGTGGTTTTAAAGAACAGAAGCTCCTCTGGCTCTTCCAGGAGCAGCAGAGAAGTTTAATGTGCGTTTAATGTGCCTTTGTGTCCCTTTGTATCAGGGGCCGATTCAGCATCGTCCGGCAGTGCCGGGAGAAGGTGAGCGGCAAAACTTTGGCCGCTAAAATCATCCCGTACTGGCAAGAGGACAAGCAGGCTGTGCTCCTGGAGTACCAGGTGCTGAGGAAGCTTCACCACACAAACATAGCCCAGCTGAAGGGAGCCTATGTCAGCCCCCGGCACTTGGTGCTGATCCAGGAGATGTGTGTGGGACCAGAGCTGCTCCACTCCTTGGCATTACGGTAGGAACAAGAGGGAAGTGTTTTCCAGTCAGGGCTGTTGTCGGGAGGAAAACACTTGTTGCTTTCTCCTGACAAACTGGATCATCCCTCTCCATCTGTTCCAGTGTGGTGTCATTGCATGCAGGATTTGTAAAGCATTTGTTCTGCTACTTCCTGTGAGATAAAAGAACTTACTTGAGTTCCCTACAGGGTTGGGGTAGGGGACAACTCGGGGCCACCTGGTTGAGATGTTGAAAGCAGTTTACAGTGCTGGGTATGAAACCCCATCTCCCATAACATGGAGGCTACTGTGGGTCAGGAGAATTCGCTGTTTCTCACAATGGCAGAAAACGGATCTGCTGAAATCCTGTGGTTAAAAGAGAGGGCATAGCTGGCATCCAATCTGCATTCTCTCTTTCAGCTCTGCAACTTCCCAAACGTCTTGCACCTGTAAACCTGACCCACAGCATGAACCAGCCTCTCCGCATACAGCAGATTTGCTAAACTGGAGTTGTTTCTTCTTGACTCTCAAGGGCCTGATGGGATCAGACACCCAGGGGAGGGTGACAGTGGGTGTAGAAAAGCATTTCTGGGCATGCAGAGAGGACACCTCTGTTTTCTCCCTTTCTCCCACCAGGACATCGTACTCAGAGGTGGAGGTCCGCGATTACCTGTGGCAGATCCTCAGTGCCACTGAGTACCTCCATGCACACAACATCCTGCACCTGGACCTCAGGTCTGAGAACATGATCATCACCGAGCCCAACCTGCTGAAACTCCTGGATTTTGGGAATGCACAGTTCTACTCACCAGAAAAATTTATTACCATGGACAAATGCTCGGACTATGTTGAAACCATGGGTGAGTAGAGTTCAGTCACAGCCTTATCTGCAATCTGTGATAAACAGAAAGACACAAACATTGGGCAAGACAGCAGCTGGTCCCAGCAAGGAAAACCTTCCAGGTGCTGCTCTCCAGTGCCAGTGCGAGTTTGGGGGAGCAGCGAGTGGTGACAGCTGTCCCACTGCAGACCACAGGGGACAGAGCTCACACCAACGCCGCTCTGGCAGGGATCCATGTGGCCATTTCTCCAGGGATAAAGCATTGCCGCCATCTGGCCAGAGGTCCTCATGGTTTCAATGCAATCAGCATCCACGTGGGAGCCCCATCCCAACCAGCTCCCTGTCCTAGGAGCTGCCTTCTCTTCCCTCTTGGGAATGCAGCAAAGCTTAAAAGCATCCACTGATTTTGTGCTGCTCTCAGTGTGTTGGAGAGGAGCTTGGCTCACACCAGTTTGCTTTTGCAGCTCCAGAACTGCTGACAGAGCAAGGAGCCCTTCCCCAGACTGATATTTGGTCCGTTGGAATCACAGCCTTCATCATGTGAGTCAGTTGGTTGTTCCCTGCCCTGTGAGTGGCTTTAAAATCACAATTTCAGATTTAATCCCAGCAGTGTCCCCTCTCCTTGGCAATGCCATGGAAAGCTGTAAGATGGAGGAGATGGATGGGCAACCTGTGCCAGGGCCTCACTTCCCTCACAGGGGAGAATTTCTTCCCAATATCTGACCTATAGCTCTCCTCTTTTAATGTAAAACTGTTCACTCTTGACCTGCAACTATAAGCCCTTATCCAAAGTCCTTCTCCAGCTCTCTTGGAGCCCCTTTATTTACTGGAGTGGACTCTAAGGTGTCCCTAGAGCCTTCTCTTCTCCAGGATAAACAATCCCAACTCTCACAGCCTTTCTTCATAGCAGAGGTGCTCCGTCCCTCTGATCACCTTGGTGGCCTCCTCTAGACTCGCTCCAACAGCTCCACATCCTCCTTATGCTGGGAGCCCCAGAGCTGGAGGCAGCCTCATCTTATCAATTCTCTTCTTCTGGGGCAGGCTGAGCGCCAACTACCCCGTCAGCTCCGATGCACCCTGCGAGTTCCTGAGAACAGCCAGGAAGGGTAAACTGAAGCTCACGCGGTGCTACGCGGGTCTCTCCGGGGGAGCCGTGTCCTTCCTGCAGAGCACTTTGTGTGCAAACCCCTGGTAAGAGGCTGCCTGTCCTCCCAGCAGCACAGCTGCTGCAGATGCTGCATGCTGCCCCTTCTCTCCATTTGTAAGGAGCCTCCTCACCCAGCACGGATCCCTGACTGCCCCCTCACCTTTGTCTGTCCTAGGGGAAGGCCGTCAGCCTCCGAGTGCCTTCAGAGCCCGTGGCTCCAGGAGACAGGTTTGGACAACAGGCAGCAAACACTGATCACCTTCCCCACCACCAAACTGAGGAATTTCCTCATGGAACGGGAAAAGAAGAGGGGCCTGCTGTGCTCCAAGTACGGCCTCATGATTGCACAGTGACGTGGATGTGGTGATGGATTGGAATTGCCTCCCAATGCCCTCCTGCACTTTCTATTTGGTACCAAACCCTCCTGCCAAGTTGCTGTGCAGCAGCTGAGCTGGGGGAGCTGCTCTGTGCCCAGCCCCACTGTTTTATCCACGTGTCCTGCCTGCCGTGGGCTGTTTCTGTGTATGTGTGACTCGGGGTGGGGGATCTGGGCCACTGGACAGCGAAGGCAGCAAATCCAACAGTGACCTTGTAACATGCAGATGTTGTACCACTAAGAGAGTTTGCCACTTTGAAGCTGAGCTGATCTTCCCCAGGGAGCAGGGACGTAGCTGCCCAGAGATGTGGCAGCAGTGCCCCCGGCAAAGGCTGCGTGTTTTAATTCTTAAACAAAATCCTGAAATGTCACGTTCCTCTTTGACCTTCAAACCCTGCTTTCCTCTGCAAAGGATGGTGTTGGTTGTGTCGTGGCTTTGTACTCATAACCTCAGTGCTCCTTAGAGTTTCTCTGCAGTGATAGATGTATCTGTTGGTTCCCCCAGTTTTTGGAGGCTTTCTCAGAGCTGTGTCTGGCTGTTTAGAGGAAGGAGAACAGGAAGACAGTTCCTAATGTATTACAGTTCAATAAGCGAGGCTGTTTATCCAGGAATGCTCTTTCCCAACAAGGTTTACCCATATTGTTCCAAACCTGAAGGATGGAGCATCGTGACTCCTTCCCTTGCTGAGCAGGCAGAGCAGGAATTGTGACCGAGAGCAGAGGAGCTTTCCCTGTGCTGTGGAGAGCAGGCACCGACCCAACAGATTGTAAAACTTGGAATGCTGAAGTAAAATTGTCTTCACTGTGGGCTACAGGAGAGAAACCCAAGGGCTCAGGGCCAAACTCCATGCTCAGTTCTCTGGGGGGAGAGGGGGAGTTACACGAGACAGACACTGCAATGAGAGCTGCCCCCCCAAGAAACCTTTCAAGACTCTGGATTCCATCCTATTTGACTTCTTTTACAAATCCAGGTTTTTGTTGGCACAGGCTGGTTCTTTGCTCTTGCTGGTGCACTTTGGGATGGAAAGCTCCGTGCCAGGGAAAAACCTATCTAAACATAAAACTTAATTGTAGATTTACTCATTTGGAGCTTTCACACTCTTCCATATATGACTTTTTTTTTTTTTTTTGCTTCTCACAGCTGCATGCATTTGAGCATGTCTGAGGTCTTTTATAGACTCAATATTGTTTGGTTAAATAAACCATTCTGATGAGCAAGTAAAGCCAGGTTTTTCTGCTGAATCATTGTCATTATTTTTAATATATCCCTTCCCCAGTCCCAGTCCATATTTGAGCAGCACACATCCCTCACCCCTCAACTCTGACCTGGGGTCCTTACAAGTGATAACCAGTATACACCATGTATAACAAGGGAACAACTTCCACAAGTTGTAGCAAGACATCCACACAAAAAAATCCTTTTCCTAGAGCTTGGAGTGAGGACATCACTTGGTCAGGATGTGAGGATGGCTCTGAGCTGCCCAGCTATCCCAAGGCATTCCTGGGCATGGTTTGGAGGTTGCATGGACCAGAATGTGAGAAGGGCTTCAGAGGAATGAACCCATAGGTGACAAAAAAATTGGTGAGAGCTGTAGAAGGAGCATGGAAGGAGTGAAAAGGTGCTGGAATTGCTAATGGAAATATTAATTGCCACAGTCAAGCCTTAGAGGTAGTTTTTGTTTTCCTTGGTTCTGCCACAACAGTTTGATAGTTTCTGCCTGAATTTCTACCACCACCACGAGGTCAGGACTAACAACCAGTCTGGCAGGCTGGGATAGTTGGCCCTCAACACACAGTTACAACATCACCCTGCCCTTTGCAGAACAAAGCAGAATCTGGATCTGATGTTTGGATATGTGTGAAAATGTTTGAGTTTCATTCCTCGATCATAGAAAGTCTCCAAAGTCCAAGGTTAGTGTCAGCATTAACATCAATCCACTCTTCTCCATGCAGGAAAGGCTAGGATTTAACTTCTGTAAGGAAGTGGTCAGAGCCCTAATCATTGACGGGTAATAAAGCAAAGCAGAGCTTGTAGAGCGAAGTTTTATCCTGCATTGATCCAGCAGATAAAATACATGTTTGAGGGCTATAAGGTCACAGTGGCTGTAGCCCATAAGGGTTTGAGGCTGCTCCCTTTGGGGGCCTCGTCAGATACAAGAAGGGGACCACAGACAAGACAATTTGAAAACCCCAAGGGAATTCTAACATTTCTGGAGAGGCTATTTGCTGCTCTCTGACACTCCAGGGGTTCACCACAAGCTGATGCCATCCTGCCAGTGATAACCTCATGTGGAAAATAAATGATCAGGTGCAGGGTATGACCAGACAAGCGCATGGACCTGTCACCTATTTGTACCCACCAGCCCTTTTCATGCCCTTACACCTCAATCTTCCTCCCCAAATCACCTAAATCCATCCTTTATCCCCCTTCGGTTCCTCCCCAAAACATCATACTCTAAGTCCTGTGCAATTCTAAAATGCTCTTCCCCTACACACCATAGGATGTCTCCCCTGCCTTGACACAATCCCCACTATCCCAGGTGGTGATCCAGAGGGTTGTTCCCAATGGCACATCTCTGTGGGAGACATGCTGGGACTGTGGGGCTGGTGGCTCTGCTGGGACAGCCCTGAGAGGGACCTGGACAAAATACTTGATCCTTGGAAGCCCCTAATTTGTGTTCCCACCTGCCAACATGGCCCTGTGCTCCTCGGGGCTTGTGCAGATGAGTTTCCAATGGGCTGATGGCCACTGGGATGGGGCTGGGAGTAGCCTGGGCACGTTCTGTCTCTCTGTGCAGATGAACTTCTAACCCACAACCCAACACAACAATGGAGCAGCAGCACATATGAAGGAGGTAAAACCAAAAGCCATGATAAACATCAAGCAAACAAGATCATATCAGTGTTGGCACTGCACGGATGTGATAACCACGGGGTCAGACAATTTCTCTCACAGGTAACACCAGAACAAACAGCACCAGCAGGACTCCCCAAGTTAGAAGCGTGGCCGATATCGGAACCGAACGTCGCGGACAGGCTGCATCGTCCCGAATCCCCAGCGGCTGATATCTATGGCTGGGATCTCCTCCTCCTCATTGACCAGCTCCAGGTCAAAGTGACTCAGCATTAAGAACACAAACAGTTTCATTTCAGCTGTAGCGAAGAACCGCCCGGGACAGGTGGAAACTCCTGCCCCCCAAGGCATGTTGACAAATTTCAGCTTCTTCCCGTTCCTGTAGAAATCTTTCTTGGTGCCGTCTGGGTTTACGAAACGGTCGTACTTAAATTTGTGAGGCTCCTTGTGAATTTCTGGATTCATCTGCACGGAGATGTGTGGGAACAGAGCCACCCTGTCCCCCTTGCGGAGGGTGACCTCTGTCCCACTGCTTGTCCTCAGGTGGGTGTCCTCAAGGACAGCTCTGACCAGCACTGGGGCTGCCACCAGCCTCAGGGTCTCCTCCAGAGCACTGTCCAGCAGAGGAGTCTGGTTCAGCATGTCCCTAGTGATGGCAACTGGGGGGCTCCCTGCCTTCACTTCCTGCCTGCTCTCCCTCGAGACTTTCTCCACCTCATCTCTCACAGCCTTCAGAGCCTCTGGGTGTTTCAGCAGATACAGGAGGAGCCAGAAGGCAGTTGGGCCCGTATTGCCTTGGGATGCCCAGAGGAGCATGAACATGAAACGATCCCGCATGTACTCGGGGACACCGTTTTCTGCCAGAAGTTGGTCTTGATCACTTATCCACGCACTGATATTGTCCTTCTGCCAGGCCTTCTTCACAGACAGCATGTTCCAGAAGTGCCTCTTTAGCCGCTCAGCTTCTCTTTTGTCCTTGGGAGGCAACAGGGCAAAGGCCAGGCGAGGGAAAAGGCGGTCGTACTTCCGAAACTCCTGGAAGAGCTGGTTGGAGAGGAGGCGATCCTGCTCTTCAGCTTTCTCCTTACTTGCCCCTCGGGGTGGCTCCGTGCCATACAGAGCCAGGTACCCAGCTCTGAAGACGATGTTGTAGCAGTAGTGGAAGAGGTTTTCCTCCTTCCACACTCGCTTCTCCTCTCCTGAGCTCAGGTTGAAAAACATCACCTTCCGCAAGTTCTCCATGGTGGCTTGTGTGAGGACACTGAGTCCATCTCCCATCAGGTGCTTTGTGCTCGATGCATGAACTATGCTATGAGTGGCTTCAGTGGGCTTGTAGCCAAAAACCTGCACAACCAGCTGAGTTGCAGAAGTCCTGAAGTCCAGTTTAGAGCGTGATTCCTTCACGATGCTGCCAAAACAGAAGGGATCCATCACGAAGGTGAAGTAATAGCCACCGATCAGCACCGTGAAAACATCCCCGTGTTTCCTCTGCATCCTTTTGAGAAACTCCGAGCTGTCCTTCCTGAATTCCAGCAGGTAGCCCAGCCAGGGAATGGTACCTTTATCCAGGGGTGGCTCATTGGGTCTCCGTCTCCGAAATACACCCAGGACATAGAGCCCACCGAGCAGCGATGACACCAAGGTACAGAGGAGAATCACCCAGAGCACCATGAGAGCTCTGTGCCCGCCCAGGAGCTGGGATTAGAGACAGGTTGGAGCAGCAGTGTGGATTTTATTCCCACCCCACAGCTGATAGGCAGATGCAGGCCTGACAACCTCTGTCCTCATTGGCAGCGAGTGTTTGCTTTGCCCCTGCAGAGCGCTCCGGTATGAACTTGTCCCTGGATAAACAGAGATTTTTAAGGTGGAAGGTATGTTGTAATCTCATTGGAGCACCCAGGTGGTATTAGGGGTATGGGTTTTGGCATGAGGCAAATTCCCTTCTCAAGGCTGCACAGAGCCCAGTTTTCTTAAGGAAAATGTTCCGAGAATTCCTCTCTGTGATTTCTGCCGTTAGGACCAGGCTATGGACGCAAGCTGAAAAAATGAAACTAAGAGTGAATGTGGGAAAGGCTACTGAAAATGAGCACAGGAGCAAAGGAAGAGGGTCACAGCTGAGGCAATTTGGTCTCAAAAGCCAAGGGAAGGAAAAGGCTCTGACATTTTGACATTCACCATGACACACAGTGTCCCAGGAGTGCTTTGCCAACGAACAGTGCAAGTGCTACTGCTCTGCCTGAGGGCAAAGCAAAGCAGCTGAGCTGCCCCATGACTGAGGAGACCTTGAGTCACCGCCTTTGCTTGGTATCAGATGAGTCAAGAGCCTGCAAATGTCCCACCCACGCCGCAGCTGGAGGGCAATGCCCAAAAGGACCACAGCACTTCTGCTTTATCCACTCTCCCTTCTGCTTCTCGAGCTCCCCAGCTCCCCTCTCTCCAGATGGGGTTTGGGGACAATGCCAGAGACCCCATGTCCCACCTGGCACTGCTCCTGTGGGTGCTGCCACCCTGATCTACCCAGCTTGTCCCAGCTACTGGTGCCTAGACCTGTTCAGGCACACAGGATGGAGAGTGACATTAACTCCCCTCTATTTCCTCCACCTTTGCCCTTCCTCTGAGTATCCTGTCATAAGTTTTCCACAGTCCCAAGAGCCTTTGTCTGGGATCACAATCTTCACCTTCTTTTTTGCTTCCCAGCTGCTGTCCCTTTCCATATTCCCTCCAGTGACCTGACCCATGGAGTGAAGGCCACATCATAGCATCAGCTAAATATTTATTTTTGCTTTGTTTTGTTAAGGAAAGCTCCCAGCCTTACGATTTTGGAAAAACACTGTAGCAATGTAGGGAAGAAAAATAACAGCAGTGATCAACTCAAAGCCCTTCTCAGTCCTGTAACCTTATGTAGCAAAAAAATTTGGTGATGAGTGCTTTCTCTTAAATTAGTAATTTTATTTGTACAATTCTAGGCAACTCCCAGGCTTAATAGGTTTTCAGGGTGGAAAGAGACCATTTAAGGTTCAGGAGCATTTGGGGTGAACAATGCCTTTAAAATAAAAGTCAGCAAACTCAGAACCTTGAACTTCAAAACTGTACTGGGTAATAAGGATTGGCCAACAGCTCCCTGTGCTCTTCTGTTCAGGCCATGCTCTCACTCTGTGGTGTTGCAAAGCTGATGTTTGTGTTACAAATGGTATCCAGGAATCTTTTTTATCTTGTAAAACCAGATCTTTGGAAGGTAAATACCTCCATCACTGTTCTGAGCCCACATTTTTTTTTTCCCTTTCCCACTGGTTGTTATGGGGTTGAACTTTGTTCTGATCAAACTGATCTCAAATCAGTTGATGATCGAACTCACCTCTAACCAAGGCTCTGCCCCTTGGGAAGTCACAGTTCCCTGCTCAACAGACTTGAGTGTGGCACAGCTCATCATGACAGAGAATAACTCAGTTTTGAGGTGCCCAATCCTTCCTGTTGTCTCTCCTGGTGGAAAATTAGATTATCCCAGTTAAATCATCTGACAGAGGGTAAGAGCCAAGAGAAGCAAAGCCACTCCCTGGCTGTGTTTCTGGCCTTTTGGATGAGCATGGAAATCCACTCCCCAGCCCACGTCAGGGAGGAGGAGAATTTCTCCTCAAGTTTGTTTGCATTTTTTAAGGCACACCATCAAGATAACCTGCTCCTTTATTTACCAATCCCTCACATACTCCAGATGGGAACTGGGTTTCTTCCACAAGCATAAATCCAGGACAATCCTTTCACAATAATTCCACTTGCAACAGAAACAGATCCCACATGTATTTTTCCAATCCCAATATGGAAAGTCCTCATCTCGAGGCGGTTGCTAGGATGAACTATCTGGTTACACAGTGTTGTGGGCTCACACGAGCTCCATCATGGGCAGGACCAGGAAAACACAGCATAGAGGGCACACACATAATGTAAATAATGTAAATATTTATGATGCATTTGTGATGCTCAACATTTCTATCTCAGCTGTGTATCTGCTGCAAGATGGGCTCGTCTGGGAGTCCTGGATGTGAAAGAAGGTGCCTCTCCTGAAAATGGCCTGAGGGATTTTCCACAGATATGCCCTGAACCGTTTCTTCACAAAAGCATAGAGCAAGGGGTTGAGACAGCAGTGGACAAAGGACAAGCTCTCCGTGATCTGCAGGGCATAGTCCAGTTTCCTACTGCTTTCACAGCTCCTGATCACACCGACATCTTGCAGGGAGTGGAGGATGAGGACAACATTGTAAGGACACCACAGGACGAAGAAGACTCCCACCAGAGTAAGGACTAAGGAGAGAGCTCTCCTGGAGCCAGGAATCTGCGAGGTGCTGAGGACACAGGCGATGCGGGAGTAGCAGAACGTCATGAAGAGGAAGGGGAAAAGGAATCCCAGGATGTTTTGAACCACCCGAAACACAACTTTCCAAAATAAGTGTTCCTGGCCATAATCCTGGGTGCACATGATGGTTTTGTTGTGGATTTGCCTTGTGCTGGTGAAGAGGCCATCAGGAATGGAGAGAGCTATGGAAAGGATCCACATCACCAACAAGACGAGGATGGAAATCCTCCATACTGTGGAGCTGTGAGGAGAGCAAGCATGAACGATCTGCAGATACATGTCCAGGCTCATGCAGCTCACAAAGAAGATGCCACTGTAGAAGTTCAGAGTGTACATGGCATTTAAGACCGGGCACAAGATATCCCAGGTGACCCACTGAGAAATGTACAGGGCCCAGAAAGGAAGGGTCAGAAGCAGGAAGAAGTCAGAAACCACCAGGTTCAACAGATAGAGCTCAGTCATTTTCTTCTTCTTCTTGATGTACATAAGCAGGACAGAAAACAGGAGGGCATTCCCAGCCATGCCAACCAGGAAAATCACGGTGTAAAATGATGGCAAGAACACCCTGCTGAAGGAGAGCACTTCCTCTTTGGTGCAGAGGCCATAGAGCCCATAATCCTCCTCATCCAGGTACTCGTACTCACTCGAGTTGGCCACATACAGCCACGTGTCTGTGGTTGTTGTCACCCTTGAGGTTGTGTTTGCCAAGGGCCTGCCTAGGAGCAAGGGAAAGGGATCAATCCATTAAGGAAGGAAGCATCACATCACAGAGGGTTTTTCCTTCATTTATAGAATCATAGAATGATTTGGCTTGGAAGGAACCTTAAAAATTGTGTCTGACCCCTGTCATGGGCAGGGACACCTTCCACTAACCCAGGGTGCTCTAAGCCCTGTCCAGCCTGGCCTTGGACACTTCCAGGGATCCAGGGGCAGCCACAGCTTCTCTGGGCAACCTGTGCCAGGGCCTCAGAGCAAAGAAATTCCTCCTGATATTTAATCCAAACCTACTCTCTCTCAGTTTTAAGCTGTTCCCCCTTGTCCTGTCACTCCATGCTCTTGTAAAAAACTGCTCCCATGTTTCTTGTAGGCTCCCTTCAGGTACTGGAATTTCACAGGTTTAAATTTCTGCCACTTTCTGGTGAGTATTGTGTGTCCTGCACTCCTACATGTACATATTAAAATCCAAAATTAATTCTGCCTTCCTTACACTGACACATAAAACTTGAAAATTAATGAGTATGGTTTCCTCTGACGTAAGTCACTACTTCCTCCTGACACCTTCACACACTTTTAGGGAAGTTTCTGCTCCAAATTATGGGACGTCCACCACCATAGCTCACTGTGAGCTGCTTATATTCACATGGATCATTACTGACAAAGCAGCATCTCAATCCTTGGTGAAGCAGAACCTGTCACCAGCACCTTTATGTCAGCAGGGCTGTTCCCAGAGGGGAAATGCTGAACATCTCCCTGGTCCTGCTAGGACACTGACCCCTCTCTGTGCCAGCTCTAGGACACCAAGACACAGATTATTGTAAAAGGCATTAGTAAGTGGAAAATACAGAATTCACAGAATCCCAGAATGGTTTGGGTTGGAAGGGACCTCAAAGAACAAAGATCATCTTGTTCTATGGGCAGGGACACCTTCCACTAGACCAGTCTGCTCATCCAAGGTGAGGATATGTAGGCATCAGAATTCAATCCTGAATTATGGTTAGAGGGAGAGATTTAGCTGGAAGAACATTGCTGGAATCAATTCTGCATGTGACAAGGAATGAGACAACCCCTGCAGTGGTCACTCCCTGGAACTGTGGGCGTCAGTGTTTAGACAGCTGCAGCCCTGATTTCAGGAAATGGTGGGTGATTGGGAGCCTGCTACTTTTGGAATCTGATTTTCAGGAGAAAAGCTGTCCCTGAGGAGCCCATTTCACACAGTGGGAGATGGGATTTGCCTGGTGCCATTGGCACCATGGAAGTTAATGAGGAGTTTTAAAATCAAGATTAATCTTCAGGCTCTGACAGCAAAACAGAAAACAGTTTTGCAAAGGATCGTGTAAACACCCCCTCCACCCTTAAACCACATTTTTTTTAGCCATGGCCAAAACTGCCTGTCTTTTCCCTGGGGTTCGTTTTCCAGCAATCCCACACAGGTCTGGCTGTGTAGCTCCAGACTCTCCTCGAGGATCTGTTTCTCCCTGCAGAGATCTGCAGCCACTCAGAAATGGGAACATGATGCTCTTGGTCCCTGGTTGTGCTGCACATCCCAAGGAGGACACATCCCATGGTGGCTCTGCAACTTTTAGGGATGGCTCCCTCCCCACAAACACCCAGGAAAGGGGAGCCTCTCCACCCCACAGGTTCAGAGTGGGTGTGCAGCTGTAAGGTGAAGCTCTGGACGTACCTGCTGTGATCCCATGGCTACGATTGCTTAAATACCCATTCCAGGCAGCTCCAGGCAGCTGAAAAGAAAGGGAAAATGGATTTGAGCTGGATTGAAATGTTTTCGTGCCCTCTCACAGTTCTTTGGCAAGTGCTGCAGGGCATTTCAGACATAGCAGCGGGAGAACAGGGATCTGCCAAGGGAAAGTGCCACAAAAAGACTTTTCTGGGAATGAGCTTTTTTAAATTTCTTCTCTGTATCATATTTTGGAGGAAATTCACCCTCAGCTGTAACTGTAGACCTTCGAGAGGAAACCAAATCCTGCTCACCCTGCTGATCACAGCAACACCAAAGGAGACTCCTAAACACCTTCCCCTCACACTCCCTGTGCTCACATCAGGCCCAGCCATTCCCAAAATTTGCATTTCTGGCTCTCTTCCAGTCCACTGAGATGCTTTTTCTCCCTCTGCCACATCTTTCTCCCCCCATATCAACCCAGCACTGGCATCCACATCCCCATCCCATAGCTCAGAGCACAAGAGAGTGCTGAGCTCAGAAATTACTCCCCAGCCCAAACTGGCTACCTTTCAAAAACAAAAGAGAACCTTGCCAGGTTTCTTGTGCAGCTGTGTCTACAAGCAAGAAGCAGAAAAGGCACTTACAGGAGCTTCTTCTCCTATTTCCATTCTGCCAGAGGCTCGAATCAGGCTTTTAGGAACTTCTTTCACTTGTGTAAGGGCAGAGTCAGGAAATGTGATATCAGTGTGACTTCTCTGGTTTTGTTTTGCTTTTCCTGGTGCTCATCATTGCTGGCAGCATTGGAGGAATGATCTCCACCCTCTGTGTCGGAGCACACATTCCTCTACAACATCTGCAACTGTTGCCAGCACTCAGAGTTGGAATTTGCCACATCAGGACTCCAGCGCCCTCTGCCATGGGTGCCACCGGGACCCAGCACTGCTCCTAAAGGAGCACAACGTGCTCTGGAAAGCAGAAATCAGGCACAGGAATAGCCAGAGCCATGGGACCAGCACCATCCTAGCACGCACAGGCTGGGTGGGAACACCCACAAAATAGTTTGAATTAGGTTTTTCTGGGATGTGTCAGACGAGCACACAGAGCAGCCACTCACTCAGAGGTAATCAGTTCCTTTCATCCTTCTTCTCTCCATTTTTCCATTCAAGCTTTCCCCTGTCCACCTTGATCCTTCTCTTTTCTCCACCCCATCTGCTCCCTGAGCAATCTATCCCTTGTTTCTTTTTCCCTTTTGTTTCCGGGTTTGCTGTATCCCAATCCCAGATCTGGCAACAAGGTCCCTCATGTTGTTTACTTTCTAAAAGCTTTAATTAATGGAAACATCTGGCATTGCCTGACAGAAGGATATTAAGGATTGGACCCACCTGGACTCTGCACCGAGAGGCTTCCAGACCTGAGACCCTGAATGAAAATCCGTGTGTTTTCCAGGAAAGCTGAAGAACCCATGTGAAACCTGGATGCTGCAAGATCCTCATCCCCTCCCAGAGCAGAAACGGCCTCTGCCAAAGGTGTTTCTGATGAAGCAGTTTATTGGAGGAATTTTAGAGCATCGCATCGGTGAGTGGTCACACTCCTGCTTGTTTCCTCATCTCACCAACAAACAGGGCCATGGGAACACCCTGGCTGTGCCAAGGTTTTCCCTGTGCCAGTCCTGGTGTGTCTTAAACATCCCAAACCACCACGGTAAAAACAGGAGAGCAGACCAGCAGCGATGGCCACAGTTCCCCACCCAACCTGCCCCGTGGTAGGTGGATTCACAGAGAGAAATTTATGCTGTTTTTACCCATTTCCTTGTTTGCCACCATCAGCTGCTGCTGCTGCTGCACTTAAAATGCACCCTAAAATAAATATATATGTGCAACACACATATTAGCAGAGAGCAAGAAGCCACTTGTAGAGCTGAGGCACTGGACACATATACAGGGAAGCTGCAGGTGACAGAGGTTTCATTAGGCCAGCAATTAAAATGAAGTAAGTTTTATGTTTTTAATTGAGTTTCTGCCCTGAAGCAGGGAATTAAATGTGCCTCTGAGAGTCACTGGAGAAAGTGGCCTTCACTGTAATTTATTACAAGATTTTAACTCAATTTGGGGGCTGGTAATTGCATAGAGTTTTTGTTTCCTTTCAGGCTGCAGAGCCCTAATGGCTTTGGCAATTAAGGTAACCAGATTAGGCGTAATGGGAAGCACATTTAGAAAGATGCAGCGCTTGTCTGAGCCACTTCATTTTCCGCTGCCCAAAATGCCACGTGTTGGTGGCAGTGACCCTGAAGGAGCAGCAGCTCTGCCTTATCACAGCTTGGAGATGGGGGGGCACAAACACCGCACAGGAGCACTGGGCTTAGGGACAAAAGGATTTATCTTTGCTGTTTTGCTCTGACGAGCTGCTCTCGGGTTTGGGAGAAGGTTTTAGGCATCTTTAGGATCCCGGTGGATTTTTCTTCTTCCTCCAGAATACAGTTGAAGTCAGGAGCAATTTCTAGGTTGTCTTTGGGCACATGTAAAGACATTAGCACACATCTTCGCTATCATTGACATAATTCATCAGCAGGAAAGTCAGACTGAGAGAAAGCCAAAACAGTTGTGGTTGTCCCATTCCTGGAAGTGTTCAAAGCTGGACAGGGTTTGGAGCAACCTGGTCTGGTAAAAGGTGTCCCTGCCCGTGGCAAGGGGTAGAACTGGATAAGCTTTAAGGTCCCTTCCAACCCAAACCATTCCATGATTCTGTGACATTGGGTGGAAGCCCTTCAAAGGGCAAAGTCAGAGCCCAGCTTTCACAGAATCCCCAAACGGTTTGGGTTGGAAGCAACCTTAAAGACCATCCTATCTGGTAGGAAAGATGTGCGCTAATGTCTTTACAAACAATTCCATGGGTGAGGGGATGGGTGCTAACGCTTTGAAATGGGTCTGAATGTCTCTGCCCACTTCGAGCCGAAGGTTTGTTACAGAGCCCAGAGTTTGGCTCCTGAACCAGACAAACGGGGCTGCACAAGCCTGAGTTTCTGAACTTTGGGGAACAGGACGGGTTTAAGGGGGACTACGTAGTAGGTGGTTTGGGAAGGCTGTACCTTCCTGGTTCCTCAGCAATGGGGAAAGGAAGAGGGAAACGTGCAGCCGGGAGTTTGGGATAAAAGGGGGCTGTGCCCTTTGAAACCTTGAGAGAAAAAGCTCCGTGAGCCTGTGCCCCAGTGGCTTCTCTCCCTTTATTCAGATTAAGTTGCAAGACTCTGTCTCCTTTTTAGACACTGGCTTTTCATAGAGGGATTTTTCGCACATGTCCCAACACCTTGCCATGGGCCCCCGCCCTTCTACTACCCCAGGCTGCTCCAAGCCATGTTCAGCCTGGCCTTGGACACTGCCAGGGAAGCGGCAGCCACAGCTTCTCTGGGCTAAACCTGTGCCAGGGCCTCACCACCCCATCAGAGAACAACTTCTTCCCAACATCTAATGTAAAGCTCTCCTATTTTAATTAAAAACTGTTCAGATTTGTCCTGTCACTCCATGGTTTTGCCAACCATCTCTCTCCATCTGACTCCACGTCACAGTGTGACAACACGAGTTTTTAAAGCAAAGACCAGGCAAACTGCAGAAGCCACCACTGGCTGTTCTTCCACCCTGCAGCCGATGCCAAACACCGATTTTGGGGCTAAACCAGAGTACGAGCCCCCGCCAGATCTCGGTACCGCGAATTCACGTCGGCCGCGAGTGACGCAGGGGCGGGCCCGGCCGGGCCCCGCAGCGCCCCCTGCCGGCCTCCCCCCGCCACCACCGCCCAGCCGCAATGCGGAGCGTCGCGCACTGACGTCACCGCCCGCCCCGCCCTCGCGCCCGTATAAGGAAGAGGCGGCAGCGGTCGCGCTCCGGATTGGCTGTCGGCGGGCGCGCCGTCGCGCAGCACGCTGGGAGTTGTGGTCCCAGGGGAGAGGCGGGGCGAAAGCGGCCAATAAGAGGTGGGGGCGGAGCCAGGCGCGGCAGACGCCGGCCGGTATCGGATCAGCGCGGTAAGAGTTGGGCCTGGGCGGGTGGGACCCGCGGTACATCCAGGGACGCATCCCTGGCACATCCAGGGGCAGCTTCTCGAGATGGGTGACGGTGCCTGGGCCTGGAACGGGGAAGGGTTCCCATGTGGGGTTAAGGTGCCTGGGGCTGGAGTGGGGCAGAGGCCCCATGTGGAGTGCGGGGACCAGGGGCAGAAAGCCGGAGTGCGGTGAAGGTGCCTGGGGCTGGAGTGAGGCAGAGTCCCCGTGTGGGGTGCGGGGGTCTGAGGCTGGAGTGGGGAAGGATCCTCATGTGCAGCTGGGCAGGCGGAAGGTGGCGTGGGGGTACCCAGGGCCTCCCCCTTGCCGGGAGGGATGCTGCGACCTTGTCACCTTCCCACCCATGGTCCTGCCTCAGTGTCCCCCATGGGTGACATCTCTCACACAGGTGCCTTGACCTCCCTGCTCGGTGCCTGCAAGGTCAGAGCATCCGGGCCGTGTGTTTCACCCAGTTTCCTCTGTCTTGTGCCTATCTTGGTCTGAGATGAACGTCACAGAAACTTCTTGTGGTGAATGAATTGTTTCACTTTTAGTATAATTTTCTTGTGTAAATCTCATTTCTGGCTGTCTCCACCTCTCCTGAGTGATAGGGAGCTCTTGTTTCCTTCTCTGAATGAGTCAGGCTAAAATTATAATTTACATTTAGCAAATAAGGGTGGCAGAGAGTAGTAGGCACAGGGAGACCAAAACCTTTGGCCTTGCAGAGGAAATGGTTTGTGTGTTTAATTTGAGAACCAGTCAGTCTGCTCACATGGGTGTGCACAAAATGCTGTGTAACCAGGGAGCACAGCCACCTTTGAAATGTCTCTTCTGCCTGTGGTTACTGGCCCCTGCTTAATGAACTTCCTCTTAGTTTATTCTGAGATCCTGGAGTCTTTCCATGTGTCCCCAAGCTCTGTTTTGCTGCAGGTGGAAAGCTGAACAATAACAGTAGAGATTTTTCTAGTGGTGTCACTGGCAGAAATTGTCATTAACTGAATGATGCTTATGCTGAGCACTGAGGAGGGAACAGGTCTTGGTGCAATCCGTGTAATTCCCAGCATGAAAAGGGAAGTTTTGGAGGATGGTCTCACTGGTTTGGTGATGATGATGAAGGTTCTGTGAGCCTTCACAGGGCTGTCGGTGCTTTTTATTTTCCTTGAGGGAAGGTGAGAAAAGACCTGTGCATGATTTCTCCTCCTGATGTGTCTCCATGCAAATCTGCAGGAATTTGGAATTATGTTGAGCTGGGGATAGGCTGTAGTGACTGAGGAGCTGCCAGGCAGGGCTGACCTTGTGCAGCAGCTCATGCTTCCCAACCCGAGTGCTGTGGCTGCTGCTCTTGGCAGGGATTGAGAGGGCAGAAGTGAACTTTGCTGAGGTCACAGCTACCATAAAGGAACAGCCTGCAATAGCCAAGTGGAGTGGTGAGGCACAGAATTCCTAAAAGGAAAGAGGGGCAGTGACCAAAGCTTTCTGTGGCTGCTTGTGAGCATGGTGGGGGGGTCACTGGGATCTGCAATGATGTCAAAACAGAAGGCAGAAATTTGTTGCTCTCCTACTTTTTTTGGTTTTGTCCTATTCTTACCTCTCCTGGTAAGCAACAATCCTGCTTCCTAAGGCTTCACTTGAATTGAACCATCTGTCCATGGCTCCTGTTCTTATATCTCACTACCTGGATATTTGTGACTGGTGGAATATGCAAGGGAGTTTTTTTATCCTAAAGATTCTCTTACTTTTGGGTTTCCAAAACATGAAGGGAGGCTTTTTGTCTTCACAGCCACCATGTCACCCAGCCAGGAATCTGTTTTCCCTGAGTATGAGACAGACACCAGCCAGACCTCGAAGCTGATCAGAAAATTTAAGGAGACGCCGTTTGTGCCCATCGGTGAGTTTAAAGAAATGTGTTTGCACAATCAATGTGGCAAACACCACCACTGTTCATCTTTTTCCTGTGAACAGGAAATTACTTAGAAATAACTTCCCCATAAAATCTGTCCCACAAGAAAGAGGTAAATTACTGAGGTCTGTTAAATAAAAAACTCAGAACCTACAAGTATAAGAAAAACCCCAAACCAACAATCCCTGAAAGACTTTTGAGGTGAGGGTAGAAAATGTGTTAAGGTTGATGCTGTCAGGTGGTTAGGGAGTGTTGTGCAGCTGTTTTGGAGCACAGTTCCTGGGAATTATGTGACCACTACAAAATGACTTTAAAAACTATCAAAATACAAACTAAAAGGATTTAAATTACAGCCTGGTTAATGTTTCACCCTTCTGCTGCCATGACTTAGTTTAAAATGCATTTTTCAGTAGTATTTATGTTACCCCAGCTTCAGGAAGTTGTTCAAGTTCTCAGCCTCTCTGCTGAGACCCCCAAAAAGCTTCTGAGGGGAGCAGGGATCAGCTTTTGTCTGACTCAAGACAACGTTTTGATTTCCAGCTACCTTATATGGAGAGCAGTGGGGTCACCCAGGGTGAACTGTTCAGGCGTTTGCCAGCAGATTTCCGTCACTGGTTCCGTGGTCACAGGACTTTGTCTCCACCTTGCTCAGGAGTACTGTGAACTCCATGAGTTTCAGTTCCCCGAAGCAGATTGGCAAAACTCACCTTTGACCTGTGTCAGAGCTGGGTTGAAGGCCCTAAAACTCTTAATTGGTATTTAATGAAGGTTCCACATGAATGAAGTGTTTACAGCTTCCTGGTGGCTCTGGTAATGCTCCGGCCCAGGGAGACAAACTGCCTGTGCTCTCATCAGTAAAATATATACAGCACTTAAAACTTGGCAGCCACCTTTGAACTGTGTAAATAATCCTAAAAATGGAGTGAAATGGATGGAATTGGAAAAGTTTGTGCGTTGCTGCTGTGTATTCTGTGAAAGCATCAGTGTACAGAGCTTGGAGTGGGCAAAGCTGAGGCTGTTTGCTCCACTGAAGGACTGTCGGTGAATTCTGGCCTTGGAAAAGAGACCTGGCTGAGCCTCCCTTCCCACAGCTTAGGGACAATAACATGTGACCTGTCCTGTCCTGCTGGCACCTGGCCAAATGTGACAACACCCAAAATAGCAACTGCAGCAGGCAGGTGGTTATGTCAGGGAGCATCCGCACACTGAGAGTCGGAGCAGCAGGCGAATGGGGGTCTTGGGTGTGAGTGTCCATCCAGGAAAGGGCGTGCCCTGGTTCTCTCTGAAAAATATCCAAGGAATTCCGACACCTTGAGCTGCTCCTTTGGTGTTTTAATGCTGATGAAAATCTCTTGCTCTTCTCTGCACTGACTTGTGCATTGAATAAGATGGCACTGGAGTGAAACTGGGAGATGGGCCAGGATTTACCACCACACAAAACCAGAGGGATTAGACTAGAACAGGCTTATTTTAGGGTGAGAGAGAATGGCCTCAAGGTGTGCCAGTGGAAGCTTTGACTGGATATTAGAAAAAATTTCTTCAAAGAAAGGGTTGTCCAGCCCTGCCCCTCCACAGGGCAGTGGTGGAGTCACCATCCATGGAGAGATTGAAAAACTGTACAGAAGTGACACTTGGGGAAAGGGTTTAGCGGTGGCCTTTGCAAATGTGGGGGAATGGTTGGACTCGATGATCTTAAGGGTCTTTTCCAACCTCAACAGTTCAGTGATTCCCAGGCTATGTTGTTTAGGTGGGTCCCTCCACACCTCCCAATGCCCTGGATCTCCACTCAGAGGGATGCTCTCCTTGCCTTGCAGGGATGGCCGGCTTCACTGCCGTGGTTGGCTATGGGCTCTACAGGCTGAAGCACAGAGGTGACATGAAAATGTCCCTTCACCTGATCCACATGCGTGTGGCAGCCCAGGGCTTCGTCGTGGGAGCCCTGACATGTGGTATGTATGGAATGGGAGCTGTCCTTGGGAGTGGCATGGAGAGCCTCTTGCATCTCTCCCAGCGAATACAGCCAGCATGGCATGGCCTCGGGAAGTACCCAGAACATTTATTTAGAGTGCTTGCTCAGCCTTTCTGGAGTAATCTCATTTTAAGTATTTGATTTGAGAGGAGCAGTTTTGATTATGTCTAGACATGGAATGTGAGGTTCTGCATCCCTGCCTCTTAGAGGCAAAAAGTAGAAAACATTCATCTGACATTAATATTGTCCCTTGTAAATATGTTGCTGTTTCTGAATTTAGTGCATTGGAAGATCTACAGCTTGTGTAGACTATGATATTTTATATATATATATTTATATAATTTATTTATATATATATATAAAATATATATGTATTTTGAGGACTGGAATTGTGTCTCTGAATGTACAGGGACACTGTGCCCCTGATCTGTACATGCCAGATCTCATCTAAGTATTACAGCTGTATTATGTGTGTAAATGTACATCCTATGAAACACTGTTTGTCCATACTGTATTCCCAGGAACAACAGAAAAGCTTGGTTTTGGCCTCAGAATAAACTAGAATTAGCTCAGGATCTGCATTTTCATAAATTGTGTATTTTCATACCCAGTTTCTCTATATATGAAGAATTTTGTGTTCATCACCACTATCAAAAAATTACAGCTGAATCGGAAGGGAAAAGATTTCTCTTTCTGGGAGTATCTCTTGCTGTTCAGATTTTGAAACCCATTATTTCTGATTTAACACAGTTCTTTAATTGTGCTTTTATTTCTGTCTTGCAGGTGTGCTGTATTCCATGTACCGGGAATACGTGAAGCCCAAGGAATAGTGGGAAGCTGTCCGAAATCCCTGTCCTTGTGGTGGCCTGTGTACTGCAGCTCCAAACTTCCTGTTGAGGGGTTCTTGAGGGGAAAAAAATAATAACTGGCATTAGAGAATTGTTCTATTTTGTGTATAGTACACTGTGCTGAACCTGGCAGCCTCAGAATATGCACTGGGGGAGCGGGTATTGGGGTCTGCTTCTCTTTGATTGACACCACCACATCCCAGTTTTTAGGGAATCTAGTGGAGTGCAATCCCTTTATCTTCCCCTTCAACTCAGTCCTAAAACTGGTGACTTCTTTTGCTGTTGTTGCCCAAAACCACAATGGCTGAATGACTTCTGTCAGGGAGTGTCAGGAATGCCTTGCTGTCATTTTCTATCCTCTCCCTCCAACTTTGTAATTTAGAATCTTCCAGTAGCACTAAATGACTTCTAAAATATTGAGAGAGATATATAAGCATCTATTTTTTTTTATTTAAGGCGTGAGATAAGTATGTTGCAGCTATTTAAATGTTATATGTATTCATTGTTAACGAAGACACAGGCTCCCTATTTTTGCTATATCAGACCCTTGGATTATGATATTTTGTAACTTTATTTACAGTGTTCTTCTGAGTAACATTTAAATGTAACATTTAAAATACATGTTGTGAAAACTAAACCTTAATTCGGTGTTTTAATGCTTTTAAAGTATATGCTCTAGCTGATTTCTGCAGTATTGTTCCCTATAGAAAATTTAAAAGTATTTAAATCCGAAAAGCCCCCCATCACCTTTGAGGTATTAAAACTCTTCTCTGTGAGTTATTTTATGCTCAAACCCCTTGTACCTCTAACAGCAGTCATGAAAATAAAAGCCAGTTTGTAAAAAAGCTGACATTCCATGGTGACGGATGTTACAGATACCACAGGGTACAAATTGCTCCTGTCTGTGACCTGTTGTACACAGCAGGGGCAGATTAAATACGAATAAAAGTGAGCAGTGGAGGCTACAACTGTTTGCCTATGGATTTGTTGGGGGGTGCTCCCATCCCATTGCAGACGCATGGCATGAGCTGCTCTAGCCGAGTAAAAATCACCTGAGGAGGGTGCAGCGCTCCTGGAAAGGGAATTCCCAGCCGGTACTCTCCTTGATTCCCAGCTGGCATCACCCTGCTGCCCTTGGCTACTCCCACATAGATGGAGACGGGGAGGGGCGCCGAAGCCTTTTCCTGTTCCTACCACCGCGAAAGGGGCACAAGGAGCAGCCCCCTTTGCCGTGTCCCTGAGGGGCCGGGATTGGTGCGGGAATGGCGGTGACAGGCTGGGGGGAGAAGGAGGGCAGCCATCATGGCGGCTGCGCTGAGGGGAGGGCCGCGCGCGCTGCCGTTGCCATGGGCACCGCGTCGGGCCGGGAGCGGGAGCCGGGGCCGATCTCCGCTCCCGGCGCTTCCCAGGAGGAGACAGAGACAGCCGGGGGGACCCTCCCGGTGCCCTCGGGAAGCCGGCTCAGGTAGGCCGGGAGGGGTGCGGGAAACGCGGGCAGGAGGCCCCGGGATGGGGATGGGGGCGGAGCAGCGCGGCGCTGCCAGGATCTGGCAGGTCCTGGCAGGTCGCAGGGCGAGGCGAGAGGATGACAATTGCAGCTACAGGTTTGCAATTATAATTTATAAACGGAAACACAAAAAGTTCCGCCTCAAAATGAGCAAGAAATTCTTTACGCTGAGGGTGGCAGAGCGCTGGAACGGGCTGGCCAGGGAGGGCGTGGAGTCTCCCTCTCTGGAGACTTTCCGAACCCACCTGGATGAGTTCCTGGGTCACTCCCTCCAGGCAGGCCTGCCTTGGAGCCCTCCAACCCTCCTGGTTTGGGCCAGCGATGGTTTAGATGAAATGTTCGGGAATATTTCTTCATCAAAAGGGTGGGCAAGCATTGGAACGGGATGCACAGGGAAGTGTGGGAATCACCATCCCTGGAAGTGTTCAAAAAACACGTGGATGTGGCACTTGGGGACATGGTTCGGTGGTGGTGCTGGGTTAATGGTTGGACTCGAGGATCTTGGAGGGCTTTTCTACTGTAGCATTGCACGATGGAGCTGCACCTTGAGTACTGTGCACACCTCTGGCCTATAGATAAATAAATAAATCAGTCATAAAATAATAAATTAATCAGCATAGTGCAAGTGGTAAAGAAAATTCTGAGAAAAATTATAACGATGATTTAAGGCCTGAAATAGCTACTCTACTAAGAATTCTAGGATATTTTCAGAACAGAGACAATGACTGTTTGAAGAGGTTCTTGCTCATCTTTGCTATCTTTAAGGTCAGTGCCTAAATCTCTCAAATTTAGAGAGGTCCAATCTAAATATAAATCTAGTTATCAACCCAAAGGTTACTGAAACCAGAAAGGCTGTCTAAACTTCATATGAAGTTTCCATAAGTAAATGGAATGGACTCCTTATCTCTATAGCCTTTTTCCAAATCACAGAATCAATTTTAATCAATTAAAATTAATTTTCCAACCTAATGATTCAGTCATTCTTTGATCCCTCATGCCCAGAGCCCTGTGGGCCGTGCAGAGGCACCAGACTCTGCTCTTTGCACTTGTCAATCCTCAGTGCACCTTGTCCAGGTGAGTCTCTGCCCATAAGGTACACACAGGCACAAAGGGACACGCTGCATTTTGTTGTGTTAATCAGGATAACTGGATTTCCTTTAGTGTGAGAAAGGGCCCGTGTTACTCAGTGCAGGGTGTGCCTTTGGAAGTATTTATAGTTTGGTTTTCCTAGACCAAAGGTGCAGTGGGGTTTTTTGCTGACAATAAACGTCAAACAGAAGGAGAAGGGGGCTGGAATAGATCAGAAAACTGATTGTCTTTTGTCATCCTAAGAAAAGCTTTGGGTAGCAGTATTATTATGTAATAATATCTATGGATGTATATTTATATACATGTAATTAAATATATTTAATAATTAATATATTTTAATGTAGTTGTTTCATCTTGTCACTCAGTGATTAGAAGTCTGGAGGAACGGTGTAAGCCACACTCTTGTCTTGCCCAGAGGGAGCATGAGGATAAACAGAGGCCTTTCCTCCTCTGTCAATCCACATTAACCCAAAAATGGGGGGATTTGCACCTTTCCTGAATGTGGACAGGAAGGCTGGATGGTCCCAAACACTCCAAGCTCCCTTTAGCCAGTGGTGGCTGCCACATTTGCTTGGATTTGGCCCCAACCTGCTCCTCTGTTAAAATGTTTATTTAAACAGATCTGTTTAAGAACATTTGGAAACGTTGCTTTTTGAATTCTGGAGAGAAAAAGACCCGACAAGGTTTTTTAAAGGCTGTTTAAAAGCCATTTATGGAAAAATGTGCTTGAAGCAAGGGCGTGGGGCTGGAGAGGAGGAGGAGGAGGTGGTGGGAGACTGGGCAGAGGTCAGGGAGGAAAAGCTGCAGAGCAGCTGCCAGAAGGGGATGTTTTCCAAAGCAGTGCTGATCTCTGCTCTCTGTCGCTTTTTATTTTCCTCTTGTTATGCTTTTAGTAAACAATGGAGTCAGACACAAAAGTGAATGAAGATATTAAAAGCCAGTTTAAGGCTTATCAGGAGCAACAGCGAAAGCGGCTGCAAAATGTGATGGAGAAGAAGAAGGAAAAGCAGAAGAGTAAAAAGGACACTGGCAGCAGGGAGACTTTAAAAACCCTGCATGATCTAAACCTGTTTAAAACAGGACCCCTTGTAAATGAAGATGGCAGCAACAGGTAAAGGTGTGGCAGCACCATTCCTTCAGGAAGTCACTGAAGTGTATTTTGCTTACGATCTCATGAAGCTCAATATTATTAAGGTGACAGGACACCTTCTGTCTTCACACTGGGCTTTCATTAACCTGAGATGATTCTTCCTGTCCCTAATTATCCTCAGGGTGTTGTGCTGTGCTCTTTGTTATCAGTGTTTCACAAATGAAAAGAGCAAGGACAGAGGGGTTTAGGGTGACATGTGAGGGGCAGCCAGGTACTATCTGGCAAAATCCAGCCTTTTGAGTCCTCTGAACTGTTGGTCAGTTCCTGCCTAGCCTTAAGCAAGCAGGTTCCCTACGTGAATAATTTCCAAAGATGGAGAGAGGCAAAGCAGCTAATGGGAGCAAGCCACAGGCCTGCAGTGTTCCCTGGGCTTTCCTGGCAATATATCCTGATTTAGTGGATCACAAGGTTACCAGGACATTGGGCATTTTGATATGTATCTCCCTTAATCTTGGAGCTTTTTTTTGAGCTGAGTACATAACTTCCTGGAGCAGAGATTTGAAGCACCAGCTCAGGTAATTTCTTCTCCTCCCAGGATATGGTCAGCCTTTCCTTCTGACCTCATTAATACTTCTTTTCCTAACTAGAACAGGTCTGATGTTGGATGCGCCCCAAAGATGTCTGCAGTGCTGGCTATTCAGGGATTTGCTCTGTGGTAGCGGTGAAGCCAAGTGAAGAAATTCCTTCACGCACTGGTCCCTCACCAGAGCTGTCTGCTTGGCCAAGTTAAGCTCCTGATCTGACCTCTACCAGCTGTCAACCCTTCAACATTTTGTCCTGATAATCTATAGAAGACTATGATGGAGATCTGATTTTTTTAGAATTTCTGGAAGGCTCATTCCCATAGTTCAGATGTTTTTCTGGTGGAGGAGAGGGGTTTGGGTGCTCCCATGGCACATCATGTGCAGTGTGCAGAGTACAGGAGAGTCCCAGCAGTTCTCCGCTATTTAGAGTTCAGTAGTTTAGGCCTGAGTAATCCCAGAGTTTTTATTTCCCTCTGTTTGTGTGTCACTGACTGCCAAAAGTCCCCATTTGACATGACAGGTGTCGCAGATTCATCTGGATTGTCCTTTGCTTGTGTACAGCCGCATTCAGCAGAATGATTGGTTGTGAGGGTACCAAATCCAGGCAGGATTTGTTTCTGGAAGGGATTCACCGGGATGTACTCTGCACAATTCCCATGACAACACATCAGAGGATTGTTCCAGGATCACAGGACTCCATATGGCCTGCAGTGGCAGTGATTCCAGCCTGTCACTGTTGTTTATAGCAGCACTTGGAAACCATTCTCCTCTCACAAGTCCTCCCTCCTCCGAGCCTTGGGAATTCTTTCTTCCTTCCTTCCATCCTACTCCCAAATCTTGTTTAGGCAAGTGTTTAGCTGATATTTCTGCCTCTCTGTTATGTTCTCTCTTTAACTTTATTCTCCCTTCCCTTTTTGGTGTATTTGAATGTATTTTAGTGACTGCCCCCACATTACGTGAAGAATCTGTAACAAGAGTCGTGAAAGACACAATTTGACAAAAGTTAAATGCCTTGGCTTTTTTTTTTTCCCCTGGCCTGAACAGGTCATGCAAGTTAGGAAATCACTTGAATTCCAGGCAGAGCCCTGCTCATAACCTTCACCTGGCTCTGATTCCTTGAACTACAGTGAAAAGGGGCACCTTTTGGAGTTTGTTTCTTTTGACTGATTTTCTGTAGCTGAGGCACTTGGGTGGAACCTGCTACCTCTGTCACAGGGAGAGTCACTCTAGGATGGGGTGAGAAGTTCCTCAGAGGAGATTCCAGCCCTGTGCAATTGGGATTTCTGTCCATCCTCCTTTAAGTGTTTTTTCTCAAGACTTGGACTTCAGCTCTGAGGAAGACTTCACTCATCAGGTGTGTTAAGAGCAGCTTAGAACCTTTTTTCATGTTAATCCCCCAACTGTTTAAGATCTTTTGGTTCAAGTGTCTCTAACTGGATCTGAATTTTATTCTTCTCTGAGTGGTTCATGTGGGAATAACTTAGTTCTGGCTCTCCTCTGCTCACATTGCTCCTTATTCTCCTTTGTAAACAGCTGCCTTTGATCTCCCTTTGATTTGCAGCTTTGAAACAGAAGTGCATTTCTTAATTATGGATCGTGAATCCTCTCCTACACTGGCTGTGCTGTTTATGACAGTGCTTTAAGGGGTCATTTATGTGACGTGTGCCGATGGAGGGCGCATTTAAAAGCTCTCAGGTTCAGTGGGTGCTAAAAGCTTGCTAAGACTTTGGAATAAAAAAGATTGAGATGATTATTGAGATACCTGACTTGGCTGTGGCTGTGTGTACAGGTACATACTGGAACAACTGGGCTTTATCCAAATCAAATCTCCAAAATGTAAACATTTAGGGTTACCCTGTAAATAATAAGAATCTAGGAGTCAATTCATCCAGCTGATTTAGGTGTCTGATGATATCTGAGGTGCTGTGGAGTATCAGGAACTTCTACATGGGAATCACAGGGCACAGGAGACCTGCATTTTCCACCAGCAGCAGCTGGGGGTCAGGTGGGCAGCCCAAATGGCACCTGTGTGTGGGTAATTGTATCAATTCCCAAGTTTTCTGAAGGATCCTGTGTCAGGGAGCTCATTTAATTCTAAATTCCCACAATTGAATTGAGCCCCTGAGGCCACAGCACCTGGATTTTATATTTGGAGAAGCCGGCACATAAGGACAGCAAAGAGATTAAAGTTATTAATTCTCTGGATGTCTTAGAGAGATGAAACCTTTAAATGTACTGAAGAATAGGAGAAGCGAGGCTATTTCTTCCCATTCATAGGGCCTTTTTTGAGATTCTCTGTGTCTAAATGAAATCCAAAAGGCACCATTAACAATACAAACTGATGCCACTCCGTGCTCACGGGGTTCCCAGAGACTCAGCTGAGGACACAGGAAATTGGTCTTTTATGAATTGCTCTAAAACATTCCTTTTTAAAGGACCCCAGGGGCAACTTTGTAGCCGATGCTCTGTTGGCTTCTCTTGGCTTTGTCAAGTATAGAAAATAAAGCCTGAATGTCCCACATGCTGAACGCTGCCTGATTTCCTCTGAAGAGCCAGGTAAGACTGAGTGAGGTGACTATTTGGTAACCTCAAGAGCACTGAAAATACACCTGCTCTGTGATGTTTTGCCCCAGAGAGCTCAAGAAAGTGCAGATTTTTTTAAAAGAAGTTACCTGAATAGATCAGATAATCAGCTTGTGTTCTTATCTGAGTTTTAGGATATTCTGCTTAATTCAGTAAACTCACTCCTGGTAAGCTCATCCCATCTATCATGCAATTGTTTCATTATTTGATTTCTAGGATTATCTGTTTGTACATTATTTGCCATTATGGTCTATTTTTTTCCCAGTTCCCTTGAGGCTGAGAACAAGCAGCTGCAGGATCAGCTCCGAGAGGTCCGGGATGAGAACTGCAGGCTCTACAAACTGGTGTCAGAGAAAGATTTTGAAATAAAGCAGCTCCAGAAAAGAGTACAGGAGGACGGGTTGGCTCTGTCGGGTAAACACAGCAGCTTTGTGTTCTCACCATGCTGGTTTGCTTGGTGCTGATGACCAGAAAATGTCCCTGGAAAGAACAGTGCTCTTTTAGGGTGCACAGTGATCGCTGTTCCTCACAGATTTCTAAACTTGTTATTACTGGCACCAAAAAAAAAAAAAAAATCATGTTTCACAGAAATCATATTTTGGAAAACTTCCTGCAATGTCAGAGCTTTGCTGCAGCTTTCTCCGCTGTGTAGAGTTAAATTCCTTATTCAGGCTCCTTTTTTTCTGCCTGAAGCAGGATGCTGGATGAATGCAAAATCCAGCTTCTAAAGTGACTTGGGTGTCCTCTGACAGCTGAACTGTGCAGGCTGCACCTCCTCCACTGGGTGCCACTGTTGGTCAGGACAGCAGTGAGGACCCAGCTTGAAGAGAAGGGGGAAACCAGCAACAAACAGAACTAAAGAACATTAAATCACACCTTAATTCTTAAAAATCAGCTGCAGTTTGTCTGTAGGAGAGGTGATAAGCTCTTCCTGGTCAGGACCAGGAGCCAGATGCCACGTTGCAGCTTCTCTGGCTGATGCCAGTCCCTTGCCTTTGTTTTCCCTGTCTGCATTGTGGCAGCTGAATCCCCCCACATGGCTTGGGAATGAAGAGCTTTGGTTGAGTGTGTGCAATGCATTTGAAGACCATCAATTTAACTTGAAAGCACCAGCCTGGCTTTGGTAAGTTTAGTGTTTACTGTGGTCCTCAGCAGCCATTATTTATCCTGAAAACTGAGGTGAAGTAGCTCCTAGATGGAAGGGGAAACACAAATCACATGAAGGAGTAAGAAGAATGGAAATAAGAGTGGCTTTTAAAAATAATAAATGCTTTTTAAAAAGCATTTTAAATGCTCTGAAACTAAATGCTTTTGAAACAATGCTTCTAATGTTCTCCACAAGATTTTTTAATAGTGGTGTAGAATCATATTCTGTTCTCAGCTGTTTTCTGTGCAGCCCCATTAATGTCTCTGGGGTTATATTGGACTCAGCATTCACTTGTGAGTGATCTGTCCCCCCTCATCTCACCCCAGTTCTTGAATATCACAAAAAAGTCATTACTACAGAGCACTTCAGGAGGATGAAAGAGTTAGGAGCAATGACAGCAGCCAGGTTCAGTCTTCACACCCCCCACCAAGGGTTTGTTGTTGCAGGCTCATGTTCATTGCTGAGCTGGAGGTTTCTGTGGACATTGTTTGCCATGACATTGATTCTGAAGTTGTACAAGAGCTTTCCTTCACCTGGGTGATGTTAACCAGAGCCAGGTGACAACATCCAGGCCTGGGGTTTGCTTTGTTTGTGGCACTACTCAAACCCTCCCTGGAGAGGGAGCCAGTGACGTGGCTTAAAAGAGCAATTAAAAGAATCATACAGTAAAGCTCCCTGTATAATCCCATGGAGTTATAAATAGGCACAATGAAATTTCCTGGACCTTATCCAGGACCCAACTGTAATATTGTGCCTGACCTTTGAGACAAATGTCTAGAAGTGTTCACACCTCTGTTCCAGCAACTCCTCCAGTAGTAAACAACCAGGCAAAGCAGAGTGTTGTCTTTTTCTGTGATGTGCCAAAAAATCCTGTTCCTAACTGTCCTTCCCAGCAGCGAGCAGCAAACACCTCTGCCCTCTCCAGGTAATAATGTTGCTACATCCACTGCTGTGGCCTTGTGACCCATGGCTGTTGCTGAAGTGTGAAATGTGGCCCTGGTGAGCTGCTGAATCAAAGGACCAACCCGTCCTGCTGGCACCTCTGACATCTCTTCCCTCACTTGTTCATTTAAGTGCCTGGCACAGCTCTGAGAGGAACAGATGGGACAATAAAAGTACATTGTGACAGAGAACAAAAGCATCATCTATTCTGAATCCTGCCTGTAAGATGTGTCCTCTGCTTTTATGTGTTCTTTGCAGGGACGTCTGGCTTAGCTGGAGATGTGGCGGCCACTAAAATAGTTGAGCTGGCCAAAAAGAACCGTGAGATAACTGCTGAGGCTGAGAGTGAGAGAGCCAGAGTGAAGCAACTGAATCACAAAGTCAAGGAGCTGGAGAGAGAAGTGAGGCATTTTTCTTGTTCTGTTTTTGCATCCTGAAACATGGAAATCCAGCCTTTGGGATAGAAAATGGGTTTGATTCATGTTCCCGTGTTGAATGTGCTCTTCAATCCGTGTTTACTTTGGGTTGTGGTCATTGCTGCCCATGATGTGTGCCTCAGCTGCTTCACCTCTGCAGACAGGAGGAGCTAGGAAAGGATATCCCCAAGTTATAATGAGCCAAGGATTTATTAAACAGCAGTTAGGGATGTCCACTTGTACAAGCACAGACACTTTTCTACCAGTCTGGCAATGATATTTTTCTGAGTATTTATTTTTTGTGAGGAGGAGCAAATTTCATTCCTTTATGTCTTCCATTCTCACCTTGTTAATACCAGTCAGTAATTAGTTCTTTATTCTTCTGAGCTTTTGCCATCCCCATAATGAAAGCTGTTTTCTGGAATAAGTACTTACAGAACTGAGAGAACACCAAACTATATCATATAAGACAGCAAATCTTTGCTCAGGCAGATTAAATTTTCTGGTTTACTATGACTTTTTGATATGTGCCAACCTTTCACAGAAGTAATTTTACTCAGGTGGCTGCTGACTTGAAAATGAGATGTCCTGATGTCAATATTTGCTTTGTCCTTTGGCTACTGCTCCTCTTCCTTACACAGTATTGGTGATTTTTTTTATATATATTTTTTTCATTTTTTTTCCCCTGAACTTTGCTTTCTTAGAAGACATCAGTGAAATGAATCAATAATGCTGACAGATGCATTTTGACTCAGTCTCTCACCATCGCTTATTATCATGAGTCGTGCATCTACCTGAATTGTACCCCAGCTACCTGAAAGATCAAGAAGTCATAGATGATATTAAATTTTGGATAACTTCTGCATGAATCCACAGTGTTTTGGTCAGAAGAGTCTTGTCAAACAGTTGGCAGGTTGGCAAAGAAGTATGAGATGTAGTTTGGGACCTATAAAATCACTGAAGTAGTGGAGCAATTAATGTATAATTTAAGAAAAAAATCAACTTGGTTCTACTCCCCTACTGCAGAAGTGTAATGACCATTATTCAAACAGAAACTTGAAATATTCTCAGATTTTGACCCAAAAAGAAAGGACCACAGCCATTTCAGGAAGAAGATGAAGATGTAAATGATACGTAAAATTAAAGCAATATGTGACACTAGGAGGTGTCTATCAAAAATACTGAGTTTCAGATAGAAAACATTTATTTTACATATTTATAGCTCTTTTTTGCATGAAAACCAAAAAATCTGTAAATCATAAGTGTTTTAACATGCTTATGTTCCCGCAAAGAGCATGGAGGGTGTGGCCACTGAACAATCGCTTGGCCAAGGGTGGTCCATGCAAGCAAAGGGATGTTTGCAGAAAACTTGCTCAGAACCTGAGCCAGCAGCTGCCAGCTCCAGCTGAAATTCCTCATTCTCAGTTCATTGACTACAAAACTTCATGAACTGGGTAGAAAGAGTGGCCCTAACCCATGAAAAGAGGTGAAATTAGAGCTGGCTCTGAGTTACAAGTGTTTCCCCAGATGCCCGTTTAATGAAGGAGCTCTTCCTTAGAGCCTTCTTTATTTCAGGCAAATAATCAAGATTTTCCACCCGCCTCAGAGAATGAAGTCCCAAGCCTTTAAAGCAACACTTCCTGGCCTTTCCAGCCCCAGATTCCTGCACTCTCATCCATTTAGAAGTCTTTGCAACAGCAACACAGGGCATGATTCAGAGCAGGAGGTGTTGTGTGTCTGACTTCCTTTGCTGTGGCAAGCAAGAAGAGACAGAGCTTTTATCTTCATGGGTTAAAAAATGCCCCTTTAGAGCTGCCAGCTAAAGAAAAAGAGTCTTAACACCATTAAATTTCATTTTTGGTGCATCAGGTAGTCATTTCTCCTTTTATATTCCTCTAGTGAGTAGAGCTATTTGCTTTTTATGAAATATCCCGAACTGGACAGGATTTGCATTTGTGTATATAAACATTAATTTTAGGTACTTTTGGTGGTAAAATGCCTCTGAGGTCTCCATACTTTTACATCTGATCCCATCTCAGCCTAGTCAGAGACACCTTCTGAAGTTATTCCACAGTAAAATAACACGTGACTTTTTGGGAAGAAAAAAAAATTTGTTTTCCTACTGATTGTGTTTAAAAACAAGGTAAAATTAGGTTGTTTTTTTTAAAGAGTAATTAATCATCCAAGTTATACCTTTCTGCTCATTAATACTCCATGGAGGGATGCTGTTCCCTCTATCTATTCTACAATAACAGTGGGGTTCTTTTCCAGCTACAGGCAGCCGCAGAAAAAATCCATTCCCTTGGTGGTGATGCTGCAGGACTCAAGGAATCAACTCTGAAAATGCTGGAAGTAAACTTGGTAGGCATCGTAATTGAAATGAGGAAATCAGAAGCTGATACTCAGCTCTCTCCTTTGTGCAGTCCTTTCCTTATGACAAGGACGTATCATTGTCATTCATTTTGGGACCACATTCCTCTGTACCTCCTCTATACCCCAAAAATTAGGTCTGGAAAAAAAGAAATTCTGTGGTCCTTATGGATCTTAATCACTTCTGTTTTTTCCTTGAGGATTCTGTTCTCACCAAGTACATTCTTCTCCTCAAAGGCTGTAAGTCCAGAGGTGAAAGCATTGCAGGAAAAATTGAATGCAGCCAACTTAAAAGTGACGGAATATCGGAACCAGCTCCAGTCTGTGAAACAGGAACTGAAGGTGACCCAAAAGGTACCTCTGCAGGACACAGTCTGGGGCTGGGATCTCCTGCAGGAAATTGTTGGGAAATTGGGAGGCTTTTGGCCCCTGTGAGCTCCTCCAGTGGAGCAGGGAGGTAAGGAAGGCATGAGTGCAGGGGTTGTGTTGGAATTGTGCCCGTGGACACACACGGATCTCGTGCTCTGTCCCCACTGTGTCCAGCGTTTCCATTGTACAATGGACACAAATCCTTTAACGTTTGAAAGTCCCACATCAGCAGACCTGTTTGTGACATACATCCAGGTTCATTCCTCATTTCCCTTCTATTTAATTATCTATTTACTTTTAATGTAGGTTTTGGTCCCATGGGAATCAATGGGATTAAAGGCCATGCTTGAACTGAAGCCTGTATTTAAAGAGTTTGTTGGAGTGACATCCAGAATAACCTTTTCCTCTGACTCATGATGGATTTGAGTGTTACTATGTGCTCTGATTCCTTTGGTTTCCCTACTTTGTGTAGGAGACCTGCAATGCAGAGCAGAGTAGAGAATACGGTCCTAAAAATAGAACTCCGCTGACCTTTTTATAAATAATTTAAATGCTCTTCATACTAAGTTTAGCTGTGTCAGAATGGTGCAAGGGAGATTGGTGCAATTCCTGGTGAGTATGAAGACAATATCTTTACTCTTCCTGGTTAGTTATGGTTAAATATTCATTATATCAAAAATAATTGTGTATCTTGAAAAACTGCCTGTGTTCCCTGTTAGAGAGCTGCTTTTCCTCCCCTCCCCAACACATCTATTTAAGCCTTATTGTTGATGTTAGTCCCTTTTTCCCAGCTTTTAGCCAATGAAGTTGGGGAAGATGTGAATATTCAAAGTCTCTTGACCAATTCTGGCAGCTGGCGTGGACGAGCTCAGCAAATTATTGTTCTCCAAAGCAAGGTGAGTTACAACCCTGCATGGTGCCGTTTCAGCTGGAATTCTCTTTCAAAGTGTAAATATCACCTCCGTTTAAGGTAAAAATGCTGTTAGTTCTTCATTAATTCTTAACATCTCTGTGTTGATGTGTGCAGACCATGTTAATGACTCTGTTGCAGCCATGCAAGCTTTGGTGTTCCAGCTGGGAATCTTTCACATCTGTGTCAAAGGAAGGAGTTCAGTGACCTTGGAGAGCTGTGGCAGCCCAGTTCAAGTCCCAGGGTGTTTTGAAGGTGCCTCTCTCCACTGAGAACAGAAGGAGCCCTGTCAGTGTCTGTGCTCTGACTTAGACACCTTTGTTCAGTGCTCGAAGTCAGATGGGAAGAATTGAGGCCAGATAAGATTTTCAAGTTCTTCCCTCGGGAGCTCCAGCAAAATCTTTAACTCTTGAGTCTTCTGAAGGGCAGAGTTTAGCTGAAATGTCAACAGGAAGCAGGGAGGCAGTTCTGTCTGCATCTAAATAAAACTTCTCTCAGGCAATTTAACATAATTTTCCTATTTTTCTGCTGTTTAATTATATGCCATCAAACTGATTTTTTTTTGCACTCTGATTGACTGGGATTGTTAACCTCTGCTTTCCCTTCAGTAAATTCCTTTTCCTTCTGTTACATGCCCTGCCTGGGGTTCATCTGAACACTGTGCCTACTGTTCTCTGTTGTAACAGAGAGATTTCTCTCTGAGTCACGCTCCTCAGGCCCCTTCTGTAGTCGGTGGGGATCTTGTAAATCCAGTCACTGGATGAAAAGTGAGGCAGGTTCCTCCAGAACAGGGCAGAGGAGCTGAGCTGAGGCAGTTGCCAGTTCCTTCTACTGACTATGAAAGCAGCCTCCAGTGAGTAGTTGACAAGCTGAGTTCATTTGGTTTTGCACAGCAGCAATTCCAATGCTCTGGAGTTTCTGCCTGGCCTTCACATGTAGTTCCACTGAGGCACAGATCTCCCATGTGTCCTGGACCTCCCATAGGTCTGATGTCAAATCTCCTTCCTGCACAGATGGCCTAAAATCTGTGTGTTTATTAGCAGCTAAATTTAAATTTGAAGGACCAGACATTGCTTTGTGTTAGTTAACCATGATAATATCAAGAAATTACCTGAGCTGCCTTTGGTTGTGTCCTCTTTGGTGCTGTACCACTGTAGCCCTGATAAAACTCTGGGTGAGTTGTCATTTTTGTGCCATAGGTTCGAGAGCTGGAGCATAAGCTGGGTCAGAACAAGATCAGAACTTCACTGCTTGAGATGGATGAGGAATTGCTGGTCTTTGCTGATCCAAGGAAGTTGTCATTCCAAGAAAAGAACTTGCTGAAGATTCGCAGCTTGGAAAAAGAAAAGAAGGAATCTTTTGAGGTAAAATCCTGTGAACTAACAGAGTCCTGTTTGGGTGTGGAGTAGCATGTAGTAACTTGTCCTGCTTTCAGGGTGTGTTACACCTTTCCTAAAACCATTTCACAAACCCACCTGATCTGCTGCAGGAAGCTCTGCCACACTTCACAGTCAAGCCCTGCTACATCTGCATCCAAACTCTGTAGCATCCCTCTTGCCCCTTAGCCAGGTGTGCATTCTCCCCTCACACCTCCTGCATCTGTAGGGCTCTGGGGCTCTGGGCTTCTCCACTTGAACAGAATAACGGAGAACCAGAATCCAGAATAGTGGAGAATCTGCCTAGTCCCCCTGGATACCTGAGCAGACAGACCCTTCTTGGATGCTGGCAAGGAGGCAGCATTTATAATTTCTACTTCCTTAAGGCTGATACGGTATGCCAGTCCCATTTTTTAGATTCTGCCAGGTAATGTGCGATTCTTTTTGCTCACCACTGCACCTGGTGAAGTTGTAACTCATTTCCTTTTGTGTCAATGCAGAAACTCGCCAGGGAACACGACGCTCTCCAAAAAAGCCACGAGGAATTGCAAAAAAAACTTGACGCCTCAAAAGCCAGAAACAAAATGCTGTGTGGAGAAGTGAAGATGCTGAAGGGACAGATTGGAACCTTGCTGGAGAAAGGGAAACACGACGATGAGCTCATAGATGCCATGCTGGTACAGTCTGTATCTGTTGGTCCCAGTCCCTGCGGATCAGCCCTCCTTCTATAGGTGATAAAACACGATGTCATTTCATGGCACACACAGCCTTAGGGTATGAGGAGCCTGATGAATCCCACTGTGACAGCCAGAGGTTTCCTTGTCAGCTGAAGTCCTTCTGCAGTTTGGGTCAGGCCATGTAAAGGCTGTGAGACAGCACCAGGTGTGACAGTTGCAGTCAAGTGGCTCTGAGCTGCAGGGACTGGAAGAAACATTTTGCAGAAGGATTGAAATAGTTGGAGGAAGTGCTTCAGTCCTGACCCAGGGAGCTGGCCTTTATTCTTTGTTCTGCTTTCAGCTCCACCGGTAGATTTTTTTTTTCCCCTTAAAATGCCTGCAGTCTTGCAGGAATTCTTTTGTTTGTAACAAAACTTCCATTTATTTTGTTACACAGCCCAAAACACACAGGCTGAACCAGGAGTACTAAACCATGTGCACATTCACTTGCAGGAGCTGGAGCTGAGAGGATTTGGCCTCTTCAAAACCAAGAGTTTTAGCAAAGGCTCAAGACGCTGAGAAAGAAATAAATGGCTGCTGTCATGGTTCTGCCATGGTTCTAAACAGCCTCCTCAATTAAAATGGCAAATATATTAGAGAATATAATATATTCCTCTTAGCAGGGTTTATTCTGTTTTTCCTGATCCAGCTCCTCACTAGTTTCAAACCACTCAGACTTCCTTGCTGCTGTAGGTAGCTTTTAGCTAAGCTGCCATTTACCCTTCTCACACCAGACCCTGTGGGGAACGTGGGTGCTGACCCGCAGATTAGGGGAGACAAAGAACAATTATCACTTTTTCTGGATATTCTCACTAAAATTATTACACAAGGATGCAAGTTTATTTGGGAAGGTTAATCTGTTTTATGCCTTCTATCATAGAAGCACTTTATTTGCAGGTTGTTGGCCTGACAGAACAAACTGCCTGACAGGTATTAGATTTGTCAGTGTGGGAAAAAAACCTCCAAAACCCACTGGTGAAGCAGCCTGGCCTCGTATCTGTCACCCCATTGTACCCTCAGCTTTTAATATCAGTATCACACAATCTGATAATGTTCTAATGCTACAAAAAGCACATTGAAATCTTGAGTTTCATTCAGTTTATGAAAAAGTCCCTTCTTTGTCTAAGGCCAGCGTTTCTTGCTCTGTTCTATGCTACACTGAGCAGCAGAGCTGGCAGTAAATTGAATCTGACCGTTGCTCAGGTCAACATAACAAATCAAATTCCCAAAGTGGCACCAGTGTGCTCCCACCCAGGAATGGGCTTGGCAGAGCAGGGGCTTTCCCTACCATTCCTAAATGGATATTTGTCTTGGGGAGGGGGTTAAAATAATCGTTGTGTACAAAATAAAGATTTCACCTGTTTCTATTTCACCAGAGCCAGCAGAAGCAAATGCAGGAGATCTTAAAGGGCCTGAGTCAGAAGGATGATGAGAACAAAGAGTCATGGCACATAAACAATGATATTCGGAAACAAAAACCCCTGCTAGTGCAGCTAGAGCAGCTCAGGAAGTTGGTGGCTGAACGAGATGCAATGGTTAAAAAGCTGGAAAAGAAGATTGGGCAACTCACACTTCAGGTAGGCAGAACAAATCAATTAGAGGAGCACACTTGGTAATCAGTTTAGATCTGCTTTTCCACTTCCTTATTATCTGAGATGGTTGCTGCCTCCAGACAGTAATCCCTGTCCTACTGACACTCTCTCCTGATGGAATGATAAAGCTGGAATTCTCTTTTGTAACTCCTCAGTTCCTCTGTGCATAACTTCAGGCTGTTTAAGCAGCAGAGAACAGAAATACCAATCCCATCCGCACATGGCCCCATGTCAGCAGTGTCACTGACTGACAGCAGGACTTGGAGTTGCACTGGGGACTTCTCAGTGCTCAGCACCCTTGGCTGCTGGAAGGAGGAAGCAAACAAATGCGGCAGACCAACATCAGCAAGTACCCAGTTACTGCTGTCTCGCTGTCAGGATTTGCTAGAAGTATTTAGACATCCCATTCCCATTGATCCAAACCCTTCATGGGGTTATGGTGAGGTTGTGTCTGCCAGATACCTCAGGAATGGGGGCTGGATCATTGAACCCAGGAAAAAACCTGGGCTAGGGACGCAAACCAGCTGTGCTGGCAGTGATGGTGCTGCGCTGTGGGTTCGCTGGTGCACCCTGATTTCATATGAAACCGCACTTTTTACCGATTTTTGCTTTGTTTTCATCCTGCAATGGATAGAAATTAAAGCAAAGCTTCTGAGGAGGTCCTGTAAATCAAAAGTTCTGGCAGGCTTGTAGCAATAATCAAAAGCTGCTGATTTGGCATTGCTGCAGCTGTTTTCCTTTGAACTGTGTAATTGGTTTTATAACCTGCTCTGTCATTAACAGACGAAATCTGCCCATCCTTGGGATAAGTCAGGAGCTGCTTATCCAGCACCCTCTGAGCACTCAGGAGCACTTCTGGGATCAGGCAGCAGCGAGCCTGGGAGGACAGAATCTACCCGGTAAGAAGACCAGAATGTCAATATTTCAAGTTATTTGAGTAACCCAGGAGCCTGGTTTTGCCAGGGAGATTCATCAAACCACAAGTGCCTTGTGCCAACAGCTGTGGCAGCCTGTTTGCAGTATATGGGAATCTCTAATCACATTATCTCTTGGACTTTTGTCCTGGAGCAGAGAAGGATGTACAGACTTGCAGACATGACTAGATTTGGCATGATGGCACTGCAGCTGTTTCTCCTCTTGCAGCTCAGATAATGTTTATGTGGTCAGCTTAAGTGCCTGGGAGTCTTTTCCCTTGTGAGACACGGGGCTTCTAATGAGCAGACTTCTGTGAGCAGGCTGGGGAATTAATACAAAGTGCCATTTTAGGTAAGCACGGAATCACTGGTGCATTATTGAAATCAATAAATACTCTTTGAGTGTGATTTACATGCAGAAATGTTGAAAACACACCACATCATTTGTTCTTAACAAACAGCCTTTTTAAAGCCTCGCTGGGGACTGTGTAAATTACACTAATCTTAGCGCAGCAATAAATCTGATTTTTGTTTACATTGATGTGACTCCGGGTCACTCTGGCTGTGGAAAGGGACCGTGGTACCACAGCAAGTTAAATCCTTTCCTCTTAAAGTGCTCCTGGTTTTCTTGCTAAAGGGTTCATGGTCTAATTGAGTGAGGATTTGAGACTGTTCTTACGGGGAAAGAGGAAATTTTTCATCAACTTGAAGTTGCAACTGATCTCTTCTATGTAACTTCCTACCTCATTATTCAGACAGCAAATTTGGCTTTAAAATCAGCTGAGTATCCCTGAGTCTAAGCAGAACATTACTGTAAAATTAAAGAAGAATTCTGTGGTTTTGAGTTAAAACTAAAACATCCTTAATTTGAAAGTTTCTGCACCTCTCTGACTGCTTTTATTCTCTCCCTTCCAACTCTGCTGAAGTTGTTGTGCTCTCATGGAGCAAACCTATATTTTATCCCACTTTTTTTTCTTTACCTCACATCTCTGCTGATGGTAAGCAGGAACCAACGCCGGGTAATAGCTTTGTAGAAACCACTAAGTGCAGTGCATAAATTATTGCTTGTGTACAGGGCCAAGGGCTCTGTCGTGGAAAGAGCTGACGTGTCAGGTGGGCAATGAATGATCCTGAAAACTCTGAGAGCTGTTAATAACTTGGTCAGCAAGGCTCACTCCTTCCATTAACTTTAATATGCTGATGAACTCTCAATTCTGTCTCACTGTAGTGAATCATCTTTTCCTATCAGAAAAGGTGAAATGAAAACCGCTATAAATAGGTGCCAAACCCCTTGGAGATGGCAGAGTAAAAATCTGTATTTTTAGACTGGGCCAAGACTGTCATTATCAGCCTTGACTTGATTTTAGGATTAAACACTCCTAACCTAGAAGGCAGCTCTGTTTCTTCCACAATATTAAGGCTTTATCCTCTTGTTAGCTACAGCCTAAAGAAAGGAAACAAGGGCTAAGACTGCGGGACTGGCCTTTGGGCAGCTGAGCTCATACTGGGGACACAAACACGCACCACGATGGGATGTCCCAAACAAACACACACCAAGATGTGATGTCCCAAACACACACCACGATGGGATGTTCAAAACAAACACACACCAAGATGGGATGTCCCGAGCACACATATCATCATACATAAAACTCATCCAGGCTGGAAGTGACACTCCAGTGTCATCAGCTGGCTCCTCCTTTTACAAGAGTGAACCTGACAGATCTTCCCAAGGGTTTTCACAAAGCAGATTTCAGAAAACTCTATAAAATATATTTCTAAAGGGCGTTTGGAGATACAAGTCATGCACTTTGCTGCGGAGCAGGGCTTCACTTTGTTATGAAAATCTGTGACATTGAAGCACCATCAGACTGCAAAGAGAGCTGGGCTGTCTCTCTCTTAGTGGTGGGTGAAGGTGTGAGCTGAGGGAGCTCTTCCCTACAAAACACAGACACTGGGAAAGGACTGGAATTCTGGGAAGACTGCCCTGTGTGGAGCCCCTAACAAAGCTTTCCTCTCCCCAGCACGGTGTCCAGGATGGGCCACACGCTCGTGGAGTCAGCAGCCACGGAGCCTTATTTCCTCAGGGATGACATCCCACCTGGAAGGTGAGTATAGAATCTTCATTATCAGCAAGGGAGCTCTGCAAGCTGCTGGAAATCCTTGTCCTGCCTGCCTTGTTTCTGTAAGGAAAACTTCTTGCACCATCCTTCCTACCTGAAGCTGTCCAAGAGCTCTAACATCTTATTTCTCTCTTAATTTTGTAACTGTTTGCTTGTTTGACACCATTTTTTTTTTCCACTTTTACTCCCAACCACCAAGATTTCTCCTACTTTTTTTTGTTCTAAAGGAGATCTTCCTGAATGCAGAGGTCAGAGGAGTAATGAAGTACGTCATAATAGGATACATGGGAAAACTGCCCCTTCCTTTCATCACATACTGCACACAAGAAGAGCCATTGTGCATGTGCTGCCTGAAGCCTTTCAGAGGGAGAAAATCAATAGCAGGGCATTTAATAGTTTAGTGTAGCACTTGGGAGATAGAATCTTCTTTTACTTTGGCAGCAGCAGTGGGAGGAGAGTCAGGGATAATGAATTGATCAGAGGTGGAAGTTTGTTTTCAGGGGTGATGGGGAGGGGAAGCATCCTGAAAACAGCTTTCTAATGAAATTCCCTGTGACTTTATATCCAAATATTTCTGTTCCGTTTATTGCAGTCTAGCAGTTGATGCTGGGGGGAGGTAGAGAGCCTGGCTCTGCATTCTGCCTTCCCCTTCAGACAAGTGCATTTGACATGTTGCTCAAATCCTGCCTTTGTTTCATTTCTTTCGTTTAAGAAGTGAGAAACAGACTCTGTGTGCTTGTGCTTTTCTCAGCTCTGCTGGCAGGGGCAGCTGGGGCTGGGAAATGCTGCAGACAGAGATCACAGAGCACGAGGTTCGCTGGCAGGCTGCTAAAGTGGAGAGGGACAGGCTCCTGGAACTGGTGACTGTGCTGCAGAAAAGGTACAGCCTCATCCCACCAGCATCCTTTGTGGGGTGCTGGGATCAGGGAACACTTCCCAGAGTCTGGGATATGCACTACAGTACAGCACACGCTGTGATCCTTGCCTTAAATAGGGGCTTTTAGATTTTTTTTTCTGCTCAATTTCCCTGCCTGGCTGATGATTCATTCTTTTTATTATTCTTTTAGAACAAAGGGCAGGAAAAAAATGGAGCCTTCTTCCAGCTTGCTGCACCTAGATAAAACCAGAATTCCTGTATTTATATATGCATGGCCTTATTTAGGCAGCAATATTATTCATCAGTAGTAAATACTGTAATTATAGTTATAATATTCTGTTCCAAAGCTTTTCACATTCTTTTTAAGTTTTGCTGTATCCTTTGCTAAATTAATTTATTCTGGTTTAGCTGAGGCACAGCAGTGATTTTTTTTTAGATTTTATTTTCTGATTCAATTCAATATTAGATGATGTTAAAAGCCAACTATGTTTTAGGAGGGAAGGGAAAGCAAAGTAATTTTTTTTGACACCTTTCAGCTACTGATTTTTTTCCCAGTATGTGTTAGTTGATTCCCAAATCGGTATTCCAATATTGGAAGTATATTTTGTCTGTGTGCTTGTCAATACAATGAGCACTCTTTGCTTACTTGCTTTATTTTACCATAGTTATCATTCTCACTTGTATAACTCCTGCCCTGCATGATTAATCACAGTCAGAAAAATACAATTTTTTTTTTTCTTTAGAACTGTGGAAAAGACGCCTTTAAAGCTAAATTCTGGAAATACATGCTGGGAAAAATTCTTTTTCATGTTTGTAAGCCCAGTGACTTTAATCGAGCTGTGCAATCAGATGAAGATGGAGCTGTGAGTGGTAACTGAAGTGTGGCCACCACCAATACGGGATAATGAAAACCAGAGTCAATGAAATGCACAGTTGCTTGTAAAATGTGCCATAAACTGATGATTCAGCAACCCCTCAGTTATCACACATTTATCAAGCAGGTAACATAAATTTTGTGAGACTCTGTGCAGTAACTCTTGGAAGACCTCAGGGTAATATAGCACCAGTCAGATTTCAGTGGGAATATATGTAAAAAGAAAAAATCAGATTTTCCTCCTCTTCCCTGCACTGCTGTGCTGTAACAAAGCTCAGGTAACACAGATAATGCTTAAATCAAGAGGAGAGCACTGGGAATTGTTACGAGTGGGATTTTTCTACAGCGTTTCAGTTCAAGTTATTCCTACTGGCAGATGATTTAATTACAAAAAACCTACAAATCTTGCCATTTTCCCTCTGCTTTTTGTCAAGTGTGGATGACAGAGGAACACCAGGGTCAAATGCAAGTTTAGTGAATGCAGAACCACTGAGAGGAATAAAATGTCTCAGAGCACATCACCAGCCTGGGAATTCACTGCTACAGGAGGTCGAGCCTTGCCTGTAGCTACGTTTTTAAGACAGTGATATAATTTTATTATAGTTGTAATATTTTTTTTTTTTCAGTTATGCCAACAAGGAGGGAAATAAACTAATCAAGTCTCTTGATTCAGCGAGTAATCAGCTTCCACCCCTGGGGTCAGGAGGGAAATTCTTTTATTCAATCCAATCCAGTGAGTCAGTCTGGGCTTCTTTTTAGCTTTAAACTCCTTGAAATGACTTGGTGTCAGTTACTGCCCCACTGACAGCATCTGTGGGTGCACATCATATTTTTGTAGTTAATTTTCCGAGAGGTTATGCAGGATGGAGAGAGACAATTTGCTCTTTTGTGCTTTCACCATCAATTTTTTCCATCCTCTGCCTTCCCTGGTCATGTTTAATGGCCAAGTTTATTAAAAGCAACCTCAAGTTTCTTTTCTTCCTCTCAGATAACTGATGTAAATGTTAGGCAGTGTTTTTATAAACTTATTTTCCTTCCAAGCTTTCCCAGAATGTTTAAAACACGCAGTTTATTATTCCTGTAATCAAATCTCTCCTCAGCAATCCACAGCTTTCCCACTCATCTGAGGGGTGAATCTGCACAGGGAGCCAGAATTAAGGGATCTGAGCAACCTCCTTTACCAAACCCTGTGTTTCCAACTGTATTCATTAATTAATTCCCTTTTGCATATTGGGAAGGTGTCATCTGAAACAATTTCACTGGGATTTCTGCCTTTGGATGCATGGTAAGTTCTTTCCCTTCTGCTGGGAACTCTGCAGGAAGAAGCAGGATTCAGTACCAAGACCGATTTGATGTAGAAATGGCATAAATGAGCTCAACTCCGTTTTGTTTTTTTTTTTTTTGCCTGTCAGGGTGGATGAAAGCGGTGACAAAGTCTTGGAAGCTGAGAAGAGGCTTCAGGAAGAGGAGGTGCGAAGTGACATTTTGGAACATCTGCTTGAAGAGCTGCAGGTGGATCCAGGGAGCAGCACAACTGCACAGAAACCTCCCCAGTGGAACAGAGCAGGTGAGGGGGAGCCCTCAGCCACAAGTCTGACCCCTGTTTCACCTCTGTGCTTAATAGACAGCAACAACATTTGGGCTCCATCTGTCAAACCCAGCCGAGTGCTTGACCTTGCACGTGGTGATGGGACCTGCTCAGATCCAGGAGCAAGGCAGGAGGCAAAATCCTGGCCCCACTTAATTCCAGAGGGTTTTCCCACAGGTCTGAGTGGGACCAGGATTTTTGCAATGTGTTTCCATGGGATAGCTCCCGGAAAAAAGCTTTCCCCTGCTCTGTGCTGCCCTTAGGCCCAGAGCTCCCTTTGCACTCGTGCCTGAGGGATTCAGCTGAAGGTTAAGAGCAGAATCAAAGGACGCATCCCAATTTAAGGCCTGTCAGTGCCTATGAAAAACTATTGCTGGTGATGAAGTAATTAGATCTGGTGTAATTTATTATCCCATGAACGTGATAATCTCCTGCTATAAATATGAAAGCCTCACCGGCGTAGTTAAAGAAGAAGAATTCATGGTGGATGTTAAATTTTTATTTCCCTGATCAGATCCTTTATTGCTTAAGGACTCTGATTCTGTAAAGTGTCTAAACCAATAAAATGGCACATATTCTTAAGGAAATTTTTCCAGTGGTTTCCCTTTATATGTGTATTTTCATAAAGTAAAAATACTTCAAATGCCAGGAGATGAACAGCAGGAAGGGGAATTACAATTTGGCAAATGTTGGGATTGGTGTCAGGCTGAGTTAGGGTGACCAGAGGGACCACAAGCCTCCTCAGAGACCTTGGATGAGCCCTTCAGAGGAACCTTTATCCTGAATGGGGACTGAATGAGTGCTTCAAACCTACTCCTCTCTGTAAAACGTGGATTTGTTCCTTAGAGCAGGATTCTTGTCCTTGGAGAGGGCACCAGCCCACACTGACTCATTCTCGTGTGTTTTTGTGTGAGCACTGATTCTCGGAGTTGTCTCACCTGTATTAACTGAGAGCCTGAGTGCAGAAAAAGCAGTGCAGAAAAGTTTAGATCCAACAGTATGGAAGCAGTTTGGTACTGACTTCTGGAGAATTTAACTGAGTTTCTGAGTGCTCAGACTTTCACACAACTGGTGAACTGTGGATGTGTTCTGTTATCAAAGATTTTCCTTGCAAGCTCCAAGAGAAACAGAGAGAAACTCTCCAGGTCCTGAGGCATTTTGGTCAAGTTTTGCTGTGCTGTAGTGAAGTTTCAGTAAATCACCTCTGGTAGCTGGCATTTCATAGCCAGAGGAAGAAGCTGTTCCCCCCAGTGTGACAGATTCCTTCTCACTAAATATTTAGTTCATTAATCTCCTCTGCTTAAGGACTAAAAGCAAAAGTAGAAAAGGATCGGCAGTAAGACTAATAAGGAGAAATCCTCTCTAAATCCATGAGATGAGTAGGTAACAATCTATTTCACTACCCTGCTTTGATGAGAGCTTTGTGATGTGCCAAAACTCTCTGGAGTTTGTACAAGAACTGAGTCTCCAAGTCTGTAATACACCTCTTCAGCAGAGCATGGGGGTTATCTCAATGCTTTCATTCCAGTGGTTGAGGAAAGAAGAAGAAATTAAAAGCTTGAATACAAAATAGAGACTGGAGAACCTGCTAATTAACATAATATTTTCCTTTCTTTCTGGAAGTGCAAAACGGGAGAGAGCTGATCTAATTGCTAATCTAATGTTTCTGGTCTCTTCAATTCAAGGGAAGTAGATAATGATGCTAAGTAGCTGGAAACAACCCAGTTGTGTTTTAAAATTATTCAGGCTTTTCATTTTCTGTGCTTTTTTCCCCTGTCTTATCCAAATTCCAAATTATCAAAGAATAATCCCAGAGGCGGGACAGGTAAGTAACAGCAGGTTTTCCTCAGCCCTGTAAAGCACAGCCTCAAGATCAAAAGCATTTTTAGTTATACAATACAGCCTTTTCTTCTCATTTGTTTTTGTCAGAGTTCAGTACTCTCCAACCAGGTTCTTTCAGATATTCTACACGAGAAGGATTTAGTGTTTTAATACCAAATGTACTTATTTGAAGATATTTGATGTTCTGAGGGGTATGACTTGGGAAAAGGGATACAGCAATTTACCATGACAACACAAGCACAAACCAGCAATTGCGATGTTCAGTAGAAGCACAACACGGATGTGATTCCCAAGGCCAGCCTAGAATTTCAGTGTCATGGTGCTGTCTTACCCAGTTAGAAGGATGGCAGCCACCTCAAGCCTGTTGTTTTCCTCATTTACCTGTTTTTTTTTATTTTTATAATTTCTGTTGGGCTGAACCACACAAATCCCTCCCTCCTGTCATCTGGCTTCAGGTAGGTAGTGTTTGCTGTTAATTATTTTATAAAAGGCCATTTACATTTATTGAGATGATTCAGCTTTTTACCTACAGCAGAGACCACCCTACAGTCCCTCAGTGCTGGGATGAGTTCAGCACCCTCTGCAAAAGCTGTGCTCACTTCCTGCACTCCTTTCTGAGCTCTCTGAACTCTTCTCTGATCCTCCTCCCACTGCAGGGATTCACTGGTCACAGGTTTTGCTTCTTCAGTCCCAGCAGTAAATTCGAATTATCTTTTCTCTGTAATGCTGAAAAAAGTTTCTGAGTCCTTTTGAAGCGATCAGAGCTGCATGTTTTGGGCAGAGCTTTATTTAGGAAAGCATTCTTAAGTTAGAACCTTGGTTTGAAGTACACCTTGAAGTACATTTAACCTACACTGTGTTTATGCTGAGCATCAAAGTGCTTTACAAAGCTGTTTCTATGGGTGCCACGTGCAAACTTTGTCACAGACATTCAGGAAGAAACAGTTATCATGTTCTGAAACACAACTGCAAGACTGACTTCAAAATAATCCTCTTCAGCTGTTTCTGTCACCTCTTGTTTTGGTCACTTAAATATTTTGGATCGGTTTTCTCTCTACATATGTAGGCACATATTTAGCCCTGAAATGCAAATTAGTCGTGTTTTCATTTTGCTGGAAGGAAATTAAAATAAAAATCTGTCATATATTTACAGTATCATCATGGATATACATAGAATTTAAGAGATTCCTTAGGATTTATTCACTGTTTCTTGATAGTGACTCAGTGTGCTGCCAAAACTGATTTGTTGTTTTACTAAAACTCCATTCTGTGATTAAATCTCCAGCCCAATCAAGACTCCCCTTGCATATGAGTGACAGGAAGGAACTCTCTGCAGCCCTGTCCAAGATGCCCCTGGAAGCTCAGGTAGAGGAGCTGAGCTCAAGGTATGTTCTCCCTTTCTCCATGCCGGGATTACTCTTTCCCCGCTCAGGGAGAGGAGGAAAACAAGTGCTCAGTCTGCTCTTTCTCACGGCTGTCATCAAATCACCGCAGCTCCTGGGTTTCGGTGTTTCTTCCCCAGAACGGAGGCAACTGTTCTCATTTGCTTTGAAGCTCCCCAGCTCACAGGGAAGTTTTTCCTTTTGTTTCCTTGCAGGCTTGTGCTCCAGCTGGATGAGAACAAAGCTCTGAAAGGTGCTCTGGAGGCGACTGTGAGAAAGAGAGAGGAAGATTTTCAGCTGTATCAAGACACAATGGAGCAAGCGCTGAATAGCTTTTCCCAGGCCATTCAGCAGCAGAAACAAGAGAAGAGTTAAGCGAGATATTCCCAGTACTTTGGGCTCCAGAGCAGGGAGCAAGCCCAGGCACCGTGCCTGGGAATTGAAGTGCAGTGGCAGTGTCGTTTTGCAGCCTCAGATCGTGTCATTTCTTCAGCATTTGCAGGAGAGGATGAGAAACAGAGATTAAATACAAGAAGGGAAGGTTTTATGTGTCAGCAAGTTCTGTCTGTGAGGGTTCCAAGCAGGGCTGCACGTGCTGTAGCTGGTGCAGCTGGGGAAGCTGCAATCCTGCAAGAGTGTTTTGGGCAAAACCTCCCTGGGTTTCAGCACAGAGCTCCCTGAGAAGGCTCGATATTCAATCTGCTGCTGCCCTTATCAGCTCAGGAAGGAATTTGCTGCACAAATTTAGGCCAGCCCCCTTCCTTAGAACAAAACAAACTCTGTTTTTATCCCCACACTGATACCTGCCTGTCTCAGGCTTTCTGGAGCACTTCAGTGCTGAGGCACAGGATTAGCCTGACCTGGGACTATCTGCAAATCAGCTTTGGCTGGGCTCCACTCACCATTCCAACCTCTTTCTTTGCTTGAACCTACTGGCAGCAGTTTCCTGAACTCGGTGGAGTTTTCACTGAAAAGCTGTGCAGATTACCCCTGCAATGAGTCAACCTACCTTAAACTCAGCTCATTCCATACCAAATTTGCCATCCAGGTTATGAATTCCCTGTTTCTGGCTTTCTGCATTCATCCATCAGACAGATCTTGTTTTCTGTGGGACAAAATGCTACAAAATGCAGGCAGGTCTTCACTGCAGCAGTGCTGGGACTTTTGGAGCTGCTGCAAACCTTCCCAGCCCTGTCCTTCTCTCCTGCAGCACAGTGAGGACACGGAGTGCAAGCTAATCAGGCATTGCCATGCAGCCTGCCAGTGCAAAGCAGCCTTGGGGATTCCAGGCAAATGGAGAGCCAGTCATTTTTGTACAGTGCTGCTTTGTTTCTCACTTGAAAGTCTTGAAAGCTCTTCTTTTTCTGCTTGGCTTTGTCAGCCTCTTTTTATGAGCCTGAAGTTTGTCAGGCTTTAACCCCAGCCAACGCCACCAGTGCAAAGTGGATTTTTGTGTAGGAAAACCACTGCTCCCTTCCCCAGCACAGGGATTTCATCCTGACTCCCCTGTGCAGAGTGGAAAAGAGCAGAGCAGGAGTCACTCCCAGGTGTGTTGTCCCTTTTTCCTGCTTAGGATCAGAAATGTCTCTCTTCAAGAAATGTTTCTTTCCAAACAGTTCCTGGAGTCCCTGGTGGAGGAGGTCAGGGAGCTGAGGATAAGCTCAGCACCTGGGATCTAACAGGGAATTAACCCTCCCTGTGCTTTCGTGGCTGCTCCACTCCCCCAGCACTGCCCTAGAGCTCAGCCAAGCTCTCAGGGGCCACCCTCACAAAAAGCAGGGCCATTCATTGCCATGTTTTCCTTGCCAGTAGCATCAGAGGAAAAAAGCATCTTGCATCCCTCAATCATCTCTGGACAGCCTGAGGAATAAATCCTGGGTTGAGAGCGCGCCACAGTTTCAGTTTCTGTTCAGCTCCATGCTGGTGACTCCATAGAGGGGAGGGAACCATCCCACCTCTGACAGGCATTTTAAGGACCTGCAGCAGTGAGCAGATCCTTTTGAAGAGCTGCCTGAGCTGGGGCAGGGCTGTGGGCACTGTGCTGCTAAATTCAGACCGTAACTTGGAGCTGCAGGTTCTGATTTCGCTTACACAGGAGTGTGAATCAATATTTTCCCAGGAGCAGAGCACAGGCATCTGCTGCCCTTCCTTGTCACCCTGTCCCAGGGAAGCTGTGAAGATCAAACCTCTCTCCAGGAAAAGGGCTCTGAGTCAACCCCCTGAAGCACATGGAGGAAACTGGGGTGTCGCAGAACACACACGGCTCTCCTGCAAACCTCATTTCTTTAAACTTGTGCTCGTTTGGGGCCGCACAGAAGCATTTTCTCCTTTTTTCTGCACCACCGGATGCCTTTACAAAGAAAAAAAATCCAACCACTACAAACCAGTTTGTTTAGACAGCCTGCACCTGTAAGTAGCTGCTTCTCATGGAAATGTGCAATCCTGTCACAGAGTCTGAACACAGCCCAGAATGTCCAGGACTTCTCAGTATTTTGAAATACACTCCCCCTGCACTTCCAAAGAGTGACCTGGCTTGAATTCTCCCCGTGCTGGCTCTTGCTGGTTCCCAGTTTTCAAGGGATGAGACCAATTTTCTTCCAGATTTTGCTGAATATTGGAAACCCTGGCAGACCCTGGGAGCAGCAGCCCTGCGTACCCCAATCCATCACTCAGAGAACAAAATTAATGATAATATTTTTCTCTCTGCCTGCAAAAACCCCACACTGCTGGTCCTCAGCCCCAGGATCTCCCCAACACACTTGTGCTGCCCGAGCTGTAACATTTCTTTTTTAGGAATGTCACTGAGCTTGATATGAAAACACCACGACCCCCTGCCTCCCTTGGAACTTGCAGTGGTTTTTTTCCCTCATGGATAAACACCAGCCTGTTAAAATCCTGTATCTCAGTTCTAATTTGAATTTCTCTGGCTCCAGCTTGCAGCCAGCCATCATTTTGCCTCTCTTAGATAAAAGCACTGTGAGTCCCCAGCATTTCCTCACTGGGACAACCTTCCTGCAGTGAAAAGTCATGTCCCAGGCAGCTTTTTGATAAGCTCTGAGTTTTTTCAGCCTCTCATTGCAGCTGATGGTGGTGACAGGCTGGAGGTGACAACACTGGCATGGGCTGATGGGTACAGTTAAGGTTAATTTTGCTGCAGGTATTTGGCTGTGGAGACTCCTTGTTAGGATTTGGGCAGTTCTTAATTCCAAATACGAGTTCTCCAAACACTTGGGCTGAGCCAAAACTTGTCTGCAGCCCAGGAGCTGGGCAGAGCTCTTCCATTAAGCAGCCACACAGTGCCTGATGGATGCATCCCGTTTTAAAGTACAGCTGAACTGCTGGGAATAAATGATCTTTGATGAATTGAACTCCTTTCCTTTGGGCCCGTTGCCAGGAATTTACCTGCAAAGAGCTTTCCAAAGTGGCTGTAGCCTGAACTGAGTTGCATTAGGGTGGTTAAACATAGACAGTGTTGACGCAGGAGAGCTCTCCATGCCCTGGGATCCACTTGGACAAGGCGCACAGGATCAGCTAGGGGGGCAAAGCCCATCCCACTGGACTGGGGCTGTGAGTGGCTCCTGCCCTCCCCGAGGCTCCAAAGCAGGACAGGGTTGGGAGAAGGAGACCAATTTCAGTCCTTCACATGGGAGAAATGGGGAGGAAGCTGGTGGCAAAGAGAAACTGAGTTGGAAATTGCTTTGCTGACCCACCCCCAGCCAGCAGCTGCCACTGCCCTGCAAGGCACAGTGCAGGACAAAAGGGAAGAGGTTCGGCTTTAAATGGAAAAATACCCTGGCAGAGCCCCTGTGCTCTAAATTAAGCCACCACAGAGCCAAGGCAGGTATTGAGTTTCTCCCTTCATCCTCTTCCCTTCCAGACCCAGCTCCTGAGCTGGCTGCTCCCATGGGACAGGGTGGCCTCACTCAACAAATGCCACCTAAAGCCCTGGGAGTCTCCACTTACAGCTCCAAATCCCATCCCTGGGCTGGAGCTGAATCCTGGGCTCAGAGCAGCTCCTTGGTCAGGGAGAAGGGGGATCTGTGGGATGCAGTGAGGCAGCAAGGGATGGGGGTGGTCATTCCAGGCTGTCACTGACCTAATGGGGGCATTTCCCCAGGAATGGGAGGGGATTGTGAGGAGCTGAAGGCAGTGGGGTTTGGGTAGGGGGAAGGGGTGGGAATCTCCTTCAGAGCCTTCTTCTGGAGTGGCTGGAGGGGTGGGACCTTTAACGGGGTCGGTGTGAGCCATGCGGATGGGCAGAGCCATTCTGGGGGGTCCTGGGGCTGATCTTGGATGGATGGATGGATGCATGGATGGATGGATGACATATCCTCCTCTCCTGAGCCATCCTGGTGGGCTTGGCACGTTCCCAGTGATTTTTGCATGAGGAACCTGATGGGACAGCCCAAGGCAGCACAGAACAATCCATGTGGGAGCTATGAGAACACGAGAGGGACTTTGGACCAGGACATGGAGTGTAGGAAAAGGGGGGAACAGCTTTAAACTGACAGAGAGCAGGTTTAGATGGGATATTGGGAAGAAATTCCTCCCTGTGAGGGTGGGGAGGCCCTGGCACAGGGTACCCAGAGAAGCTGTGGCTGCCCCTGGATCTCTGCAAGTGTCCAAGGCCAGGCTGGACAGGGCTTAGAGCACCCTGGGTTAGTGGAAGGTGTCCCTGCCCATGGCAGGAGGTGGAATTAGAGGGATTTTAATGTCCCTTCCAACCTAAACCATTCTAGAATTCTATGATTAAAACCTTCTGTGCTTCCCATTCAAATTTCTGCTCCAGCAGCAGGGGCACAGCAGCCAGAGCGTTTGTTTGGTGTCCCCAGTAACATCTCCAGTTTGTCCCATGCCTCGCTGGCACAGAGCCAAACACCTTTCCCTGACCACCACCACCTCCCCACTGATTTTCTCAAACACTAAAGAGGGGCCTGGCCTCAACTCCTGTGCCACAACTTCCAGCAGCCTCCCAAATGTCTGAGAAAATACCACTTAAAGCAGCTCAAAGCCATAAATGCTGGGGCAATAAAACACAGAAATGTCCCCAGTGCTGAGGAAGATGCTCCGGTCACATTAAAAATAAATCTTATTATATTAGAAATCAGGAGCGAGGGGGGTGTTAATTTTTTATAATATCCATAAATTAAAGCTAAATTATTTTTATCACCACAGCTCCAGGAGCCTAGTGAAAAACCCCTGCCCAGCCTTTCACCTGTGTTGCACTTTGAATGCAGCAAGATCACCAATTTCTCAGGATTAAAGAAAAATAAGGCGAAAATCTACCATCTGCCTGAAATTCTCTGGATGCCAGGGCCCAGGGAGAGCAGCATGATGGGGCTGTGACCAAAACAAGAACAAAAAAAAAAAGGGGGAAAGGGGGATTTGAGGGCTGGCTTTGCTTTCTGTATGGATTGGGATGGGGAGTGACTGGATTTGGGAGCCAGGGGCGTGACATGGATCTGCCTTTCTTCATTCTTCGTTCTGCACTTCCCCACCACCACGCCGAGCCGATGTCCATCTGCATCCACACACTTATTTTCGCTCCTGCTGAGGCTCCTCCATGTATGGCCCTGGCTGTCCACAAACCTGCACCTGCCACAGGCACCTTGAGGAATTGTGAGGAGGAATTGCGAGGAGCAATCGTGTCCCGCGTTCATCCGCGCTGATCTCTTAATTCCTTCGCCTCTAAGCAGCCAGTCAATGATGCCGAGGTCTGGGAGCCAAGTCCCCCGGCAGGGATGGAGCTGCAGCAGCAGGATCCAGGCTGGAGCTCCGGGGCATCCGAGGGGCTGAATCCTGCCCTGGCTGATGCAAATTAAAGCAGCTCATTAGGTGCTGAAAGTGTTGTCACACAACCCTGGCCAGGGAGAGCCTCTCTCTGTGCACACCAGGTGAAAAATGGTGCTTAAAAGCCTTTTTTTTCTTCCTCAGCCAGTGCAACAGTAAAGCTGGGCTGACCTGAGGGCTGCCGGTGCTGGAGATCCCCCGTGCAGACCCCAGAACACACCGTATCATCCCAAACCAAACAGCCCATGGAGGTATTGATAAAATCCGGGCTTCTCTGCCTGGTTGCTCTTCCCTGACCCCACAGGCAACCCAGGAGATGCTCAGGGAGGCGGCCCCAGGGTGAGCTGTCCCCAGATCTCACAGGGGCTGGAGAAAGATGTGGGCACCGGGCACAGGCCTGACCCTGAGGCTGTGGTGACTTTGTTCTTGGCTGAGCTGTGTTTGCCCGCCCTGAAATAACAGAGGCCACAACCCAACCCTGCCCCTTCCTATCCCCTGCTGGGGATGCTGGAAGCCCAGAGGGAGACCACAAACGTGCCTTGTAGAGATCCCAGAACCATTAAGATTGGAAAAGAGCTCTGAGATCATCGAATCCAAGCGTTAACCCAACACAGCCAAACCCATCTCTAAAACGTGTCCCCAGTCTCCACGGTTTTTTGAACATTTTCAGGGATGGTGATTCCACCACTTCCCTGCACAGCCTGTTCCAGTGCCTGACAACACCTTCACTGAAGGAGTTTTTAATAATATCCAACTTAAGCCTCCCCGGCACATCTTGAGCCTCTTTCCTCTTGTCCTGACATTTCTTACCTGGGAGCAGGAGATGCTGCAACCTCCGAGCCTCGTTTAGTTTTAAACACTGCCCAAGCAGAGCAGGAATTACACTTCCCTTTGGCCCCGTGCCTCAGTTTCCCCATCCCCACGCAGTGATATCTCCCTGTGGAACAAGGTGATGGGAGCTATCCCCTCCTTTGCAGGGCTAAAAGCAGGGAACCAAATTCACCCTGGGAGGGAGCCGGTCCCTGCCGTGTCCCGGGGCTGCCGGGCCGGCTCCCCTGGCTCGGGGTGAGCTTTGGCAGCCAGCACGGGTCCTCTCAGCAGCTGCCGTGACAGACAGCTCCCGAGCCACCCCCCTCTGCAGTGCTGCTCTAAAATAAAAATACCTCCCGCCTGCTCCGCTCCACTCCCAGCCAAACTTCCTCCAGGGGCAAGGTGGGGGACGGCAGCCCAAAAATACACCCGCCCCCCCGCCCCGAGCCGGGCTGAGAGATGCTGTAGGGCAAATCAACGGCCCCCCAAACCCTCTGCAGTTTCCCTCCTCTCCCTTTTCCCCCTCCTGCCCCCCTGTCGCGGTGCTGGACGCTGGATCCCCGACCCTCGCCCGCCTCCCCCCCCGGCCCCGGGGCCCACGGGCCGTAGCG